>OZ019980.1:5627576-6227576 GCA_963970395.1 Ephialtes manifestator
CCGACCGTGACACCTTAACCTTACACAACGGTTGATTACCTGCGCGAGCAAGCGAGCGAACGAGCAACGGATCCGACGGACCATTACACATTCGCGTGTCATTAGTCTTCATTGTGCACGTCGATCGATGATGGCTTTACTCCACGTTATTTGCATAATTACCGGTGATTATTTATCTGGAGTATGCGGGACTTGGACTTGAATTTTTCAACTATTACTTTTTCTGCTCGTTAAATACTGTCTTAGAGCCGACTGATGAAGAGTCATCAATTCTTGACTATAATATCGTCATTAGCCTCTCTTCGTTAAGATGCATGTTATTATCAGTTTTGCAGTCTAGTTGCTATATTCATCCGCGAATTAATGTCAAGAATAGTGAAGAAAAATTCGAAACTTTGTTACAAAAAATCACATAAAAAATTTCCGGACAAATTTAAAAAAAGTAGTTTTCTGTAATTATTCGGAACAATATCACCGATTTTTTCACATTTTCTGCAAATTCTATCATACTGAGAATTGTTATGTTGGGCAAATCGGTATCATGGGTTTATTTAAATCCAATATGGGATCTATTTTAAATAAATGAAATCTTAGTTGAATCAAATAAATTTTATTAGAAATTAATACGATTTATTTGTATGCAATAAATTATATCTCATCGAAATTAAACCCTTATCGGCTAGCCATTAAATAAATTTCTTCTTTAAATACTAGCTTAACAGGGTCTAGTTTTGATCAAATAGAATTTATTTCATTTAAATAACTCGTATTGATTTCAAGTAACTTTTATTTGGTTGAAATAAAATTTTATTAATTCGAAATAACATATTTAATTCAAATAAACCGATCAAACTTCATTCTCTGGGTGTCTTCGAGTAGGCTTCAACAAGTGAGAGAGAACGAGTCTTGTGGTATGAGTCGAGTTTTTGTAATAAATTAATTTGTCTTGTAATGTATTGTACTATATAAAATGATAGCAATTCTGAAATGATGTATCGATTGGCCACTATTTCGTATTTGTGTAAACGGAGATATCCGTGTAATAAATAAAATAGAAAAAAAATAAATAAAGAAAGTAGAACCTTGCACATTGTTTCCTCCTCATCCTTTTTCGCTTTATACAAAGCAACCTCTATGAGCAAGTATGTTAATTAATTATGGCTTCCTCATAGAGGAAGCTTTGTAAAAAGCGAAAAATAATGAGGAAGCAATGTGCAAGGTTCTACTTTGCATCCTTGTTTTAATTAGATAAATAAACATGTTGTGAATTCGCTTTTTCTATTTCGTTATTCCGTTATTTCGCTATTATTAAAGCGTTTCCGAAAGTAAATGTGATAAAGTATATTAAAAAAAAATTCAACGTTCCATGAAATCAAAAATTTCATACCGTTCGTCATTAAATTATACATATACTAGCATCAACGTCCGCCCTCCGCGCGTCCTATGCTTTGGTTACTTTGCGTCTTTTTTTTTTAGCTAAAACGATCCTGAAGAATCAATATATATCTCTACCCAAAATAGCAGGTAGTCAGAACTACGCTACTTTCATGACATACTTTTGATATAATTATTAATATTCTCTTTAAAATCGTTCTACCAATCACCATCAATTTCAGATACTATAAAACGGCAGTTTTATTAGACATTCGTCAGAACTGATATATCTAATGGACAGCGTTTCTATTTCATCCAATAAAATAATTACTTTCGATGTGCTGTGTTTTTAAGAGAGGATATTATAATCGCTGCAACTTATTATTTTCAAAAACATAATCACAAAGTCAATTGTATTATAAATTCTATTTCCAAAAGAATTACGGATTTACAACTCTATTCATCATCAAGATCAGCGTCGCTTTTGTTTAGAAATAATAAAAAAAAGAGAACCTTTCAAACCTCTATGCAAAAATAATGATCTATTCATCGATTACTTTCTGTTTATATGGAGATAGTTCTATTCAATATCACAACTACGAAAAAGGCAGCCATTAAAGTCACTGGCGATACGTGACTCTACCGCGGCCATGGCACAACAGCGAAAGCGACAGTTCAAAATGCGCGCCATACGCGGCGACTTTGCAGCGGCACCCTTGACAGACTGAAGTTGGCTCTGAAACAGCCGCCGCCGACCAATCGGAAGACTCGAAAAGCGGCTTCAGTCTTTCGAGTTCGATGTGCCATGTCTTTTTTAAGAGAGGATGATGGCTGAATATTGTTTCATTTACATATAAAATTTGATCTCGCTATCTCAAGTTTTGCAAATAGTTGCAATAGAGGAATAATGTCAATTTTTTTTTAAATTAATAATTCCATAAAATCTAAACCACTTTACCGATTCGAGCCAAATTCAATACCAAACAACATTGAGTGCACTTGCTCTTATAAACAACTATTTAGCAAGATAGACTATATTTTACGAAAGTTAGAGCGCCCATGCACTTTTTCAAAAAAATTCAAAACGGCATGAAATCGAAATTTTCGCATACATTTTGTCGAAAATTGCTATAATTGAAGAGCTGTTACACTTGTGTGCCAAATTTGAGCTCGATATACAGAACGATTCTTGATTCATCGACGTTAGAATTTTCGGAGTTGTATATATACATAAACACACACACACTTACATACGGATATTTTTTCTAGATCAATGTTTTTTCTCACCTCCGGGCCGAAAGCGACAACTTTCGTTCCGCTGCGCGGAACGAAGTTCTCGGTTTTCGGCTCCGTCGATGAGAAAAATCGTATACACTCCTCGGGCAGTAAATAAGAAAGCCTTAGATCACATGTTTATCGACCTCGGCTTCGCCTCGGCCGACAATTACATGTGATCTGAGACATTTCTTACTTTACTGCCCTAGGTGTGTAATATACTATTTCTTGCTCCCCAAACCGAAGTACCGTCTTCCGGGTCGCATTTGAAGCCGGGAATAGCGACTTTTGTGTCTCCTGCTCTCGCTCTCTCTCTTTTGTTTTCCCATCTCTGGTTTATTATGTTTTTATGTTTGGTGTCGTTTGCTCGCGTGTACTTCGACTTTCATTTCACTACTTTTTATTTTAATCTTTCTTCAGTTAATTTCTTGAGCTAACCTAACAGTGAGTGGATCGAAAAAATGGACTCGTCTGAAGGTTCTGTCGACGAAGAAGAAGTTTTAAGAAATTTTGACGAGGAAGCGAAAAAACTAGTGCAAAGTGAAACCAACCCTGAAAAATCTTCTGGTCGGTACCTGATAGTTTATAATATTTATAAAAAGTAGCTAGAGGAAAAAAAAATTATTTTTTTTAACTATCTCATTATCAGACATTTTCCTCTTGTATGTTATTTTGTATGTCTTTTTAATGCCCACCCCAACCAGCAAGAACCTCGGCTTCGCCTCGGATTTGCAAAAGTGCCCCCCCCCCCCCCTCCCCCCACGCCCCGGTACTTTTAGTCGGGGATCAAGAAAAATACTATACTACCCACGGCCAGAATGTTGGATCCCCTAGCGTATGTGATATACTACATCACATACGCCAGGAAATCCAACTTTCTGGCCTAGGGTCGTAATATACTAATTCATGTAAATAAAGCTTCCTCTATGAGGAAGCAAAATGGCTACAAATTTTAGTTTTAGTTTTAGAATATTTATATTTACTTTAATATAATGACAGAGCATGTGGTGCAAGTCAGTATTTATTTTCTTTAACGCGGAAGAGTGGTAACAAGATAGAAAACGTTTCTTCTTTATTATTATTCACGAGACCGAAGAAGACACGGTTGACAGCGCATCTTGTTGCAGGTATATATCCGCGTGTCGAGAATAGCTTTGAATATGTTTGAATGAATTTGCTGGTTTCGCCGTTGCTGGCTATGCAAACCCAGAGGTATCTTAGCCGTGCAGTCCGGCTATCCATGTGCAGAGCAGGAACAGGATTCACGGGGTCCATCTGGAAGCGGGCCAGACCTTCTCGATTCCGGATGTAAATCTCATTCAAAGCATCGCCATACTCTCTGTTATTCTCGGAGGATTCGTCCCGGGATTGTATCGTGTTGTAGTAAAGACGATCACCGGACTCTAAGGTCGAACGAAGGAATATGCTACAGCTAAGCCCTGTCCGAGCTTGGACAGAAAATTGCTAGATCAAATAACGATAAAACAGCTAGACAACAATTGGTTTAGAATGAATCGCTTCCTATGCAAATATTCGCTCAAAAAAAAATCACGAAGGTCAGCTGCAATAAATATATTTCTTTAAGACAATAAATGTTAATAAACATTTTTGTTGACTTCAAATACATTTATTGAAATCATCAAAAATTATTTAAGGGGATGCTGGAGTAGATTTTGATATCGACTTTGGTCGGTAAGTTTCCCGATTAAGACACAGGTGGCGCCGAGTAGTCTGCTTACTTTTGGCAACAGATACCGAAAACAAAATGGCCGCACACCATATGTCAACAGACCATTGCTGTAAGATGTAATTGTTTCTGGAAATTAGATATGTAAAATCAGACCGAACGTCAATTCTGTGATGATTTCTAAATATTCCAAAACCATCAGAAAGTTAACTACACAAGCCAAATCCATATATAGTGTACACTACGGTCGTATTGAAGAGTCTCGGAGCTTTTGTCAAAAGCAAACAGACTACGTCAGCGCCACCTGTCTCCTAATGACGGAACTATATTCATGCTCTTTACCAGCTCTGAGCCTGTGCGAAAAGCTAACAGTCTGCAATCGTAGTATACACTATTCGTGGATTTGGTTTGTGTAATCGACATTCCGACGGTTTTGAAAGGTTTAGGAATAATCAAAGAATGGGTGCCCGGTCTGATTTAACACATCTGAGTTCCAGAAATGTTTATATCTTACCTCAAAGGACCGGTTGACATTTCGAGCGGCTATATTCGTTTTTGAGAGGTTAGGTAATATACAATTTCTTACATTTCTTGTATGTTTTGAACAGTAATTCGACCGGACACCCAAATTTTACCGACCAAAGTCGGTAAAAAAAACTACTCCAGCATCCCCTCAAGGCGTTTAATTTATTCGTGAAAAAATATATATATAACCTTAAATGAATATAAAAAATAGATAGGTAAAAATTTGGTTAGATAAAATATTCAAAATTGAATTTATTTTATTAGTCTATTGTATTTTTATTTTTCGATATTTAAGAATTAACTGTGAAGACATATATTTATTTAGCTTGAATTCCAATACCGGCGGTTCTTTTCCACACTCAGAGAAATCGTAATAGTACATGTAACTAAATAAAGTGACAACTTAATTTGTAGTCGATTCGATTATTTTTATAGTTGCAGTAACTATGAAAATAGTTATGGTATATTTTGGTAGTTATAGTAAATATTTGATAGTTGTAGCAAGTATAAAAAATTGGTTGAACGAACTAAAAATGAATAGTTGTCACTTTATAGTTGTACCATAATTTTCTCTCAGTATGCAACAGTTCATATTGAATTGTCGCAGAGGGGTGCGAAAGAAGAAAAAAAAACGGAGGATCTTATAGTCATCATCCGTTTGTCCGTTGACTTTGGCGTGTCTGCGCGGGATCCATCGAGGGACGCCCGAGGATCTTGCGGGCAGATAGGATCGATTTAAAATGCGCTAGCGGCGCGCGGAGCGTCGAGGGATCGAGAGGTCCCTAACCCCTGAGGGCTGAGTACAAATAAAGAATTAAAGAACGGTGGCCTGAGCTCGCCTCACTCTCATTCTCTCTCTCTCTCTCTCTCTCTCTCTCTCTCTCTCTCCATCGCTCGACGATTCTTGTACACAACATTCGCTTTCCGTTCTCTCCTTGACGGTGGGGCAACGGGGGTTGGGTAGTTTAAAAAACATCTTCGGATGGGGTCTCGTGTGGGCAGACCGAGCTCTGCAGAGTACCTTCAGGTTAGTCAACAGGTGGCTAACCTGCCAGGGGGATCCAAACCTACACAAACAATACATCCAATGCACAAATACAAAATCTCTCTCTTGCTTCCCTTCCTTTTTCTCTATCGTTCTTTTTTCCTTCTCTCGCAATATAACTTAGGAAGTTGGGGTGAAGGCTCCGATATCTCAACTCACACAACGATAGAACACTGAGTCCACGAGGGATGAGAGGGGAGAGCAGCGTTACACAGCAGTGCGCAGCACGATCACAGACTTCCACGACTACATATACGTATGCGAAGGCAGCAGCAACAGCAGCAGCAACGGCAGACACACGGAGAAAGAGCGTCGAGGCAAAGAGACCAGCAGCAAGGAGCCCCGTCCGAACGCGAACACGTTTACAGCACGGGGGGACCCTGGACCGTTCGAGACTGCACGTGTTCCTAACGTACCCAAACCCCTGGCTTCGTGAAAAGGTTCTCAAGCTACAGCAAGTCTCCTCTTACTCAGGCATAGTACGACTCAGCTTGAACCTCTAGTCTTGCTTATTGGACAGAACAATTAATTTATTCGAATAAACATACACTCGTTGACGCTTTAACAAATCAATTTTTTAATTTACTTATTCTTTTACGTCTGTACGAATAACTGTCGGCCAATATGTAATATAGTTGATTGATCATTATCATATTATTGAGATTCGCGAATTGAATTTTTATAATGGGACAACCATTATTCTAAAATATTTTTAGATATTCATTTTGAAGTGTATCTATTCCGAATCTCAAATCTTGCTAAAATTCGTCGTTTGGCAATTGCATTAAATTGCAGAAATAAGTTGGTGAAAAAATCGCGGGGCTGTTTTAATTGACATTTGACATAATTTCAAAATAATAGGTTTATAATTGTTGGGATAAAATATGAATCTGATGCGGTTTATGGAAAGATTTAGTTTAGTAGGCGGTCAACAAGGTATCAGAGGGAGATGCATGAGTTGGACGATGGGAGCCACTGGGCTCTCGCCGCGGGGCACCGTCCGTGACTCATCAGGCCCCTCGACTCCCTCTTGTACGGGAGCAGGGCCCAAAAACGAACAAAACACCAAGAACCAGCACATACAAATACACTTGCACACAGACATGGACCAAAGCAAGCCAAAGAGGCAGTGTCTGATCGATTTACGTCCCACACGCGCTTTGGGGGAAAGCTTTAACAACGGAAAACCCACCAACACAGTATATGTGTGTGTGTGTGTGTGTGTGTGTCTGTGGATACGACAATATCGATCACGGATCCCTCGCCGACCGACCTTTTATTCCATATTACATTTATTTTTCTTTTTTACATATTATTTTTTGCTTCTTCGCTTCTTCACCTCTTTGTTTCCTATATTCCTGCTTCTCGGTCGTGTCCATCTCATCCCACGGACTTCTCTGTAGTCTCATGCAGTCTAGATTCAGTTGAAACACAGTCAGCCATCGCGTTAACCCTTTCAAGGTTAAACTCGGTTCAACTCTCCATTTGAGACAGTCTACGTGACGTTTCGCCTATAATTCCTGTTTCTCTCTCCTCTTTCTTCGCATCAGTTTCCTTCTTCTCCAGTCCATCCTGGCAATTCTACTCGGCAGAGACGGACCACTCGACTCTCCTACTCCAGAAAAGAGCGGTCAAGGTCGAGGTGGTGAGCGTTGAGTACTGAAGAGACTTTGCTTCGCAAATTGATTCTCATGATGTATGATCGATCTTCAATTTCAATGTAATAAAATAATCGACCATGGAGAGTAAATATAGCAAGACGAAAAGAAACTACCTCCCTCGTTCTAGCCCTATTGTTCAGTCGCAGTCAGCGTTCAATGACCCAGGAATGATTCAAAATTGATATTCGTCTCCCGAGGAATGAGAAGGCTGAAAAGTTCCTTTGAGGGAGGAAACACACCTGTAATACATAAGACTTTAAATGAGAGGCGGGAAAGAGGGCACTTCAGGAGGCACATATGGAGGTCGAAGGGAATCAATCCCTCGGGGATCTATCTTCGCACAAAAAGATCGATCAACCTCTTTCCCATCTCTCTCAATCTCCCTCGCGGAAGGAGACGACGAAGGGCATCGAAGTAGGGCTCCTGTTTCTCTACGACAAACCCCGAGTACGACCCGTGGGATTTTATGATGGTTTACACACAACTACCACTGCTATAGTTATAGTCATTGACCCGGGGATTTCAACCGGGGTTACGTCGCGGTATCGAATTCCCATGCACGTGCATTTAAGCAGTGTCATCACCTGAAACGCGCGTTTCGTTCCCCTGTCTGTCACGTGTACGCACCGCGTATATATGTGCGGCAGAGATTGTGAACTGGTACAAAAGTATTATATACATATATGTATATGAATGTATGGATATTATGGCTCATAGACCTACCTCGTTTTTGATGCCTTCCAAGGGATATATTGTGTTTTAATGTCGACACCAATACTACGACCACACGAATGGCTGTTAGTTCGCCCCCGTAGCTCACGTACCGATTGGTGAACGTTATACAGTTTAAGTATACCATAAGCTGTGCTGTTCTAGTATTGGATGAGCAAGGGAACTCTCCCCCTTAGAGAAAGTCTTGTGCACCTGTGAGATTCCCATACACCGGCAGTTTCCCCTTGGCCCACCCTCTTCTTGATCTTCTGGTAGCCCTCGGAGGCATAGAACTCTCGAACCCACAACTACGGAGCCAAAAAGAGAGATCACGCATAGGGGAGTTGCGTGAAATGGCGAGTGCATTCTAAGAGAAATAAGTATAGAACTTTGGAGGGAGTAGGAAAGAAAAAAAATCATGGTGTAACCGTTTCTCCGAGCAGAACCAGCCATCCAGCACTTCGTAACACACTTGTCTTACAGGCTTCCCTTCACTGGCTCTACCCTATGTATTATTATATACTCTATGGTATATACAACCTGAATGCAGGGTTGTACACCTGCAAAACTTAGTAGGGAGCAACCATAAGCGAAGCGGCTTTTCATATGCAGATACCGGTTACGTTACACCCTGCTTCACGCACATACAGCTCGATGAAAATAACGAGGGAGGGTGAGACGAAAAAAAAGTGCTTTGCCAGGGGTGCCAAGAGATTATAGGTTTGAAAGAACAAAGGAGTTTCTTATACTTAGTAGGTGAATGTTGTCGAAACCCGGAGATGATGTACGGTGTGTGGATTACGTTAAATATACAGGGGAAATTACGCTTCTTTCATACTTCCCGTTCTGGGGTCATTTCTGTAAAAGCAATTGATTCATTTTTATAGTTACAGTATTTTTCTTCAGATTCCAACAGTCGGGTCAATCGTCGTAGACCTGACAGCTAAGTGACAACTACATAGAAAAAACGGCTTCGTTGGGCCAACTAACTATTTATTAGTTGCGTGAAAATTTGTTGCCACAACCATCCGGTTGGTCGGTGTGACGACCTGGTATTAGTCACATTTACCATTCCGACTTAGTTGACTTGAAAAGGTCACACAACTCGAGTTTTATTCGTGTTCCAACTAAGTAAGATAGTTGGGGCCAAAATAGTTGGCCGAACTAACTATTTAGTTCGAGCAACGATCAGAGCCAACCAACTGAAAATAATTGACTTAACCAAAA
Organism: Ephialtes manifestator; assembly: GCA_963970395.1. Lineage (NCBI taxonomy): Eukaryota > Metazoa > Arthropoda > Insecta > Hymenoptera > Ichneumonidae > Ephialtes > Ephialtes manifestator. The sequence goes on from OZ019980.1 coordinate 5,637,082, forward strand.
AATCGCCTGTCTCTCAGAGCACTAAGTCGCTTGGTTGGGTACAACGACTTTTTTCGTTAACCTAACAAAGTCGTTTTTTCCGTGTATTACCCATGTACGAATGCCATTATACTGCCGGATCTGCTTACACGGCCCAAAACTGGTATTACCTCAGCCGCCAAGCCTTGTTGAGTAGCACTGGCCCGGTAACGGTAAAGAGAACGGTCCAGTATTGTGCTAACGCTTATGAACAGTACTGGGTCCACAATATAGGGTGTGTACTGGGCTAAGACATATCCCGATTGTCCCGATCCTCGGTGCCAAAAGATGAACCGGGGTCAACCCGAGTCCAAATTTTAATCCTCGGTTAGCCCTCCGCGAATCCCAAATCCTTTGACGAGGCAAAAGCCGACGTCGGTTTCACCCTCCGTACAGCCGACAGTGACCCTGCTTGGAGATTCAACCGTTATTTACCACCCTCCGTAGAGTCTTCCTCACTCCGTGTAGAGCCTCCGACGACCTGCTCGCTCGATCCATAGATCCTCCTACGACCTACTCACCCTAAATGAGGTATAGAACGCCCGTTGAACCTATGTAACCTATTGAAATCCAGATAACCCTACTTAAGCTACAAACATAGAAAAAAAGTGTCCTGATGAAAACTCACGAAGAGTTCAACATCTTATTGGTGTGAGTAATATATTTTGAGGAATGCAAACCAACTCACTCGTTACGATAAATCCAGAAGAAGTTTCTTATTCATTATCGTACTTTCTTCACATGTAATTGTAATGTGATTGTACTGACAAAGCTATATCTTTCTTGAGGCTTCGAGCGGATAATCTTTTTCTATTTCCATTTTTTCTTTATTTTTTTCCCTACTTTCTTAGACGATTCATATGTCGGACTAAAATCGATCAGATTCTCATGCAAGAAGATATAGATGTATCTGAATCTAATTTGATTTTGTCTTTAATTTTAAAGAAGCGATATTAATAATTCCTAAGAAAATAGGAAACAATTTTTTGACTTCGTTGGTATCTCACATCATCTTCAAATGTTATATGTCCTAAATAGAGATTGTTTCTTTTAACGACAAAAAAATGTATATAAAAATATACTATATCTATGACATTATTAAAAGTTTAATAAACGCTTGCGTCGTTTTGAATTTGTTTCTTATATTCATAACATAAATAATTATACTTCCATTGATGTTTGGGTTAACGGAGGATATAATAGTGTATGTGGAAGGAACTTTCGCAGTGCCAACGAAGGGTATGGGGGTATCTGTGGTAGGCTCATCGGAGGTTCTGGGAGATTCTGCGGTAGGTTCAACGGGGGGTCTGGGAGGTTCTATAGTAGGTTCTATGAAGGTTTTTTAGGGTCTGCTACACCATCCGTGACACTCCGCTAGGTCGAGATGTCTACGTTCTGTCATTTGGGAAGTCTGGTAGGCTGAAATTCAAATGTTAATCCATGCGCGATACCCTCCTTTCACCCTGCAGACTGCTTTCTTTCACCCTCCAGACTACGGCAGTAGATCTCAGTCATTTTCGGTTAAAAGAAGGGTAAAAATTTCGACTCGGGAACTCACCAAGGCCGTAGCAGTATCGGTTTTTCGTAGTCTGCCATTATTGGCAACTCTGGCATCAGTACTGACCCCGTCTGTCTGCAGTTCGTGCATGGGTAATCGTTAGTTTTTGTAGTTACATTTTATTTGACTACAGATATGGCAACTACTAACTGTGTACGCTAAATCTGGTAACGTGACATACACATATTTTTTGTAACACTATTTGTTTAGTTAGTTACTAATACCAAATATTGAGGAAGAAAAAGCAGAAAAGTATTATCCAGGTCGTGATTGCCTTTATGATGTAGGTGTACGTACACACGTTATCGCGACAACGGGAACAAAAGAAAGTTGCGATGGAGAAAGAGAGGGAGGAATCGAGTGAGCGAAGGAGAGTGACTCAGGTGGTGTAACCTCGAGGCGGTGTGTATAATTATGTCACTAGTCACCGGTTACTCCGGCAGAACTCTGGCAAGCGCGGTGTGTCGCGGGGAAAGAAGAACGGGCGGGGCACTGGCAAGCAGGCCAACGCAAGGGAATCGAGGACCGGGTTACGTCGAGAGTGAATACGGAGTGAGACGAGTGCGACGAGTATAACGGCGAATAAACGAGGAGGAAGAGGAAGAAGACGAAGAAGACGAGGAGAAGCGAAGTGAAGATGGGGCTCAACTCGCTCCGCAAATACAGTGAATCACACCGGGTGCTCAGCGGGGAGAGGGGAAGAGCATAGAAGAGCTACAGACTCTTTCGTAATCCAACACCGTTCGACACACGGCACGTTGTTTCGTAGGTCTTTCAGGGGGCGAAAAAATGGACAGACTGAAGAGAAAAAAAAATCCAAGCGAAAAGGGGAAGATAATGAGAAGGTTAGGGCAGCAGATCCGAGATCATATAAAAAAAAAGGTAAAGAGGTTTCTTTGCTCTCAAGAGTGCGGTGTCTCATGATCTGAAAAGAAAAATACGACCATTATTGTTTTACGCTTGTTAATTAATAGGGAGATTTATTCAGGTATCTCTGAATAAATATTGTACTTGCGAATGAAGATTTCTTCATTATTACTCAACACCTATAACATTTATTTGAATAGAACACCAATACAACTCGAGAAATAAAATAAGTTTAAAAAATTTTTAACTGTAGTGATGGTAGGAAATTAATCGATCTAATTCAAATATTTTGATAATTAAAATTATATCGAAAATTATTTCATTCTTTTTAATCTATTTTTTATTATAATAGTTTTTTGTCTGTCGCGAGTTTTATAAATTAACTTTTTTTATAATTTTTTTAAGTACTCGGAAGTTTAAAATTTTGAATAATTTATTTTTATTTCGTGCTTTTCAAAGTAAGTGAACTTTGAAAAGCACGAAATAAAAATGAATTTCATTTTGCAAATAAGTATTTAACTCTCGAAACTAGTTAATGCGCTTCATATGTATGCGCATGATATTTGATATCCTCAACTGTGCAGTAAGACTCGCAGACAATACGGAAATAGAAATTACTAATTACGAAAAAAGGAAATAAAATGTGAAGATTTCTACACAAAAATGTCAATAAAAATTCGCTCATTTTTCTTTTTTTCCAATGAACACATAGTAATAAAATAATAATAGTAATAAAACAGTATTTTTAAACAGGTTATTTAATAATATTCGTAAGATATATAAAATGAGTAATATGGGTATCATGAATCCTACAGATGTCGATTATACAATTATTATTATTATCACTAACGTCAGAATGTAGTGTAGTAGACAGCAATATGCGATATATTACCATGAGAAGTTAACCGCTTTCGATGGCTCGATCGAATTATGGCCGGCATATATGGCTTCGATATATATACAAAGCACGATTTCGTAAAATGTTTTTATCTCTATGAAAATATACCTGATTCAAATTATTTGTTGAAAATATTATAGACCGTCGATCATAGAATCGATGTGTCAAACTTGATTAAGCAATTTCGTTCCATTTTCGAGAACATTCGTGGCATCGAAAATGGCATCGATCAGCTGTTCGCCGCTAAACGCATAACTCCCGTCTTCTGCCCGACGGGCTGTCAGGAATAAAAATAAATAAAGCCAAAGACAAAGATTTCTGTGCATAGATACTTATGGTCCTTGTATACTCGTAGTGTTAGTTTCTATTGGAGGCTACGAAAAGAAATGTTGCGAGCAAAGGCAATTGAGTATGTGGGCTCTTGGCTGTCGTATCTATCTCATATTCTCTTGAAATTCGTTCGACCCTAATCCTCGCACTCGATGCGTGAGCACAGTGTCTCGTGAAACGAGGTTCTCAGCCCAGTTCTGGATTCATAGCACAATTCGATGCTAAATCAACTGCAGCAATGCTTCTATGGCGTCTAATAGCCAGTCCAGTCACTCGACATTCAGTATTTGCTTATTTTCAATCCTCAGTCGGTGATGATCTTATTCCTATCATTTTTCTTGCTCGGATGTCGAAGAAGTACTTCACTGGTTTGCGTTGCGGGAGTCCCGTCCCGTTTTGTTGACTACTCGATGTAATTATCAGCCACTTGAGATCTGGGTCAACAGTGGTAGTGTCGTCGAGATCGAGAGCCATCGAGTATACCATTATACAAGAGGAGAGAGCAGGCCACGAATACAAGAAGCAACAGCCTCCTCTATACGACAACTCGATTTCGTTTTTCTATACGAGATCGAAAGGATCATGGCGCGGTGAAGTTGACCGCAGCACTCACGTGGTTCAGATCGCCTACGTGCATCGGAAGCTAAACGAGTTCGATCGTTACGCTAGGGACTGTACTAGACAGAAGAGTCAGGGGAGCAAAGATTCACCGATACGAGTAAGGAGCGATGAGCGAGAATGACGATGTCGTCAGTGATGTGCGAACCCGGATCAACACTCCAGCGTCCAGGGACTTACTCCATGACACGAGCTGCACGTGCAAAACCGCACAGTGCAGATCCGGAAACTTCTTAACGTCTCTCACATTTTACACGTTTATTTTATTTTCTTCAAGTGTAATGATGTTATTAATCTCGAACTGGTGTCTGTATGTCGCACCATTTCACCGATTATCAGGTAGACAACTGGAAACGAAGTTTGTACGTATCCAGATTTTGTCAAATCATTTTTAGATCCTTCTATTGTTGTTATGCTTGTTGCTTGCACAGGTTGTAATGAAAAGATTATTCAAATTATTTTGTCTGTTCTGAAAAAAAAATGTGTTACTCATATCACGTTCAGTCAACAATCGACTTCTCATCTAAGTTATAATAGAATTTTGTAAAAAAATCAGATTATCATAATAGTCATGTTAGAGCTCATAAATTGAATAATTAATTATAAGCCATTTATAAGTTCCGCCTGAAATGTCTTCCAGTATTTGATAGTCTTTCGCATCCTGGAGACTACTTACATGTATTATAAGTGTCTACATCCAACCAACTACAATATTCTCAAAGTGTTCGTTCGTTGGGCTGATGCATAACTCACGGTCTATAGGTCTATGACTATTTTATGCTTGCTGGTCTAGTGAGTCATAGACTCGTGGAACCGGAGACAATATGCCGGGAGCCCTTCATCATGCACGCGGGTCGGATGAACTGGCACTGCAATGGGACTGATGTATGCGTTCGTGTATAGAAGTGTTATTTCCGCGTATACGGAGGTACATGCATAGGTACCTAGGTACCAGTTACGTGCGGAGGGCGGTCCCTCAGGTCTCTCGACGCGTACCTGTTGAGCTCCTCTGTGAACATGCACACCTATGTATAGTATCAGAAGCCCGCTACCGGACTACTAATACGTGGTACAATGTGTGAGAGCCAGCATTACACCAACTATCCGATCTCCACCTCTCTGATGATTCATGTCAAACAAAAGTTCGAACATTGTGCGCGACTCCGGGTTGAACACGTGTATGATACTGGAATTTCAGATACGCCCGCCCATCGTCATCAGGCGTATACCGCATTTACACACGTCGTTTGGTTGTTCGTCTGACGCCGCACACCTTGATATTCTCTTGGGGGGAGGCGAAACAGGGATTATGTCATACATAAAGAAATCATCTAATAAACAGAGATAACAACCAATCAATTCTACTGCAACTGTTGTGATTAATGACAGTATGATTTGCAATAATAAATTGACGATGTTACAATACACTTTTTTGTAAATTCCACATAACTTAAAGACATTCTGAGAAATCGTGATAGTTATAACAATTATTAATCTTGATTCGTGCCATTACTTTTGTAATCGTATTATTATTATCTGCTTAAGGAAGCTTCTGCGCTTTATACTAATCAAATATGTGCTAAATTGTTAAAAATATTTCTACAATTTCTGGTGGTTAAATAAATTTTTTGGATGTGTTGCTCCTGTAGCAACATCAGCTTTTAATATAGAAACATGTTGATAGCGGTGAAACACACACAAAGTAAATCGAATGATGTCTGCAAATGTCCGATGTCATTTTTTTCACCCAATTCTTTTAAAAAGGGAAACCGTAAAATCAATTCGATTATGACAAGTAATAGGTCATTTTGTTTTTAGAAAGATACTGATCGATTGGCCGTCTTGATTTTTGATAGTATTAGTAGTTCAAAAGATGGAACCGTTTGATTATCCTGTCCTAACCTAATATTAGGTATACAAATGGCTGTAACTATTTAAAAACTAACCCTATTAAAAATGTGGTCGGTCAATCGATTAAAGATCTTCTAATAATTAAAATGAGCTATTGTTCGTCATAATTGAACTATTATCATGGTATGCCAAATTACATACATACGGACTTATTTTTTCTAGACGACTTTTCTCGACGCTTTGGACCATTCTGATTATATCATATGATGACGTCAAAATCGCGAATCAAAATTTTCCACAAAAAACAATACTTCCTTGATGAGGAAACAAAAAGGGTAGAAGTAAAAAAAGGTTAAGAGGTTATCATTTTTTCGAAGCTTTGAAACCCGAAGCTGTAAATTCAAAACTCAATCAAATCAGAACACCTTTGTGAAGCATGGGTACAAGAACTATGTAAAATATTTTTAGGGGCGTAATCTTTTTAACATTTATTTGATCTCCCTTTAATTAAAATCGATTATGATTTTAGTGAATGTACAGTGAAGTAAATGTAAATTATTCAAAGTATTGTCGCTAATATAAACGATGATGTGCTTCCTCGGTCTGGTCAAGTCGTACTGTGAATATGAGGCCTATTGCCCAGTGGCTAATAATGATTGGATTTCACGCTTCTTAAACGACCCGATCCCGCGAGTTTGCCGAGTCCTCGATGGACCCTCACGATTATTATGCTTCCATGCTCGGATGCGATTACGCAGCCGTTAACATCGCGTTGCAACGGGCAGTACGAATAAACCAGAGGAGGTAAAGCGTGGAAGGAAGATAAAAATAATAAAATAAAAGAAGCAACGAGTGCGACGCGAAGGGAGAGAAAAATCGAAGCAACAGCAGCAGTGCGCGACGTACGTGCAGATTCCTTTTTCTTCGGGCTTGAGAGTGTACGAGCGAGAACTTTACGCCCCGACGTCAGCAATAATTTTCATTTCAGGGTGTAGGGGCGAGTGAGAGCTGCTGCAAGGAGAGACTTGGTTGTGAGAGGAACGAACGAAAGACCAATAAGACAAAAAAGCATCGAGTGAAAAAGGAAGAGTCAAAGGCGGTTGAAGGAGGGTGTAAGGGGAACCAAAAATTTTTACGACTTATTTGCACGCGATGCAACGTCGTCGTGAGGAGACCGGAGTACTCGTACACAGGCGAGCGCAAGTGCAGTCCAACGTGCTACAAACCACGACGGGTTTGCCTCGTACAATTTTACCCGAGTTTCAATTCCACCCCGCGAGAATAAAGAAAGAGGCTCGGCTTCGAGACGAAGAGTATATAAACGTCGTCAATAATTGGCCCGTTCGTCCTCTTCTCTCGCTCTTGTCTGCTTACTACACTGTGCACTATAGCTCGGGTGGACCGGGGTGTTTCATTACGAGTAATTGCCGTGGGGTTTGGTGCTGCGGTCTCTCGCTGTCGCCTCCTGCTGGTACAGGTACTGGATATACAGTATCATTTTCATAATAACGCCTCTCTTCTCTTCTGTCGATCGGGAAAGAAGAAGGTAAACTCAGCAAGATACGTCGGAACGAAAGAGAGGCAGGTAAGAAAAAAGCAAGGGAACAAGGAAGAAGAGAAAAAAAAACATGGGGTATCATCCGTACCGTTTCCGAGCGTCGTACAGCCTGGGAGAAAGAGAGATGGAAGAGGAGCCAGTTTTCACTGATGCGATGTTGGTGTTGCTCCTGGTAGCCTCCGCATCTCCTTTGGTTCGTACAAAAAACACTAACACCATTAGCAATAGTCAGACCCAACAGTCAAGCTAACTATATCATAACGTAGCATAGGTGTATGTGCAGTGTAGATGGAACTCAGGCAACATGGTAGAGCTCGACTCAAACAAAAAATAAAATCAACCACTTCGGTGTGACCTACTTCAGTGGACGGCATGGAACAGGGACGAGCAAGACGACGAGAATACAAACGCCATGCAGCTACCGTATTCCTCCTTCCTTGTATTTAGCTGAGCACACCGAAGCATCCTACCTGAACAGGCGAACAGGAGTGTAACATCAAGCACTGCATCAGTGGATTCATGCGCCGGGTTCGGAGGGTTTATGTAGGTACTACTAGAGAAAAGCGACAGACCAGGTGAGCTCTATTGAAAACTGACTTGCAGCTAGAGCACAATGCACCTTCACGCTTGTTCAACGCGTTTACTCACTGGTGTACCATCATGCGAGCAAGGGTCGTCTCTCCCCTTCTCTCCATTTGCTTGGAGAACCTTACAAACGCTCTGCCAACTTCATATCCTGGAAAAAAACTGGGACTATACCCGTTCCCCTTTTTTCTACCATTTTTTCTTCCTATTGTATCCTCTCAGTTTAAATAGGTGGATGTTCCAGTGGGAAAAACAGTTCTGAGTCCTGTACTGATTTTCGACACGGTGACCCCGATCTACAGGTGGTCCAGGTAGAAACTTTGACTCGTACTTGGCAAAAAATCATGCAGCATAAGGTTGTAACTTCCTTTGGGCATATGAAGAATGATCATTTCTTTGGTTACTAGTTTCAGGACAGAGATGGGTTATGGTAAGATTTGATGAAAATCATATACAATTCCGGGTGCAAGAACCTGTTTATTGGTTTCATTCGTTGAGCACGCATACATATACCCAATAGCCCGGAGCTCCGAAGATATCAGCTGAGACGGGCTGGTCGTCCGCGAGACCTTCCTCCTTCTCTTATATCTCGACGTACGAAGCCAACTCGACCAGCACTGATGAGGCCACAGCACACAGGGCCTGAGGGGTCCTACGCTACTGCATGAGCAGAGAACTGCTCCTCAGCTGCACTTTGCTCCCCTCCACCCTCCCTCGCCACTCGCTCGCGCGCGAGTCCCGTGTTTTACGTTTTTCTCTTAGCCTCTCTCGTCGTTTCGTTTGTATCTCGAGCTGACCAGGTTTTTCTGTCTCTCGCTCTTCCTCACGCTATTCTCTTTTCCTTCCTCTGTCTTTTCTCGGTTCGGTTCGCATTGCCTCGGAGCCCCTCGGCGAACGTCCAACGGCTCCCTGCCTACTCTTCTTCTTCTTCTTCTTCTTTATCTCTCTAAAACTTTCCTTTCTCTCTTTTCTTCGCTTTACTACTATACTATAGTCTCCCGTTAGAGCTGTGGCTATCGGGGCCCGTCTACAGGGCCCTACGGCTATCAGCCACTCGTGTTTACATCGGAGCACCAGCAGTGGCGCAGTCAGAGGGGAAGCCGATGCCCGACGGCTCAACAGGGCCCCCCTTGGACAAAACACGAGAAGCAAAATTGGAGGGACCTATACCACCACCAGGAGACATTCAGTCGAGTCTTCTGTGTATTAATGTTGTACTACACAGCTACTTTTAAAAGAGTATACTGCGATTGTATATGTGGTGTGTTATAGAGGTCGGGTCCCCTAGGAGTGTGCTGATGCTCTTGAAAACAAGCAGCATCGCAGAGACCCCGAAGATTTGTCAAAACAAAACGGTCCCTCTTTCGTCGAGTCACGTTTTGAGGGCGGAGCAGAAAAAAAGAAAGAACGCAGAGGAAGATGAAGGGTCAGAAGGGTGTCGGAATCCAAACTCTACGCGGATAGTCCGAACCAGCTGGACCAATGGCCGGTTCTCATCATCGTCGCGCTCGATGCCCTTCGTCTTCTGAGAAATAAATTAGAAAAAGGGACTGGAATCATCATCCAACCGAGCTCCTCTCACTCCGTCATTCTCCCCTGGACTAACCGAGAAAGGATCAAAATACAAAGTAATTACGGCACGGGAGATTTCTGACACCGCAGAGGAACCACAGGGACTGCGATCAAGGATCGAATCGAGAGAGTCGGGCTCTTCGTATCGCAGAGGATCCAACATTCTGGATTACTCGTTATCCTTGAGAAATCCCGCGAAGTTGATGGTAGGGAACGAGAGGCGGAGAAACGATTGCAACGTTGAGACGCAAAAGACATAGACGAGCACAGTATTCTTCTATTGTTCATTTTGACTTTCACTTTCTCGGAATTTTCTTTTAATTACTTCATATACTATACTACTCGTCCTTCTGAGCTTCAAGTAAATTAACCAAATTCCCCATAATACCTGCTGAAGCTTCATATATAGAGAAAACGCCTGGTAGAGTTAATGGATTCTGTATCCTTGACAGAAAATATGTCGATGCTACCTCACAAAGACTCCTGGGATTTTTTAATAGAAACGAATCTCCAATATCGATTGGCTCAACGATTAATCTTGCTGTCCAGGAGCAGGAAGCACTCGGTGGGTAGCGGAGAGAACGAAGATGCGCGTTATCGATCATTCGGGTGAGAGGTCGAGAAGGTAATAAATGTCCGCAACGTCTCCGACTGCCAAATGATGATTTTCCGTCCGGAGTCAACCGCCCATCGAGTTAGCTTCTATGCAGGGATGTCTCACTTTACGATGGTCAGAGTTCGAGAATGATATGTGGTACGTGCACTGACACCATATGTATACGCAACTTCCACCAGTAGTTTCGAGGAGTTCCCAAATATAGTGGAGAGGTGCAACAAATATATTCAGGTCCTTCCGAGCAACATGTAATATATTTTAGTATACATTCGAGCATGATAACAAATGTGTGCAGTTCAAGGAACTCGATTGCCTCAGCGACGGGCGTTTTTGCGTCGTTTCGCGCTACTCGAAATATAAAGCGTAATAATGCTGACTGGACCGCTGACCACAGGTCTTGTGAAAAAAGAAAAAATAAAGGAATAGGAACAAAAAGGCAAGACGCAATACAACAAACGTTTGCACTGAATCCGACTAAGAGAGAAAAATTGGGAAACACCTGAGTAAGCTACACTAATGGTAATAACCATCCAGCGTCATAGTTGTCTTCAAACCACTGTAGATTAACGAGTAGTTGAAAAAAAAAGACGTGGACGACGGTGAGGAGTGATAAATAAACTGCTGGACAAAAGCGAAGGTGACGAGTGCTGGAGGATTATGAGGAAAAATAAAATCCAAGAAGCACTTGAAAACCGCAGGGGATAGATCACTGAGGCTTTGCCAAAGTCTACTCCGTCCACTTCGTGATTGGTTTTTATATAAAAAAGGCGAACGAAGGGTCTGAGAACTTAAGGTCCAGCTTCCGCAGTGAAGCCAACAAGTTTCCCCAACACTTCTGTGTTTGTTGATCCGAGGACCGCGAGAAAGACGATTAAAAGAGTTCAGACTAAAGGGGAAGTGAAGCTGGCGATGCTCGCTGTTAAACGATTACCGCGATCTACCAGGAGCAGCTCACTTCTGTTTTTCAGAGACAATTAGCTTCTTGTAAAAGGGACGGCGAAGGATATAAGGGCTTTGCTCCTGGATTGCTACCGTTCATCCATAACCGTTTGGAGAATTAGCTGATGGTTGCTGAAACGATCATGGTTCTTCGGGCTCGCGAGCAACCAACAAGTGAGTTATTCTGACTTGAAATCTCGACGCCCTGCGAGTTCAAGTTCAAGGAAGTGGCAGGCCGTTCGTGGCTCTGCCTCAACCGAGGCCATTGGCACGCCTTGTTTCTTCATATATGTAGCTTCTTCGCTTTCGCCGATTCCAATTGCTTTACGGAGACTAGGAAAGACCTATTCCAAATGTTCCTTCAATTAATACCAGAACAAAAAAATTCCCAAATCGTATATCGACGATAGATGGGTTGATCGACGATTATTAAAGTAAGAAAATTAAGCCAATATTACGATGAAAGATTTATGGTTCGGTTATGTTAAACTCAACGTTGGTTCGTTATGAAACAGTTAAGTTTTTTAATGAATTTTTTAAAAACCTGTAATTAGTTTCCTTAATACAGGTAGATTTGATGAGGACTGGCATATCAGTCAACGAATGGTTTATAGGAAGTATACAACAAATTCACGAAAAATGTAACTGGAGGATGAATCATACGTCTAAGATCCTACCTGTAAGATGACTTCATAAGTCAATCAACCATTGATCAATTGTGGGCTTATTTTACTCGCTTATGCAAAAAGAGATCAAAAACATTGCGGAGTAACCTATTTTTTCACATCTAGGTAAATAGAACGAAAATAATGATGAGAATAATCTAAAGTGTCGGTTTTTGCCGTGTAGTGAAAACCTGAAATTTTGCCTTATCGGCCAGTGTATTCTCGTGTTTATCGTAACGTGAAAGTTGACGGAAGGTGACTTATATCCAAATCCAAGTGAAGACTTGATCGAACAGGCCGCTCACCCATTCTACGCACTCTGGCGTAACCGCATCTTTTCACCCACACGCAAAAGTCTCGAATATGTGTTACGATGATACTGATATACGTGTGTCGCTCGCCAGAGAGTTCACGCAAACGTCCACATGTTCACGACATAGATACACACTAACCCAGCACGCGGAGCAACCTATGCATGCAGTCTACGCGGAAAAAAAGCAAAATACATGGTCGAGCCTCTGCATTTCCATCTCCGTCGTCTTTCTGCTGTGGGTATTCGTGCATTTCGACAGTAGTTGTCACGCACAGCGTTCACTTAACACACGCAAGACGCTCACTTAATACACAGACAAACCAAATGAAACCGGTGTTTGCCAGCGAGAAAGATGGAAAGAGAGGAAGAATGGAAAGAAACGAGTTGAGTGAGGGGCAAAGAAGAGCGATAAGAAGGAAAAGAAGGAGGAGAAGATACGAGAGAAGAAAATGAGAGAAAGAGAAGTCGGAGCAACAAACCCGCCTCCACAAACACCAACACTTTCGTCACAATATATCACGAATACCAAGTAAACTCAACACACATAAACGAAACATGGAAAGGGAATGAAAGGAGAAGGATAGATAGTGGTTTTGCCATTGGTCTCTTTTCCTCCTGCACCACTCTCCCTTTCTCCAGCTCCCCACTTCTCATCGTCAGCGACACTCATACTTTCCGGAAAGTCTGTGACTGTGCACTATAGCATCACCAACACACAAAACGCAGCAACCAGCAGTACTTCCATACACTTAGAGTTTCGCGAGAAACGTTCAAACCCCAGAGGTGTATACACGAAAACTGGTCTTGCAGTTGCAGCACACCACATGTGAGAGTCGTCTTCTGCTGGTGAAGTTAAGATAGACAGAGATGAAACTACATTCACTTTAGCCTGGGTCAAAACACTCCGAGAGTCAGATAAATTAGTGGCCTTTTTCAATATTCAGTACGATCTCAAAAAAACGGCCATTTTTTAATACTGACATCGGGAGAAAACGTTTTATAAAATTCTTATTGATATTCGTTCGAAATTTTCTATATACTTTACAAAGAATAGGCGAAGAAAATTTTCGATTAGGCAATATACGATGAGAGATAATAATGATATGTCATGCTGATGTATGAACAGTTGATAAAGTATAAAACTGGATAAAGCAGAGAGGTCGCTACATAGAGGTGGAACCACAGAAGGGAGTAAACCTATGAGAGTGAGAAGATCGAAGGTGAGTATACAGAAGAGCTGATAAGACCGAGAGCAAGAGTGACAGAGTGCAGTGGTCACTACACCGAGTATAGTAGAAACAGAAAGAAATACAAGAGTAAGCCGAGCGAGCACGAGATATAGAGCGTCGAGGGAGGAAGAGGATAAGGTGGGGGAGGAGAAGGAGGGTATAACGAAAAAAGATGCAAGAAAAGAGCTGAGGTCTCTCCCCTTACTGCGGAGTTGGACGCGTTGCAGCAAGAGAACGAGGCGTAGAAGAGAGTTAAAGAGCAAGTGAGTAAGAGAGAAAACAAACGAACGCGTGAGCAAGAAAATGACGAGGATAGAATGAGAGCGCGGAGAGAGGGGAGCTGCACGTTTCACGCACACGCGTGCCCAAACCGGTTTAACCACCTCATCACGAACAATCTCCTCGCGTTACTCTTTTTTTCTTCCTCCCTTCTTGCCCCGCTGCAACCCGATTCGCCCCTTCGCCCCGCTCAATAACTCCCCTCCCTCTTCCTCCTCCTCCGCAAACTGCAGCTAGCGCGCTCTTGCTTAGAGGTCGAGCGTCCTCGTCATTTGTATGGCCAGCGGCGAGACACTCTCTTTGTTCACGAGGCAATCAGCGGGCCTCCTCCGATAACGGGCCTACTCTACTCTGTCGTAACCCAAGACTCACGAATACGCGAGCGACGTTGACCACGTCCCTTGTATGCATGAAATATTGTGGTCTTGGTTTTTGCTGTTTCTGCGTTTATATCACCGATACTCACGCGGTGTGATCCACACCTATGTAATGAAATTGCGATGCGACGCATCGTAGACTTTGTATGCACGGCCGCGAGCTTAAAAAGGAATATGAAAAAAAAGAAAATACAGGGAGTAGTAAATCGGAAGATCAAGTATTTTTCGTCTGCTTTGGTCTCGACGACAAAGCCTGGAGACACTACCGATTGCTCGGATCATCGGCAATACTCCTTATGCACTGCATAGAAAAAGAGATTGGAAAAGTCGAAGCAGGAGCTTCTCTAACTATACTATAGTACACAATTAACTATACTATAGTACACAACTTGTGTACTATTGTGTACAGAACTATAGTACACAACTTGTGCTACTACGTGGCTTTTCGGAATTGGTGGATTATTGTACAAGAAATGTGCTACTATCTCTAGCGATAATATACAACTTTGTGAGGCAATGAGACTCAATTAATCGTGCTGAGATCCATCTAGGTAGTTTGAGACGACTGACGTCACTAAACTAACAACTTAATCACATGTACTACTTCCATAAAAATAATAATAGCAAAATGTATAAACACTAATGATAACTACACGTGTCCCGCATTTTCGCATACCTATAAGAAGTAGATGGACGAAAAATATTTTTCAAATATTATTACTAACGCCTCGATTTTTTCGAGAGTTCAGTATGATATTGCATCACGTCAGTCACAATGAGACCTTCCAGAATGCGTATGGTTCGTATGTAAGTCAGTTTTTTTCACGTTTTTTCCGACTTATACCTTAGCAGTGTCATTGAGCGGAATCGCAATATTTGAAATTTCGATTTACTAACTATACTGATAAGTAGTTTCTTCTAATATTTTATGTCTAAAGAAATATCCTCTTTCACGTCTGTATTTGAATGACCCTTGGGACGTTTTCAATTTATTTAGCTTTAAAATATATTTAGCAGGTTCGTCGGTTGTTGATTTGTTCTTACAAAAATATGAAATTTTTGTTGTTATTAATTGTGTTTCGTATCAGAGTCATAATCGTCTTCTAGTTATAAATATTACAACATCGAGTATTATACAGTAGAACCCCTATTAACCGAGACGCTCGGGACCGAAGAATTCCTGGATAATCGAAATCCCTGTTAATCCGAACTAAATAGAAAAAGTGCATAAGTCAAAAAGGGCTAACGTGATAACCTTACTTTGACTAGTTAAAATGAGATATGATAAAACTTATATTTAATTGCTAAATAATGGTGACTAATATGTAAAGTTTTCAGTGTTTTTTTTAACGTTAATTAAGCTAGTCTCTTTTTTTAAGTACTCAGTGACTTTCGTTTGTTTCTTGATTTTCGTCTATCACCTGTTTTAGTTTTCTAAGATGTCAGTAGTCGATGGAATCGTTGGCTCTCAAATAAAAAAATTATATATATAGAGTATATAAAAAAATGTATATAGTTGTAAACATAGAATTGAGCGTATATAGTCTACATACGCTCTGTATGCCATCTATATACAATTTATACATCAGCCCAACTTCACAGGTGTTCTTATATGTATATAAATTGCATATACAGTTTATACAGACTATATATGTCCAATTCCACACGGAACAAAAGATTAGTTGCCATAACCAACAAATGAGTTGACCCAACCAATCGATTATTCTATTTCCCTTACAACTCAAATGGTAATACCAACGATTCGAATGGTAATACCGACGATTCGAATGGTAGTCCCAACTATTCGAGTGGTAGTTAACCTAACTAATCTCGCGAGAACTAATCGTGAATAGTTGAGGTTAGTATTCGATATGGTTGAGGCAACTCATTTTTTAGACATTGTGTACAGCAAATCGAAAACGTAGTTGCCACAACCAAACATTTATTTCCGTGCATATGTCGGACTGTACATAATTTTTTTTACTTGGGGCTGTTGGAAATAGTCGAGGACAAAATGAATCGCGTCGCAAGGAAAAAAAACTGGGACCGTCGTGAGAAAAAAAAAACCTTGGAAGATGCCCGGTTAATCCGCTTCTCAGTTAATCGGGGTTCTAGTGTGATAGTTGTGCTTAGTATTGCGTTGGTGATTTCTATGTTGGCTTCTGCTGCTCCACACGATCAGAAAATGTCCGCAGAGATTCTGGCCATGTACAATAGGAGGTACTTGTTGGGGACAGGTTCGGAGGTGTGCGCAACGGTCCGAATAATCGGTCAAACGCGGAACGCGATGCAGGCGTGCACGCGCGCCACGGATCGAGCCTTAAGATTGATAAGTTATGAAGGCGCTCTCGCGCCTTATTTCCATTACCTAATATCGGGGCGGAGTGCGCGCAAAAGAGAGGTGCTCCCCGGGGGCTTTTCTGCATGCGCACAAAGATTCAGGTCGTCGTACGCATGAGTGCGCACAGCGCGCGCGGAATTATTACGAAATCTCTGTGCATACACTACACTATACTGCGCTCAGTGCTCTAGGTGAGTCTGCGAGACGATAGAGGCGTAGGTACTTACGTAGAACCTATGGGCAACGCCAGTATGTACTCAAAGTCCCTTCCCCCGCGCCGATGGACCAACGAGGTTTGTGTTACTATGTATAGTTAATTCTAGCCGGTTTACGATTAACACAGAGATCGTCGTGAACCTCGGCGCATGTGTGCTTCGATTCGATCGCACAACAGCGAATTATTAATGGTTAAACTGTACGTTATTGATAATATCATTGCCTCGGGCCATACAGCGGGTGGCTGCGGTCGTATGAAAAATGTTTTTCACGAAAGTAACGTTGATGATTGCTGTAAATGATCAAGAGAAAGAAGGAGGTTTATTTTGCCAGTCATTTCTCTAAGAAAGCCAATGAATGTTTGGATTTTGTTGAAAAAACCTTTTTTTTTTAGTGCACGCATGACTTTTAACTGACGTACGATTTCACAAGCGATTTCTGACATTTCATGAGTGATTTCGATGATTTCAGAAATTACTTGGTTGTAATTTTATGAACTTTCAACTGATGTCATGTAATTTGGAGTGATATCAAATAATTTCATGTAATTCCAAATTATATCATACAAATTCGAATTTCTGCGATTTTCCTATCATTTCAAGTGACATTTTATTTTCATTGTGAGTATTCAGATAATATCATGTATTTCCACCACATGGCTTCGTATGATTTTATTTCTGATTTCATATAAAGGGGTTCAACAGTTTGAAGAGTGTCTAATGCCTCATTCGTGTTCTAGAATTACGATCAGGAAAATTCAACGCAGTTAGAATGATTTGTAATGTACGTCGATTTTCATTATTACTCTATAATTTTTATTAACAGTTGTCATTGCAAGTAACGACTATTAATTGTTGATTCATGCGACTGTTTTTAAAGTTACTGTAACAAAAGAAGAATATATGGTTTAAAACATAAAGTGTCCAAGATTCCATAAAATCTATTCACTTATTTCCATTAGTCTGTCTGTCTATCTGTGGGTGTGCATCGTCTGAAAGCACAATAAGTTTTACAAGAAGCTGCAGATCATCGTGAAATTTCGTGTATTTTTTCTGCGTTTCAAGTGGAATTTTGAGTATTGATATTTAATTATAAGACCTTCACTCTTTCTAATTTTTTACCGGCAAGTAAAAAATTGTAAATGATGGTTTATATTTGCTCCACGTATTGAAATCGAGATGCTTCAAAATTCATATATATACATGTCATATACATGCATGCCGAATCATCTTATTCAGCGATGGCCTTGGGGATATCCGAATAACAACTTTCGATAATACTAATTCCAAATGTACTAAGATGTGAATTCGTTCTAATAAACTACTAAAACAGCTACGATAAGGTTACTAAATTAAGAGACAGATGAGAGTTTTTAAGTCTCGTTTCACACAACACCAGCTATTGAATATATGGGTCAATGCTTGAGTGACATTGCGCGATATTCTAAATTTTAAGACACAAGACGACAAATTTCCGTAGAGACTGTAACTAAAAATTTGTCTACAAAATTCCAAAATTCCTGTTACTTTACCCCAGTAACTTTACGCCAATATCCAATATCATCAGAAAGTCCCGTATTGCAAATATGTAATTAGCAGTAAGCGATGTCCTAAATTTTAAGACACAAGATCGATAAATTCCTGTAGAGAACGTAAATTACAATTTTTCTATAAAAAGCCCAAAAGTCCTGTTCATAGAATTCGCACGTACATCCCAATAACTTCATGCCAATAGCCAATATATGATCAGAAAGTCTCGTATTGTAAATATGTAATTAGCATTAAGCGATATCCTAAATTTTAAGACACAAGATCAACAAATTCCCAGAGGCGAACGTAAATTAGAATTTTTACCACAAAATTCCAAAATTCCTGTTCATACGATTTATACTTACATACCAGTAACTTCACACTAATAACCAATATGATCAGAAAGTTCCGTATTCCAAATATGTAATTAGAAATGTTTTTTCTCACCCTGTTACTTATGGTCCCCAAGCAACCGATTTATTTCTCAGTATACAAGCATACAATTACGTGAATATTATTCAATTATCATTATTATTTACTCTTGTATTTTACTACTTGAAATACCAGAAAAAAAAGAAAAAAAATTAAGAAAAACGATTATTAATAAACCATATTGTAATTTTCCACGGATTTACTATCTCGGCTTATGTTGGTCAGAAGGTGCGCAACATTTGTACTGCTTGAGACAGTCGAAGATTCCTGGAACCGGACACCAGTGAGGCGAGCAGTGCTACCGGGTTTACGCATACTGTAGTAGTAGTAACCTAGAAACGGTGTGCTTGGGCGAGCAGCAATGTGACCGTCGGCGTGTCGAATGCTGTGTACGTTCTATACAGGGAACAGATCGTACGTCGAATCCCGAAGCAGCTTAGCTTAGCTTCATTTTACTTGCACAGTGAGAAAGAGACAGAGAAAGAGAAAAACAGAGACAAAGATAACCGTGTAAGAGGGGGTGGAGTCGATGCAGAGGTGGCGGTGCATGGCGTGCGTTACAGTGTTGCACTACTTTCGCCGTTTCTCGGTGGCACACGGCGTCAATGCCATCGTATCTCGTCGAGCAGCCGGTTTGCACGACTAGCTCTAGTCTTTCTCCGTTACCCTTACAGCATCTCGCTCTCACTGCAGTATTGTGCCCAGCTAGAGGACTGTCACTCGAAGAAACTGGTCAACTGGAACGTGCTGTGTGCTACCGTCGAAGAGCGAGGGCGTGGGTTGTAACCGACGCGGTGCAATATACATTGGTAGCTCTAATTTATTCTATTCTGTAGAATCGATATCCGCAGGGATATTCAATAGCTCGATGAAAATGCCATTTGTATACTACGATCAATTTCCAACTTTATCATTCGAATCTAATCCGATCATTAAATAGATTGGCATCATTTTTTTTTTTTTTTAAAGATGTTGAGAAAAGAAAACTGGGATCTGCACGTGGCTCTCTACGTTCACAGTCTTTCGACCCACGCCTTCGAGCTATGGATAATGTATTGCGCTATAAATTGCAAATACACCGGCAACAGCATTCGGAGGACACGACAGGGATGCGTAGGAAGAAAAAGGGAAAGGGAATATACATGTATATTTGTAGTCTTGGATAGTTTTCGCTCAATTTGCCTAAGCAGGTTGTAGAAACGCGCCGCTGTCGTACACTGAGAGAAAAATCTGGTAATTAAAAAAAATATTGTTAGAACGACGATAATCTAACTATGAACTATAATTCCCAGGAGGAAAGTCTCTATTTTATCTTTATAGCAAATATAATTATAGCAGCAATCATCAAAATGATAATAGTTTCAAAAACTATTGTAATAGTTTCAAATATGCCGTTTTATTGCATATACGATTTCAACGTTTGTTTCCAATAATCTTACAAGTATCGTTTATTGAAGCATATTATCATCGCTTCGACCATAAAACATTGCAAACCTTCCTATATTCGTTTTATCATGTGAAATCGTTAAATCAACGATATGCTTTTCTCTCAGTGTAAACGCCGGCGTCTGTAATGAGATATTACACTGAGATTAATAAATGTTTAGACAAATTGAAATTTCTGGCTTCATTGGCAATAAGTTGATTCAACAATATGCACATTTTCTGTGAGCAGAAATTATGCTGTACTAAGTAAATATTCAATACAATAGAACCGACCAATCTCTTTTCTCAATTCTTTGTTAATCAAAGATAATCGACCTATTGTTGGCCCAAAGTCAGAAAGATTTACTTATAAATCTCTCCGATTTCAAGTCTCATCGACGTCACTGAAGAAACATTTGTTCATTGGTAACTATGGTTTATTGGTAAATGTTTATTGTTTGTTATTGGTAACTATAAATAATAACACAACCATTTTTTTACACTATCACTATTAACTATTCAATAATCAGTAGTAACTGAACAATAGTTATCGTAAATATTAATAAATTCGTAAGAAAAAAGTCGCATGGAAGAAAAAAAAAGAAAAATAGCTATTACGTTGTGCGGATTGCCACAATTTTCTGAGTGTGCTCAATCAGACTTTGCGGGTGAAAAGTTGTTCGTTATTTGTTAAAAGATAGGTCAGGGATATCATTCAGTCAGTAATTAAGTCATACATTATACGGAATACTGTTAATTAATGGGAAACTGGGATTGGCAGCAAGAGTAAAGCGATGAATAAATTAAAAATTGTTCATATATGGAATAAAATGAGTGGATAAGCGCGTCAGTTATGCGTATGAAGGAAAAAGCACAGTTACGGTGATATGCATATGCTAAGAGTTGAGAATCCTTGCGTCAGCGAGTATCGACATCGAGACGGCAGTTAGAAAATTATTACTCGAGCGCGTTGTCGCGATCGTTGTTGTCATCTTTTTTTTTCCATATTAACGTCCCGATGGAAATAACGCACACGTCCGATCACCTTTTCATTGCAGTTCACAACCGTGTTTATACCGTTAGATGTTAGATTCATTGAACTGCGGTAATAATAGTCGAGCTCTGCTCATTCAATACACACCTGACGTCACGAAACGTATTCATTACACGCAACTAACAGCCCTCGCGGGTTTCAATAGCAACGCATTAACATACGTGTTTTTCGTGTGGGCGTTTGCGAGTGTAGATCTTTAACAGTACGCGAGACACCTACTGCCACTTCTGATTAACACCACTCGGATTTCCCCTTACGATATAACTTATCAGTTGAATTATACGGTTATATATTTCACGAGAAAATATTGGCAATATCCAGAATGACTGTCTATATTAAAAATATCACTCATGTCTGGTTTTAAAGTTATCAACATAAATAAACCTTTTTTTCTCCACTACACGCAAAAAAAGGTTTGGTTAGAACAACTGAGAGCTTAGTTATATATGCGCCAACTAAGTTATTGGTTAGACCAATCAAGTTCTTTATTAACCAACCAAGTTATTGATTGACTAACCAAAATGATTTAGTTGGTGTAACTAATAACTTGGTTGGTTTAACCAATAACTTAGTTGGCGCATATATAACCAAGCGCCTTGTTTGTCTAACTAAGTCTTTTTCGCCGTGTACATTTACACACGCAAAAAAGGCTTGGTTAGAACAACTAAGAGCTTAGTTATATATGCGCCAACTAAGTTATTGGTTAGACGAATCAAGTTCTTTATTAACCAATCAAGTTATTGATTGCCTAACTAAAATGATTTAGTTGGTGTAACCAATAACTTGGTTGGTCTAACCAATAACTTAATTGGCGCATATATAACCAAGCACCTTGGTTGATCTAACTAAGCCTTTTTCTCCGTGCACGGAAAGTACGACTTAGTTGGAGTAACAAAAAAAAATTGGTTATGTCTACCCAATTGTCTTGGTTATATATATTATATATGCGCCAGACGATTTTCTGGTTGCATCAACCAATGGAATTTAGTTACATTAGATTAGTTGCAGCAACCGAGTTATTGGTCGGGCCTACTACGATTAAATAATTGGAACAACCAATGTACTTAGTTGGAACAACCATTTTACTGAGCTGGTTTAACCAATTTACTTCACTGGGGCAACCAATGTACTTGGCTAGAATAACCAATTTTCTTGGCTGGATCAAACAATTTTCTTAGTTCGAACAACCAATCCATTTGATTGGATTAACCAATTTTCTTTGTGCTACCGAAAATGATAGACGTATTGAATCGTAGGTCTTATGGGATGATCACAGCTGGGATGCTTACAATTCTGTACACTGAAAAAAAAACCAATCAAATTTGCGGTTGCGGGTGGCAAAAGAAACATTTTGTTCCGTGAACGAAATAATAGTTATTATGAATTAAGGAAAGTTGATTCAACTATGCGTTGGTTCGTTCAACCAAATATACATGTCCAATTAGCTAAATGTTTATTTCGCCACCCGCAAACGCACATTTGGTTGGTCTTACCAATTTTTTTCTCGGTGTAGCCATGTCACCGTTATCCAGCTCCATAAGCATACCCGCCTAAATCGTACCACGGGACCGGCGCTTCTATATGTATACACATCTATCGTCTTTAATGCTTCACGCAATTTAATCAAACGTTGTTCTTGCAGCTTGTTTGCGGAGTTTTGAGAAATAGATTTTCGAATACACTTCAAAATTTTCGCTTCTGTCTGCATGATTTTTGGATGTGGGCGGCCTAGACAAGACATTGACAACTGAATTCGAATTGATTTAAACAAGTTGAAGCCGGTGATGGTACTAACCAAAATAGTTGTACCTACCAATAAAATTGGTAGTCTTCCATTCTACCAAAAACTTGGTTGTACCAGCAGTCATGGGAACCAATTCTCGTGGTTGGTTCTTTAGAACCACACTCAATACAATTTCTTGGTAACGACAACTATTTCTGTTAGTCATATGCACTAAAGTATGAACCAAGTTGCCGTTGGTGAGGGAACCAATTGTGCGACATTGAATTTATGAATATACTGGTTATAATGACCAATTTTGTTTAACTAATAAAAAAAGCCTGCAAAGTAGAACTTTGCAAATTGCTTCCTCATTATTTTTCGCTTTTTACAAAGCCACCTCTATGAGGAGGTATGTTAATTGATTTTGGCTGCCTCATAGAGGAAGCTTTGTAAAAAGCGAAAAATAATGAGGAAGCAGTTTGCAAAGTTCTACTTTGCAGGCTTGTTTATGCTCTAGATATTTTTCTAAAAAGTCAAAGTTTCGAAGAATTTTAACCGTGTAACCGATTTTTCTCAAATTTGTACTAAAACCTTATACTATAGAAGTCCGTATGTGGGCCAAATTAGAATGCGGTATCTCGTAATTTGCACGAGCCAGCGCTAGAATGAGATTTTTCGAAAAATTCAATATGCCATAAAATTTGAACGGCTGGACAGATCTGCGCCAAATTTGTACTCAAATGTTTTTCGATGATAATCCATATTTGAACAAAATTTAAGATAAATCTGTGAAAAATTAAAAAAAAAAAGATTTTCGTGACGGCATTTTTTTTTTTCTTATTCACCAAAATCGAAATTTACCGACATATCGTTAGTTCCTGTGACTAAATTCATCATTAACAATCACTAATCGTGAAATCATGTCGCAAATTGCAGCCGGATATCTCAGAATTTACAGGAGATGAATTTTTTTTTAAATTGTAATGGCAATGAGATTATAACCACCATATAGATTCTCGCCAAATTTGGTACACATTATGTTTTTATGGTAGTCCTTTCGTGTATAGAATTTCAGCCTTATATCTCTCAATTTACGGAAGTTATAGCGTGAAAACGATTTTTTCAAAATTTTCAAAATGCTGTAAAATCTAAATTTTCGAACCGATTCGCGTCAACTACAATCCCAAACAGTATTCTATGATAGCCCACTTGCGTACCAAATTTGAAGCGCATTCATCGAAAATTGCGACAGTTATCGTGTAAACAAGGAAATGTGCACATACACACACACACATACACAGACATTTCGCACAAACCACTTTTCTCGACGTTTTGGACCATTCTGAGTGTACTGACATGAAAATCTCGAAAAAATAAAATTTCACGAAAACCTTCCTCTATGAGGAAACAAAATGGTACATTTGACCAAATCATTTTTTCCGTGTACGTTAAGACATAACTTAACTTAACTTTATTTGTTTGTATCCAGTAATATTCATTTTTAGTAGGATTTTCTGGTCGGCTTATAATATTTCAAGAGAAAAACATTATCATTTATATGTATATGGTTGTGAATATTCTGTTGGAACAGGGTCCGCGTCTTATGACTAAAACTTTGCAAAAAATGAATAGTCACTTATTTCTCATACACTTTAACACCTCGGAATTGGCTGATCAGTAGCCGTTTATTTATCATCATTGTTATTCATCAATGGCCACTTACACTACATTACTAACGACAAAAATATATCACCGAGTGTTCAGGAACAATTTAGTTGCCTCAACTAATTTGCCAACTACAAACAGAGACAATAGAACTACTTGGTTACGGCAATAAAATTCTTGCTTTCGAAACAAATTTGTTTTCTTCGTATTGCTAATTTTTTTAATTTTCTATGCTTATGAATATCTTATGAAACGAAGGTCATTACCATCGAAATGCATTTTTCCAAAGTGACAAAACTTTTTTGTCCGTGTGTAGAAAATGATACTTAAGTAGCCGACCAATTAGATATACCAATTATACATTATTTACATTCCTATTAATAACTTTTATTTATAAATATTATTATTTCCTTATAACTTTTTTTTTAATTTCGTGTGTTTTTTTAAATTTCTCGTGAATCAAGGAAATTCGAGATTAAAAAACGATTACGCGATGTTGTTGGTATAGTTCTGTCATGGAGTTGTGGAAAAAAACTTTTTTTCCGTGTATAAAAAATGATACTTAATTAGCCGACCTATTAATTATTGTACCTTATGTACATTCTATTAATAACAAATTTTATTTATAAATATTATTATGTCATTATAACTACTCTATGAATTAAAAAAAAATCCTCATTAATCAAGGAAGAACGAGAAGATAGGCAAAGTGCTGGTTTATTTAATGCGGTTTAAGTCGGAGAAGAAGCGAAAATGAAGGAGAGGGCAAGGGAGATAAAAAAAAACGATTTTGCGATGGTGTCGGTACAGTTTTGTCCCGGAGTTGTGTATGTTAGGCACAGTCTCGATGTTGTTGCACTGGTACGATGTTGGTGGTGGTTTTAGTGGTGGGGATTCGATGCAGGTGCTGGCCTTGGGCTGCCTAACACCAAGACCACAATCTCTCTGTGCCTGCCCCAGCAGCACGTAGTAAAACCTGCAGTGCCTGTGCGCTCCGATACATACAAGTGTGCTTGCTGCTGCTACGACACTAATACCAATGCGATTAACGTAAAGCTACATATAGTAGTAGTATATTTGTACCTACTATAGCTAGCACGATCACCAATACGTACATGGGCATTCGTGTCACTGTATTCGACTGCACACTGGCACATCTATCTTCGAATCTGCGTGTACACGACGAACGACGTTAACCTGTGCTACGTCGATACGCCAATGCCAGTCCTTTGTTTAGGAGGCATTCCGAGTATTATTGGGAGAGATATACACGATTTCTGCGAGACAAAAGCGACATTGTCGTACCCAATGATGAATTCACAATAAAACACAACTTGTACTTTCTTAAACGAATAATTTTCTAAAGATTAGTAAAAAAGATTAATTGTGATTTTCTGGTTATTTCTATCTTTTGTTTATCATTTTTATTTTTTTCTACCAGTTTAATTACGCAGTTTACATGATAGACGGAAAAATGTTTGAAAGTGAAAGATTCAGGTACAAACACAAATTTATTTATTGCAGATGATCTCACTTATTTTGTTGCTGGTAAGGTAAGAAAAATGTATATTATTGGCGCTTTAAAATTCTACAATTGTAGGGTTATTTAGTTTTAAATTCATACAAAATCAGGGTCAAGATAACGAAATATATATTATAACAAACACGCACTAACGGACCGTTTGACGATTCACATTCCAAACGAGATTTAAGAATTAAACAAACTGCGACAATACTTACACCGAGAGAAAAAGTTTCATTGATTAACGGAAATCTTTGCCAATTGAAATACTTGAATTTCAATACTATGTTTTCTCTGAATTATCTCAAACTCAATGAAAACTAGTGACATTGATTCAAAGAAACATTTCTTTAAACCAATGAACCTTTTTCGTTGATATCAATGAAATCGTCTCTGATTCAATTCAGCCTTCTTACCACAGCTCAAAATTTCGAAACCTATTTTTTCCGAAAGTACGCGACAGATAAAACTTAAATTTTGAGACGATGTGCGGAAGTACGGAAGAAATAGGCTAAGCTACTGGGGCCTCGAAACTCGAAGCCGTTCGTTCGGGAGAACCGGAAAACAAAAAAGTGAGGTTAGGTGCGAGCGAGAGATCAGTGAAAACGTTTCTTTGAACCAATGAAAACGTCTCTTTAAAACAATGAAACTGTTTCTTTATTATATGCTTACTAAGTAAATGTTTATTTACAGGCAATGAAATGTTTTCTTTGAAATTAAATGCACCTTTTCATTGAAATCAATGAAAAAAAAATCGAACCATCCATTTCTTTGACGTCAATGAAGTCTTTTCTCTCGGTGTAGTTCTGGAGAAATTTTAGAGACGTTAAACATAATCTGGCTAAACGTGCATGATTTACCGTTTGGTTTTTGAGATATTCTGACTTAAAGCGGAATGCATTTAGGGAGATAACACGCAAATAGTGCACGTATCAGTAACATTTACTCACTACCTTAATTATACAACTAAATTGCGGGAGAAGTACTTTAATCAAACAATTTTTAACCTATGACATTAACATCTAATTATTATCGGTAGCCTGCAATGAATTTCGGTCCAAATTTTCTTTTTAAAAAATGCTAATTTGTGAGTAAAATATATATATTTTTTTTTCATGTTGGAATTAATGACCTTGTAATTTTTTCATGTACAAATGTTGTACAATCACTGCATTCGCGTACATAATATTTTATAGGAGATAAAATAAATATATATATATATATATATATATACTGCAAAAATTTAGAGAAAAAAAGTAGTTGGATGCACGGAGAAAAAAAAGTAGTTGGACAAACCAATAAATGGGTTCCGACAACCACTCGAAAGAGTTGAAATAGCGTCACTACTCAGTGGGTTATGACAACTACTCAGTGGGTTATGACACCTACTCAGTGGGTTATGGCAACTACTCGTTGGTTATACGAACCGCTGTGGTTGGTTATAGGAACTCGCTGTTGGTTGCGCCACCTATTGTATTGGTGAAAACAGCACTGCGATTGGTTACAGGAGCGAGTTAGTTGCTGCAAATATTCAGCGGTACAGCATATGCTGGAGATGGTTCTCCCAACTACTTTTTTCTTTCAGTGTGGACGAAATTCGCGTTTGTCAATGTTTAACTAAACATACAGATACTACAACAATAAAAATGTCGATTCCTTTAAACATATTTTGTTCAAACTATGCGAATTATTTTATAACAAACAAATTATATAGTTGTATGAACTAAAATTTTTATTGAACGTCAATCCACGCAGACTTAATCAATGTAGTAAATATCTTTATTTAGTCAATATATTTTTCTCACAATTCTTGTAACTGCAGTAACGCAAAGATTACGTATAACTTAAGGGGAGGGAGTCAGGTAAAAAAAGATTGATTTTGGAAATTCAATATCATCCAAATCCTATTGCATATAAAAATGTCCAATGCACTATATTGTTGGTGCTCGATGAAAGGATTTTTTTACTGTCGTCTGACTTGGATATGCTTTTCAATATTATCTTAAGCAAAGTTTTTAGGTTTTCTATTCTGCGCATGATTCAGATCAAACTACTAGGCAGACTGGAATTGTTGACGTCTCATTTTCTTCTTCATGAAAAGATACACCGGCTAAATGGAGAAAACTATTTTTTTTTCATTCTGAAAGCAAAGTTAATCACTGATTTAGAAAATAACATAACATTTATTTATTAATAATTATGTCACTTAAAAAATATTAACTTTTATTAACATTTGCTCCATTTAGCCGGTGTATCTTTTCATGAAGAAGAAAATGAGACGTCAACCATTCCAATCTGCCTAGTAGTTTGATCTGATTCATGCGCAGAATGGAAAACCTAAGAACTTTGCTTAAGATAATCTTGAAAAGCATATGCAAATCAGACGACAGTAAAAAATCCTTTCATCGAGTACCAACAATATAGTGCGTTGGGCATTTTTATATGCAATAGGATTTGGATGATATTGAATTTCCAAAATCAATTTTTTTTACCTGACTCCCTCCCCTTAATTTGACTATTTTCCCTTTCTTGCGTCTTTCACAATTTTAGATTCAAGATAAAAAAAGTAAATTTCACTGAAGAATTGATGCAAAACGGTTAGTTCGGTTAAGGGGAGGGAGTCAGGACAAAAAAATTAAATTAAAAAATTCAATATTATCCATATTCTCTTGCATCCCGCGTAAAAATGATGTGTCCAAGATGAAGTCTGGACACTCCAGGATGGAGAATGGGATTTAATCCGATTCTATTGTCTATCTTGGACGCTATCCTGGACTGCCCAGACTCCATCCTGGATTCTGTCCTGGATTCCATGCTGGACGCTGCATATTTTTTACGCGGGATATAGAAATGAACAATGAACTATATTATCGGTAATCAATGAAAGGATTTTTTACTGTCGTCTGACTTGCGTATGTCTTTCAATAGTATCTTAAGCAAAGTTCTTAGGTTTTTCACTCTACGCATGATTCAGACCAAACTGCTAGGCAGATTGGACTAGCTGACGTCTCATTTTCTTCTTCATGAAAACATACACCGGTTAAATGCAATATTTTTTAAATCACATAATTATTACTAAATACATTTTATGCTATTTTCTAAATCAGTGATTAACTTTGCTTTCAGAATGAAAAAAATAGTTTGCTCCACTTGGCCGGAAAATCTAAGAACTTTGCTTAAGATAATATTGAAAGACATACGCAAGTCAGATGCTAGGAAAAAATCCTTTACAACGAGAACCAACAATACAGTTCATTCATTTATATATGCAAGAGAATTCGGATGATATTGAATTTTCAAATTTAATTTTTTTGACCTGACTCCCACCCTTTAATTCGGTAAACGGTTACTCGACTGATGACGAGTGCAGCTGAAGTAGCCCGGAAAGGGGCTACTACGCACGATTTCTCACATACTACACCATATCCTAATAATTTGTATAATGTATATACGTAACAACGCAATGTTACAGGAAAATGGACCGGGGGTTAAAGATCGAATGATTTACGTTCGAGTTTACCTAACGGACAATCGCGCGACACACACCGCTTAGAATAGCCACGGGAGCGCGGGTGTACGGGTAACTTCGAGCCGAGAACTCGATGATATCCAGGTGGCAATAAAAAGTAACGGGCCGCTCCCGAGACCGACGACGATTACCACATCTGATTTGAGATTCTATTGCGAGGGATATAAGATAGGTGCCAGAGAGGCGTTTCAACGGATTTGACGATAAGGAACAACGTGTCGAGTAAAGATGACGGATGTGTATGTCTATATATATCGTATAGTATGAGCTATGCTTTATCCATAACATTTAATCAATGCATATTAACTATTTAACACGTTTTCAAGCAGCATCTAGGAATAAAAGAATACCAGTGCTTTTACACTAAAAATCGCTGTTCCAGTTGTAATATTGTTACATTAACAAAAGTAAATTACAATTATTATGCAATATAAAAAATGTATATTCTTGTAATTCGCGATGATCCCTAATAATAAAATGACGATAGAAACTTCACGCCTATAACAACAAATTTGATGAGAAATTTACGTGTAGCGAATATGCCAGGAGAATTATTTTTGTTTACACTGAGAAAAAAAATGTTTGAATGGACTAATTAAGCGTACACCCTCGTTCAAATGCATTTTTTTTTCTGGTATACCAAATATTTTGGTTACCGCCAATAAATTTTAGACAACTGAATCTAATGATTATTGAAGAAACTAAACGTTGTACTAACGAAAAACTCGTTTGAACGGGGGGAGCGCCAATTTAGGTTTTTCAAATAAATTTTTTTCTCAGTGATTGAAGAAAATGTCATAGAAAGAAAAGTTATTAGGAGGCATTTTAAAAATTTATTTTAATCGCATAGTAAATCTTTTTTTTAATAAAATGTTAATACAGTTTTTCGAAAATAAATATTAATATCCAAATACCAATAACATAAATAAACAGAGAGTAAAAAAATCGAATGAGATAATTTTAACTGTCCTCATTAACGATATTTTTTTTTGTACTAATTTTCAAATACAGTAGAAGGAGTTATTTTTTTTTCTCGTTGTTTTTTAAACACATGGTTATTAGCAATTTTATCCGCATAAAAAGTCGATCGAGGTTTTACACTCTGCTGCACTTACGGGAGAGTCATAATTATCATAAAGTATGAATTTGTTGTCGTTACGAAAAAGTTTTATTCGAGAAAGTCATATGTATCTTGAACGTATTTTACAGAAGCATGCATGGCAAGCGAGAGACTCACTGGCACTCTCGTGTATCTCTTGGTATAATATGAACATAAATACAGTGACATGCACGGAGGGCGAGCGGACACATATATGCGTCAGTGCAAGTGTGCGAGGTGCTTCGTCCCATGCATTCATGCACATACGTGAGATATACTAGGTACAGTAGATATGTATATATATACTGCAGTAAATACATGCATGTACCATGTTGGAGAGCTGTCTAGGGATGGCGTCAGCAAGACTGGCGCGGATTTATCCTGTGCTTAGTGCGCTCACCGAGGCCACCTATTAGCGTTATTGTATATTGTTATTATTACACGAGTAGATTTAGAGACGCGCTTTTATGCAAAGCAGGTAGACCATACTCGTCTGGTTCACACACTAACACGAGGAGAGAATGAGAATTCTTAAAATGAGAAAAAAAAATCAAAAGAGGAACCAAGAGATCGAGAGGAACGATAGAGATCGCTAAGAACCTGTGATTATCCAAAAGCCTTGAAGAAGGCACATATGGATATAGCAATGTGTGAACAATATACGGGGCATTATACACCGATCGGACCAACTTTTTAAAATCATTCACCCAAATAAATGGAGCTTGGTCCATTTTTTTCAAAATTTTCATTGCATATTTCGCACACTTGTGAATTTCTAAAAATTGCGTTTAAAAACATTCGAAGGCACGTATCTTCTTGGATATAATCGCATCGTAAAAAAACCTGCATTGAAATTTTTCATTTTGAAGTATACTTTTATGTCAATTTATTTAAAAAATTCTTTAGCTCCTCCGAAGCATTGATTTTTCATTAATAAACATAAAAATCCATTTTTCAAAAACTTGGACATTTTTTTTTTTTCGAAAAAATCTCTAAAATACTACGCATAAAGACGAACATTTTAAGTTTCGACGGGAAGTGGAACAATACTTTTTTCGAATTTGTATGAGAATTTAAAAGACAAATAAAAAATGAAAACTCTCATAAAAAATTGGAATAAATTGTCTCACTGCCAACTTTTTGTCCTAAAGCGGGACAATTTTTTTTACATTTCT
The DNA here is from genome assembly GCA_963970395.1 of Ephialtes manifestator. NCBI lineage: Eukaryota > Metazoa > Arthropoda > Insecta > Hymenoptera > Ichneumonidae > Ephialtes > Ephialtes manifestator. The sequence goes on from OZ019980.1 coordinate 5,669,065, forward strand.
TATGAGAATTTGCATTTTTTTATTTATCTTTTAAACTCTCATAAAAATTCGAAAAGAGGATTGTCCCACTTTCCCTCTAGGCTTGAAATGTTCGTCTTCATGAGTAGTGTTTTAGAGATTTTTTCGGAAAAAATTTAAAATGTCCAAGTTTGTGAAAAATTGATTTTTATGTTTATTAATTAAAAGTCAATGCTTCGGAGGGGTGGAAGAATTTTTAAAATAAATTTCCATAAAAGTATACTTTAAAATAAAAAGCTTTTATATACGTTTTTTGACGATACGACTTATATCCAAGAAGATACGTGCATTCCAAATATTTTAAACGCAATTAATCGAGCAATTTTTAGAAATTCACAAGTGCACGAAATATGCAATGAAAATTTTGAAAAAAATGGTGCAAGCTCCATTCACTGAGGTGAATGATTAAAAAAAAATCAACTATATTGACGAAGGTCATGCCAAAAGGAGGTCCGATCAGTGTATAATGCCCGATATTCAACAGAATTTTTTGGCACTAAACATATGTATATATATCTCTCTATATTTATGTATATATATATTAAATATATTTCATATATTTTTGCACACATGTTCGCAAAATATATATAAAAAATCTAAAACTTTTTGGCGTCACTTATTAAAAATATATGTTACATATGAATTTTTCTAACTGGTAAGCTGTTTTCGAATCTTGTTGCATGCATTTTATTTAACTCGTTGACGACAAATATCGAAGATTTCGTTGTAAAGATATATTTTAAATATAAATATACTGTATTTGAATATAAGTGAAAATATATTACCCTAAGTACAATTTATAGATATATTAATTATATGTCATATGATGCAGAAATTTATTCTGCATATTTATTTTTCTGCATCAGTTGGTCAATGGCCGATGAGACATTTTTGTTATTAAATTAGCAGGAAATTGAAATTTTTTATACATTCAGCAACATGTGTTGTTTTTACAAATAAGAATTGGTCAATTTTATATTTAAATTTCTATTAACTTATTTTTTGTGTAAAATTTCAATCACAATGGCAATTGAAAAAGTACGGTTACACCCATACACTGAGAAAAAAATATAGTTGAATGGACTAATTTAGCGTACACCCTCGTTCAAATTAATTTTTTGTTAGGACAACCAAATGTTTAGTGTCTTCAATAATCGTTAGATTCAGTTGTCTAAAATTTATTTGTGGTAACCAAAATATTTGTTATACCAATAAAAAATTCATTTGAACGAGGGTGTACGCTAAATTAATCCATTCAACTATATTTTTTTCTCAGTGTAGATACAATCTGGTGCCGCAACGAAATTTTTAATTGAAAACCCGTGTCTGACGAATTTAGTTGAATATGATATATCATTGATAAGTATAAGAAGGAAAATATTTGTTGCCGTTGTGAGAGAACCTTAACCATCTCTGGCAAGAGAGATATAATCGAGCGAGGTTCGTGACGTCAGTGGTGACCACGTGTCTCTCGTAGTACTACGAGGAGGCTGATCTCCAGTCCCCTCTGCACTCTTGCAATACACTCCAGTGGTAGCGCAGAGGCGTGCATCAGGCCAGCACTCGACTATACGTTACATATAGTATTTCCTTTCTCCAACAAAAACCTCGCACCTCGTTCAGTTTGTAATTTATCCAATAAAATGCGAAAATTTCTTATCAACTCATCATCAATCCTTTAAAAGCGCCGCAATCTTTATCAACCGAGCAACTTTTTTTAGTGTACCGCTTGGATCACGTTTCAAATTTACTATATTGTAGTTATCCTTAAGAGAAGTTTCGGTGATTTTTCTAAATTCAACAAATCACCCTTTTTAATTCAAATTACGATGTTTTAGAAAGTATTAGTTGATCGGAGAATGTATAGATACATTAATGTTTTTATTTTAGTTCTCTATCCACCGAAGTCATAGCCATAATTTTTGCTTCATTGGAAGATTGTTTTTGGCTAAATAAGAACATTTTTTTTAGGTTCTTTAAAAGTTATAGGTTTTTAGGTTCATCTAAAAGCGCATTGTTTATTCCATTAATAAAAAAAAAATTACGCAATATATCGTTGAAGTTACGATAGTTACTGTAACTTTTCAATAATTGGTCGTAACTAATCAGTAATTATAGTAATTATATCATGGTTGGAAAAAGCTAACACGAATTTTTTAGCGTTATAGCATCCTTCAGGGTCTGGCTGTGAAAAATTGTTGGGTTTTTGTTACATCAGGGATGCCAGTAATTGAATCATCCTTTATAAAAAGTACAGAGTACACCGAGGGGCCAATCACTAGGGAAATCACTGAAGCACCTCGTACACTCAGAAAAAGCTTGGTTAGAATTACCAAAAAATTGGTTAAAAATGTTATCAAGAAAACTTGGTGAGTACAACCAAGTTATTGACTAACATAACCAAGCTATTAGCTAACATAACTAAGGATTTGGTAAGACAACCAAGTATTTAGTACGCCTAATCAATAACTTGGTTGAGGGTACCAAATTTTTCTTGGTAAATTTTTTAACCAAAATCTTAGTAAGCCCAACCAAGCGTTTTTCTCCGCACGCAAAAAAGGCTTGGTTCGTACAACCAAGGCGCTTGGTTATATATGCGCCAACTAAGTAATTGGTTAGAGCAATCAAGTTATTTGTTAACCAACCAAGATGATTTAGTTGGTGTAATCAATAACTTGGTTGGTCAAACAACAACTTGGTTGGTCTAACCAATAATTTAGTTGGCACATATATAACCAAGCGCCTTGGTTGATCTAACTAAGCCTTTTTCTCCGTGAACGAAATCATAAAAAATCACCGGAAATCATTGATTTAGGTTTTACTCGAAATCACATTGAAATCATATGCATTCACGAAATTGAAATCATATAAATTCATGATATCGAAATCAAATAAATTCCAGTTTTTAACCAATGTTCTCTCGTATATCTTGCTCATCATTTCGATTTATTAGTCAATATCATATTACTATTTCTCTACCGGATATAACGACAAAAGGTTTAGCTATAAATGATGTTATCTTTAAGAAAATCAAAAACCTTTTACCTTCAGACGCTTTAAGACGCCATATTGATTTCTTACTGATTTCGACTGGTTTCAAATCATAATTCGAAAAATTTTAAATCTTGTAAAATCACCCGAAAATATATGAATTCAGTAAAATCACGAAGTGTTTGAAATCACTGAAATCACACAGGATATCGCATGAAATCAGACTCTCATTGAAATCTTGTGTGCGTCTAAATGGGAAGTGAATGGGCCCCTTGGACTACTCAGTTTATTTCGGTAGCAATTTTACAGATCGAAAAAGTAATAACCAGAATTATATAAATTTATCATGAATTACTATCATCAACAAGAAGTACGAAATCGACCTTTGGACTGCAAGCTACGTAGTGCACATCTTGTGGGGACTGCTTTTACTGGCTGTACACGAGATTATCGTGACGATTCGCAGCCGTGCAGTGCTCTCTTCGTGACGTCAGTTGTGTGACCACGTGCTGTAACCCAAGTGAGAGCAAACGAGTCCAAAGAAAGAAAGAGAGAGAGAAAGCTGGATTGTCGTGTAGCAGCAGAGGATCGAGAAGAACCTGTATACATATCGTATGGAAGCGTGGCCCGTGGATCAAGGACGGTTTTACTCGCTAGAAAAGCGGAGGAGTCCCTGAGGACTCGGCGTTGTGCTCGCGAGAAGTTGCAGCCAAGACCGAGTGGCATCGAAACTGAGCAAACGAAAGAGATGAAAACAGAGAGAAAGAGGGAGAGAGTAAATAAGACTCCAACGGCGGTAGTGGTGGTAGTGTTAGTAGCGAAACTGGTGAGCGAGAGCTAGAGTAAAAGTAAAGCGAAGGTGGGGCGTCGTCGCCGCCGACATCGCGACTCTGCGAAGGAGACCAGCAGGGGAATAGTTCGAGGAGGCAAGAGGAAAGATGAAGACAGCCTGGGCTCTGCTGGTGCTTGATACTGCGGCTCCTGGTGATGCTGCCGCAGCTACACAGCTCGAGCATGGTCTGCGCGATACGAAACGAGTGGCAGAAGGGGCAAGAGAAGTGCACAGTGAAGTTATAATGCAACGCGCGTCGCACTGGCACTGTTCCTTGTGGAAAGGGAGAACCTCTGCCCCTTTTCTTCTTCCACTTTACCCCTCTACTCCTTCTTCTTCTTCGGCTACTCCACCATCGCTTTCTCTTTCTCTCTCTCCCTCTCTGGATATCTTTTTATTTCCTTTTATATTTATCTTTTTCTCTCTGTCGTTCGCATCTCTATAGTACTCGTTTCTTTCTTCCTCCTTCGTATTTAACTCTTGCGATAACACCTTTCTCTCTCACGCTCACTTATCCGACCAGACCCGGTTTCCTCCGAATCCCTCCGCAACACCACGCTCTGCTCTATACAGATAAAGACAGGAACACGGCGAACGACCCCGCACACTCCTTCGTCTCGGTCCGAGGTGAGGACTGTGCGCGCGGCGCGCACGCGAGAGCAGCCACTACAGCGCGGAGAGAGGGACGAGGCTCCGAGAGCTTCGGAAAACGTGTCCCAGCCTGCACGACCCGGTACAGTCGAAACAATAATTTTCGATCATAACATTAGTCGAGAAACGTGGATCCACTGTCGCGGGACTACCTGACACAGAGCTGGTTGTACCTGCCACAGCGAGAATCTACCCAAGTCCACTCTTGGGGTACGAGTACCTGCACGACCTGTCGAGACATCAAAGTCACTACCAGGTGCATAATAAGACTTTAGACATTTTTTTTACTACGAATTTCGTCATTCTTTTTATTTTTCATTATATATTATGGGCTCTCCTATTTTCCGGTCATTTTCGAGGCGATTATCAGAGAGATTTAGCCCCGGAACTCGTGGATTCTGATCACTCAGTTTTGGCATATTTCAATATGTAGGGTATAGCACATTCTATGTTAAAAATAAATAAAAGCCATAGAACAAATAACACGTTATAATATATCATGAGTTAGTTTTGTATTTGATTGATCTTGCAATTTGTGTACATTATAATCCTGTTAAAGTAATAATATCAAAGTATACAGATCGATTAGCCCGCTCAAACGATCTAGAGCATACGATGATCAATGGACTCACAGAATTTTTCGGGTCGACTTTTCCACCAAATTAAGTTGAATACAATATTTTACATGTGGTGTAAATAAATTTTCTTATGAACTTTTATTAATATACTAAATAAACTGGTGTTGTTCAAGCCATATGATTTTCAAGATAATATCGGGCTATTGAATTATATATTGGGGAAAGAAACAAAAATTAATGGTCTAATAAATGTGTGCATCATATGAATGTTATATTAGTTATAATAAGGGCTGTTTTTTTATTTGAATAAACAAATTGAATAAATTAATTGAGACATTGTATTAAATGATATATGATTCATTTGACTGTACACTGAGAGAAAAGCATGTCATTCATTTAACGATTTTACATGATAAAACGAATATAGGAAGGTTTGCAATGTTTTATTCGTTGAAGCGATGATAATACGGTTCAATAAACGATACTTGCAAGGTTATTGGAGACAAATCGTATATGCAACGAAACAGCATATTTGAAACTAATAGAATAGTTTTGGAAACTATTAGAGTTTTGATGATTGCTACTATATTTATATCTGCTATAACCATAAAATAGAGACGTTCCTCCTGGGAATTATATTAATGGTTCATCCAAACATTTTCTTATATTTGCTATAACCATAAAATATAGACGTTCCTCCTGGGAATTATAATTTATAGTTAGATTATCGTCGGTCTAACTATATATATATTTTTTTGATTACCAGTTTTTTCTCTCAGTGCAAAGTAATTATAAATATTTTTCTATTCGAATATTGTTCATCTTTGACATATCTATGTTATTGCCAGTTGAATAATATTATGTCGATCAATGATATTTCGTCAAAAGGTTGAAACATTTTGTGGGTTTTGACGAGACTAGCGGAGTATTAGAAGAAATAAAAGTGAGGTCTCGGCGAATCCCGTTCGCTGGACGCGATGATTTTTTAGTCGTTAATTTCGACAGAGAGCGGAGACGAGGTTGGTAAAACGTGTCTCAGCTTGCACGATCCAACCGGTACAGTCCCAGCTGAAAGTAATGATAACAACACCGTGTGTATAGCCAGCGTTGGAGAAATAACCGGCTCGGAAGGTTGCAATAACCGTGGGGGCGGAGAAGAAACACCTGGGCAAGATCTTTCAGTCGACTAAGTGAAGGACATCTCAAACTTCTTAAATATTTTATTTCTCTTTTTTCGTAATTTCATCAAATGTACATGTTTTTTAATTTTTATGGCTACTTAAATTTGTGCTTGTGATTTAAGGGGGTCGAGTCAGTTGAATAACATCAATGTTCGCTCAACTATATATATATATATATTCTTTTTTGTTCAATTAACACATAAATTTTTTTTTAAATATTGTCCAGTCAGAAACCGTATAAAGAAATTTTTAATCAATGATATAACTAATTATTTCAACCGGTTCCTTCGGAAACCAGGTTTAGGTGGTTTTAACTGTGCGCACTATCCAGAATAGACTGTTCGATGAATTTTGTTTTGTTCACCAAGATATTCTAATAATTCAAGTGAAAGTTTAAACATCAATCTTTTATAAATTTTGTGAATCGGCGAATAACTTTTTCCTGGGGGGTTTGAATGGATTCCTTCGATCATCCAGTGTAGAATATTGTTGTGAATGAAACAGGATTTCATGGAACAGTCTGTCGTTAATCATACGCAGAGTTGAAACTATCTAAACCTGGTTTCCATAAGAACCGGTTGACAGATTAAGTTAAGTCAATGATTATCACTATGTCACCAGATTTTAATAAAAAATAGTCTTTGGTGAACATCGCCGTTTTTCAGCTACCTTGATCTCTAAATACCTCTCGTTCTTACTATTTATACATTGATTTATTCATTTAAACATAATCAACAATGATAAGGTGACACAAAATTGCAGAATGATAATTACTGTTGCTGATTGAACAAGTTGGAAAGATATTTTTAAAATCCCGGATTTGAAACCAACGTAAAGATCCTCTGCGCAGAAATAAAAGATAAAAACTTAAAATCCTATTCGCGCTCTTATAAGAATGATATGAAATATCGATTGTAGAAATTTTCCGAAACTTGCCGAGAATTTTGCTAATTGGAGCACTCGAACCGTAATTCGCTCTCTTCTCTTAGGATCGTCGGACGAGACGTTCGTTTTTATTGGCATATTGTGTATTTTTATATACAATATGTAGATTTGTTTGCTTGTAGACTTTAAGTTATTAACCTGCATACACGGAAAAAAAGATTAGTTGCCATAACCAAGAAATGAGTTGACACAACCAATCGATTATTCTATTCATCTTAAACTCAAATGGTAATACCAACGATTCGAATGATAATACCGACGTTTCGAATAGTAGTTCCAACTATTTTAGTGGCAGTCCCAACGATTGGATTAGTTAACCTAACTAATCCAATCGAGAACTAATCGTGAATAGTTGAGGTTACTATTCGATATCGTTGAGGCAACTAATTTTTTAGGCATTGTGTACAGCAAATCGAAAACGTAGTTGCCACAACCAAACATTTCTTTCCGTGTAAGACATTAATATAAAAATCTTTTATTTGATGAAATAACAATATTTGTTCTATTATTGATTATTTTACCCTCGAAACGTTAATGCCAGAAATAATGATTACTCGAGTCGCGAGAATCGTAAATAAAATCATAGTAAAAGGGCATGTAACCAGTACTTTTTAAGGTAGAATATGCGACTTGAGAACGATGGTGAAGGCCAAAATTTGACATCTGGAAGAAAAAAGAATTTAGGTCTGATTGTCCGACCTAAAGTCGGATCTATTACTTCTTTGTCGACTCTTATCGATCAATTTTAATGATGGAATTTCGCGAATTTTTTCACAATTTGTTTAGGATAAAAATTTGTCGATTGTAGCCGCTTAATGAATTTACTTAATTTATTAAGCAGCTACAGTCGATATTTGTAAAGATTCCGATTAGTGAAATTTGAATTAGACTTCGGTTTCGCGCGCTTTGAATCTAGCTATCACTTGATATAGAGTTGCTGTGGCCGTAGTATGTAGATGTATGGTGGTTTGTCGGCTTTTGGCGGCCAGGTTTAATAAAAAAGGTCTCTTTTTTTTTTGTTAATACGTTTCGACCCTGGTCTGGGTCCTTTTCAATTTTAATTTATATGTTGTTGTTGATCATGATGTTATTTGTCTGTAAATTGTAGTGTTCTGTGTGTTTTGATAGTGGTCACCGGACTCTCTGGCCCATGTGCTGTCCAAATTTTGAGGTTATCTTGGTTGTTGTTATTTTTTTCCAGATTTATGTTGCATACTACATTTTTACTTGTTGCGCCAGAGAGCCCGGCGAGCAGAATATCATTACAATTTTGGAGTGTAATCTGGCGCATCAAGTAAAAATGTAGTATGCAACATAAATCTGGAAAAAAATAACAACAACCAAGATAACCTCAAAATTTGGACAGCACATGGGCCAGGGAGTCCGGTGACCACTATCAAAACACACAGAACACTGCAATTTACAGACAAATAACATCATGAACAACAACAACATATAAATTAAAATTGAAAAGGACCCAGACCAGGGTCGACACGTATTAATAAAAAAAAAAGAGACCTTTTTTATTAAGCCTGGCCGCCAAAAGCCGACAAACCACCATACATCTAGCTATCACTGTCGCAGAGATCAGAAATGCCGAGATGTGCTTCGCAAAATTCCATCATTAAAATTGGTCGATAAGAGTCGACAAAGAATTAATATTAACAATACACAATCACGCCTATAACATACTACAAAAGTTGGATCTGTGAATTCTGAGAAACGGAAAAACGGCACTTTTTTTAATTATCGTAAAAAGGCATGTGACCGGTACTTTTTCAGGTAGAATATGCGACTTGAGATCGATAGTGAAGGTAAAAATTCGAAATCTTGAAGAATAAAATGTTTAGGTTGGATTTTCTGACCGAAACTCGGATCTGTGAATTCTGAAATCAGAAACGGAAAAATGACACGTTTTTTTTTTAAATCATCGTACAAAGGCGTGTAACCGGTACTTTTTCAGGTAGAATATGCGATTTGAGAACAATGTACTTATTATTGCGCTATTAATTATTTTTATCGTTAAATATTTTGCATAATTCGAAATATATATTTTTTGTACAAATTCAAATCACGTTTCATCATCACATATTTACTTTCTTTAATATACTCGCAAAGTATTATTATATTATTATTATTAAATTGTTTCTTAAGTTAATAAGAATTGAATTAAAATTTCTTTACTTTTACATTTTTTAGAAAATATTTGGACGTTAGGATACTTCTTGAAGAGGTTACCGACAGTGAATAGCGTTGGTGGCCTTAATGTCCATCTGGATGGGTTATTCAAGCAAAAAGAACTTTAATTCTCCGGTGATTTTGCGAAAACGAGCCAAAGACTCGTTATATAACCAACGCTTGCGACGAAACCAAGTCACCACGTATTTCGCATTACCCAAACTATAAAAATCATTCGTTATGTAAGGTAAACGCCCCAATAGCCGGCCATCTTAGAGAACAGGAAACTGTAAAGTTATATTTCTTATACTAAAATGACCTTTCTATAATTGTAACCATAACTAATGTAAAGCTTAGCTTTTGTACTTTTCGAAAAGTATCCATTAATTCATGTCAGGCGTATAGTTTTTTGTTAAAGTTAGGAAACAATTGAGAAAGTCGATGGACTAGTACCCGACCACCGATTTCAGGTAATGTCTAAATACCCGACCAAGCATGCCCCTATACGCACCCACCCGCCGATACGAGGCTATGCGTTTCGTTGAAACTTCATTTTATTTCTTAAATTACACGCAACGTTTGGGATAATTTATGATAAATAATAACTAATAAAAAGGTTCACCGTGACGTGCAACCGGCATCAACTTGCCATAGAGGTTATGTTCGCTGAGTTTGTGTTGGCCGGGAATAGGCCGCGGTTGGATATCGGTACAGCATACTGCGGATGCGCCCCAATAGCCAACCATGGAAATTGACGACTTAGCAGTGGTTTTTCGCAAATTTTAATGGAAGATTTATAAAGTCTATTTATTCGCGAATACCACAAGCCACGAATTATTGTGGAACTCGTGAAAATAACAGCGTCATAAGCTTAACAACGTTACGCTAATTCTTAACGAACTGGCTAAAAGATATGCGCCGATCCTCTCAGCGGCGTCTGCAGTGCACAATATCTTTAAAAAACGTCAACAAAAAAATTAATGACTATTTTTATTATTGGCCTATGCAGACATAAAGACTTGCAAAAATGGTAGCACTAGTTATTTATTTATTTCATATTCATAATTTCTTAACTTTAGTCAATATTTGTGTCAGTGGTTGGAGACTGGTACATGGTTGGGTACCGGGGCGTTTACCTTACGAGCGAATGAAAAAGACGATTACATTGACCTTGGAACGCCACTCCATCCAGCCGCGTAACGCACCGCAACCCTTTTATTCTATGTGATATTATACACATTCGGCGGTTGCAATGGATTTCTAATGGTTTACAATCTACTGTTTTATCTACACGCAAAAAAGCATTCAAACAAATAATTCCTTACTTTTGTTTGACCTGACAATCATGTAAATGCCGTTAATTTTTTCGAAAAAATGTTACAGGTGCCTGTTACGGAATATTACACTTACTTTGCTATAATGCAAGAGAAAGTTAACAGTTCGCAAACGCAACCATCGCCAATTCGATCACTCGCTTAATTTAGCCAGGAGCTCATATTATGTACTTTCGAGACAATACTTTCGTTGTAATACTGCACTGAACCGTCGAGTATGAGATACAAATCAGTTTCTACCACGTAGAAATTTTCGTTTCAGGAAATGCTCGAACGCAGCGGTTTTCATTAAATTATGTGGTCGACCATTGGAGAAACATGAACAATGTATACTACGATAAATGATTATCTAGTATATAGAGTAATAAGCAATTTCATACGGGGCAGCCGCAGCCAGGCGTGATCAATGAGATTAAATCGAATGCAACTCAGCACAACTATTAGTAAAATAAAAATTTTACAAAAATTTTTATACTCCCAACAGAAAAATGAGTTTAATTAATAAAAAACATTGGGTAGACAGAAAATTGCTAAATAATCATTCGCATTTTACAGACAGAAGATTTTCACACCTTTGACGTATTAATCTCTCGACCATAATATGCGAATGATTATTATTTTACAATTTTTATCTACCCAATTTTTTAATGCTAATTAAACTCCTTTTTTAATCGAGAATTCTTTAATTTATGTAAAATTTGTTTTATTTCATAGTTTATAAAGTAATTTTACCACTTCACCAGAAGTATTGTAGGTGGTGTTGCCAGGGGACGAATAGACAAATAGCGATAGCAATATCGTCTCGTTTTGTCTCGAAGGTTAATAGAAAAATGTTCTCTTGTCTCGAAAATTCTCGAACGATAAGAGACATTTTTTCTTTCGTCTCGAACTATTTTCGAATTTCGAGAGAAAAAAATGAAGAAAACGAAACGATTTCAAATGTATAACGTTTTGAAGAAAGTAAAACAAATTTAAATGAATCATGTTTTAAAGAGAGCAAAAAGATTTTGAATGATTGACGTTTGAAGAAAGTGAAAAACATTTATATGAATGAGATTTCGAAGAAATTGTAAATGAGTGAAATTTTTAAGAAAGTAAAAAAATGTTCAATAAATGAGACGGTGAAGGAAGAGTAGAGATTTTGAATTAATGAGATTTTGATGAAAGCAAAACGATTTTGCATTAATGAGATTGTGAAGTAAATTTGTTTGAAATTTCATTATTTCAAAATGTTTTTATTTTCTTCACAATCTCACTCATTCAAAAAATTTTCGCTTTCTTTAAAATCTCATTCATTCAACATTTTTTTTGCTTTCTTCAAGATCTCGTACGTTAATAATATTTTTTTCTTTCTACATAATCTCATTCATTTAAAATCTTTTTACTTCTCTATGCTCAAATTGCAACGAGAAAAGAGGTGATGAAAGACATTCTTAAATTCGTGGTTTCAACGTTCATATACGTCTATGATAAAAGCTGAAGTACAGCAATAGTCTGTGCATACGTACATTAAATTGTAAGCAATAATTTACAAGAAGATCGAAACAAGTGTATATAATTTTTAAAAAATTATTTTGTAAATGTCTTCAACTGTTGGACCAACATTCCCGAAATATGATAAATTATGGTTTACTGTTTCGATAATTCGAGATTCTCGAAATTCTTGCGTAGTCTCTCGTCGTGTCTCGAAAAAACGATAAATAAAATATTCGTCTCTCGTCTCGTCTCGTTTTTCTCGTGTCTCACGGCATCACTAATTGTTGGCAATATCTCATTTCTACAAATTTTAACTGATCCGTACTCAATTTGGCCCGCGCAATTGCCCACAGAAAAAATCGATACATCCCGTGTGGAAATCTGTTGGGGATAAACTGGTTTGAACCTAGCGTCCAGCTAGTTTTTTCTGTCAAGTTTTTCTGTAGTGGAACTAGACATAATCTAGCCAGAATGCACTGATAGATAGCATATCTATCTAGGATCTCTCTAGCTTTCGTGGCACAGCTTACCTGATTAGAGGCTAGACATAATATATCTAGCATACATGTATAGATGCCCAGGCCATCTAGGATCTATCTAGCTTTCATGGCACAGCTTATCTGACCAGAGGCTAGACATAATATATCTAGCATACACGTATAAATGCCGAGGCCATCTAGTGTCAATCTAGTTTTATTTGAATATTTGTATTTGGCGCTACGCGGACATTTTCCGATACATCGAAATTCCGATACAGGGTCTAGTCGTGACACGCTGCGCAGCGAGTTATTATTATGTAGAGTGGCACGTGTATGTTCGTGAAAGGTACCAAAAAACACGTTCTAGAGGACTACGATTTTTTTGTTTTGTATGATGCGAAAGAATTTATATTTTTTTGTTTTTTTTTGCGATAGGCCTTATCGAGATATTTGATTATTAATGAAAAAGAGGTTACGTACGTTATTAAATAGTGTTCCCTGTTTAAATAGTGTTAAACAGTTTCCCTGTTACGTGCTGATTGAATAAATGACGGTTTATATTAATTCTATTTTTTTATTTATCCTAGGCTATTTAATCGGTATCTGGGTTCAATAGAGAAATTCGATCTAGCATCTAGTCAATTTTATGCTATAGGGTTGACCGATTTCCGTACTGGCTAATCACTAGCTAAGTTTACTGGGCGAATTAATAAAATCTTAGCCAGATTTTAGACAGTTTTTTTGTACAACGACTAGACAGCGAGAAATTACACATAGCGCTCGGATCTAGTTAGTTTTCCGACCTAGATCTTGTATAGAAGCAATGTGCAAGGTTCTACTTTTTTTTACATTGCTCTACAACATCTCAAAAGGAATTTTTTTTTTTAAATATGAGGATCGCGACCCCGTCGATAACCGGTGGAATGCCCCATTTACATATCTATCAAGATTATACTTCATTTTCAAATGCGTCTTTTTTAAAATTTTCTTTGTTTCGTTTTAATCATCTAATTTTTGTATCACCCGTTGTTCGCTAGTTAAATATATCCAAACGATTTTATTACTTAATAATAAATGCAATAATTTTTTTTTTTAATTCGTGTATAATTATATCGAAAACATTAGGTGTTCCGTTTAAAGAGTCAATGACTGGGATATCTCGTGTTACGTGCTGATTGAATAAATGACGGTTTATATTAATTCTATTTTTTTATTTATCCTAGGCTATTTAATCGGTATCTGGGTTCAATAGAGAAATTCGATCTAGCATCTAGTCAATTTTATGCTATAGGGTTGACCGATTTCCGTACTGGCTAATCACTAGCTAAGTTTACTGGGCGAATTAATAAAATCTTAGCCAGATTTTAGACAGTTTTTTTGTACAACGACTAGACAGCGAGAAATTACACATAGCGCTCGGATCTAGTTAGTTTTCCGACCTAGATCTTGTATAGAAAATAAGAAAACTAGTCGATTTCTAGGTGACGGCGAGTTGCAATTTCCACACGGGATTATCAACTCGACACTCGGCAGCACTTGAACTGGGATAAATCGAAATCCCAAAATATGACGCTACTAACCTCCACAGCAATACACAGTACCTCGAGAAAAATGTGACGGCATGTGCACCGGGTTCTCCGGTTTGCAAATCTTTTGAATGTTTTAACCTTCGTTAATAACTATCCACGCACTAAAACATCTGCCGAAAGATAAATTAGCATAACCTCCCTTACCATCGATGACCGGAGATCTCGTATGCCTGTAAACAAAAGAAAACTTTAACAACAACATCACATATAACAACATCATAAGAAGGATAAATTAGAGGAAAACGCGTTTGATAAAATAACAAAAAGAAATACTGATAATAAAATTATTCTGAAGAGGCCCCGACCATAGGGCGAAACGTAAGATAAGGAGTTTTATTCACGAGGCCGACCGTCGCCGACGCTGCAACAATATTATAATATAATATAATACTAACCTCGATACTGCACAACTCGACTTGGCGTAACTTGACCGGCCACATAAAACTCGATACAGAGAATCAGTTTGATCTATGAGCTTTGGCAGAATTCGGCAAAACCTCAATTCGACTCGCGCCATATTCGATGTTCATGGTAAAATAGGATAGCCATGCCGGCGCCACTACTGATTAGGCGAATCATACCCGCGCATATCGAGTTGTGCCAAAGCTCATTCATCGAACTGATTCTGTATGTTGAATTGGGTCTGTGTCGAGTGTAGCGGGTCAAGTTGCGCCTAGTCGAATTGTGCCAGTTCAAGTTCTCCTATGACGCGTTATACCAGGTCAAACTTTGCTATGTCGAGTTACGTTGGGTCGAGTTTTGCGTGTTTGAGTTGCGCCGTAGCGTTTCGAGTCATGCTGTACACGGAAAGAAAAAAGTAATTTTGGCTACCAATTCCAGCATATGCTGTGCCGCGAGTTAGTTACTGAAACTAAATTGGAATCGTAGTCTCAACTTTTTTTCGATTGGAGCAAAAATAGTACGTATGACCAACAATTTGGTTCCTGCAACTATCACAGCTGCTGTCCAATCCAAATGATTCGTTACGCCGACCAACCGGTGAGTTGAGGTTATAATCTCAGCTGGCCATTGTTACTAATCAATACTCTACCAACTAGGTTGTAGTTTCTTCAACCGACCGAGTAGTTGGCGCTATTCTAACATTTTCGATTGGTTGTCGGGACCGATAAATCAGTTTTTACAACTACTTTTTTCTTTCCGCGTACCGTGTTTAGATATATTGAGTTGTGCCGAGTGGAGTTCTGACGTGTCGAGTTTTTAATGTGTCGAACTTTTCCGTGGACAATTGTGCGCGCCAAGCTAAGGAGGTTCATCACAAATATAAAAATGTAGAGAAAAATCTGAAAACATTATCGAATATTCGATACCTTGTGACGAATGTATCTGAATTATTTGGAAATTTTTATCTACGGCGAGTGCTGTCGGTATCTACATTGCCGAGTTATGGCACTGAAATATAGCCTAAAACTAGCACAAAAACATCCAAAATCTGTGTGTCAAATTTGGTTAAATGAATTTTTACCATTTTCGAGACCATTTGCTGCACCGATCATCTAATCACCATTAAACGCATAATTCCCGACTTTTAACCTGACGAGCAGTAGGGGGTTAAAAAATCGACATATGCATCGTTCTGTGAAATGACTTGCGTTTACCGTCTCGTTGTAATCGTTCAGAAGGTCAAGGAAAGTGAGGGGGAATTCGTCGTGATTGTAAAGTGCACCGGTGACATGGGAAATGTCTTTGGGACTCTTCTTTCTCGGTACGTCCTTGACTTTTCCTTCACTTCGTGTCACTTGAAACTATTTTCATGTACTCTCTTTACTTATAATGTCATTTTTATGCATTTGGTCTCTAATGATCCAGTGATGGAGTTGTATTGGTTCCTCTAAATGTAATGGACCTCTAAAGTCTTGTAGATTGGAGAAAATGCCATTTCGCTCGAGAGTCAGATATCCTGCAGGAGTCGAAAAGTGATTCTCCAGTTTCGACTAGTAGCGTCAGTCTCCGTTTCCCATCTGACGTTGCGTTTGAGTTGGAGATTGCACTAGATAGTTTTAGATACGTATAACATGAAGGGGTATGGCCGAATTCACAAGGAAGAGCTGGTAACGTCCTCCGGTCGAGACGACACGAACAGCCAGTTCCATTCGTAAAACGAAAAGATGAACAAGTTCGGAGAGAAAAGGTATTGTAGAGTTCAAGATAAGACGTTGAGGGAGGTCAGCGCACAGACCCGAAATAAAAAAGCTTGTACTATTCGACTTGTAAGTGGAATTTCACATTGAATAAATAAATGCTACTAATATAAATACGAAAAAACGATAACAATAATAATAATGAATAACTATTCTCCACATAAGAAAGGAGCAATCTAAAAAAATTATATACGATATATACAATATACGACTTATAGTATATTTTGCCGCTATACTATGTATGATATATTCCTTGCTATTGAGGTATTCCACCGGTTATCGACAGGGTCGCGACCCTCATATTTTTTAATTTTTTTTCCTTTTGAGATGTAGCGCAATAAATAAAAACACTCTAGAATTTTTTTAATTATCTAAAATTTGATTTTCTCAAAAAGTACGGCGACGATTTTTTTTCTTTTTTTAGAGTTAGCTTTGTAAAAAGCGAAAAATAATGAGGAAGCAATGTGCAAGGTTCTACTTTTTTTTTACATTGCTCTACAACATCTCAAAAGGATTTTTTTTTTAAATACCGCTATACTATGTACGATATATAACTTGTATTTGAGGCATTCCACCGGTTATCGATAGGGTCGCGACCCTCATATGTTTTAATTTTTTTTCCTTTTGAGATGTTGCAGCGCGATAAATAAAACAAACACTCTAGAATTTTTTTAATTATCTAAAATTTGATTTTCTCAAAAAGTACGGCGACGATTTTTTTTCTTTTTTTAGAGGTAGCTTTGTAAAAAGCGAAAAATAATGAGGAAGCAATGTGCAAGGTTCTACTTTTTTTACATTGCTCTACAACATCTCAAAAGGAATTTTTTTTTTTAAATATGAGGGTCGCGACCCTGTCGATAACCGGTGGAATGCCCCATTTACATATCTATCAAGATTATACTTCATTTTCAAATGCGTCTTTTTTTAAATTTTCTTTGTTTCGTTTTAATCATCTAATTTTTGTATCACCCGTTGTTCGCTAGTTAAATATATCCAAACGATTTTTTTACTTAATAATAAATGCAATATTTTTTTTTTAAATTCGTGTATAATTATATCGAAAACATTAGGTGCTCCGTTTAAAGAGTCAATGACTGGGATATCTCCCTTATCGTCGGCTAGCCTGTGAGGCCAACGACACTGCACAGGAGTTGTGGCACGAGGGACACCGAGCTTCAGAAATAAAATCGAGTGTAAGTGAAACGAAAGGGAAGAATGGAGAAGAAATAAAAGAGATAATGAAAGTAGGTATAGGAAGGATAGAATGAAAAGAACGAGGCGATGCAGTTTGCCGGAGTTATCAAAAGAACCGTAACAGTGTCGTTCAAGAGCAACGCCGAAGACTGGCGCGACAAAGAAAGAGACAGAGCCCGCGGCTCGTTGCCAACGATCGTCGACCCGTGTGCCGAGTGTCGTTGCGGAACGACGACGACAACTTCTTGGCCTCGTCTCGCCTTTTCTCGATAGAATTTTCGCCCCTGTTGTCTGGCGCAAATCGCGTCCTACGACAAGACATTGCGCTCAGGACCTACCAGAACATTTTCTTCGTTGCGTTCGCATTGCCTCGTCTTCGCACTCTCTGTATATATGTAAATGTACTAAAGTGCTATAACTATATAGCGTACACCGGTTTTGTGTCGCTACCTCCCGCACATGTTGGAGTTTTCATGTACCCGCTTGCTCGTACTGTATCTTTTTAAACAATTATCATAGAAATTATTTATTTCTTATTATATTATATTATTTTTACTATATATTCGTCACACTTCACTACTACTTAACCGTACATTCTACTGATTTTTCATATTTTCTTTCCCACAGATACAGGTGTTTTATTTTTTGTACATTTATTATATGCTAGAAGTGAAAAATACTAGGTAAAAAATATTTATTCTTTGTAATGTTTTAACTGCAATATTAATCGAATTTTAACTTTTAGTTTTAAAAATAATAATAATTTTTGTGCAAAATAATCAAATTAATTTAGGTTTTCTCGTATCAGGAATACGCTATTTTATAAAATTGTATAAAGTTAGGCGGTATGTGTTTGGAAGTCACAAAAGTATTTACAGCATTGATATCGAATCTTGAAACAGATACAACACCAAGAATATCTGATTTTATTCGAAATCGCACAATCGCCGTGAATACGTTCATTTTTTACTGCTTAGATGTTGGACGTCCACACTGTCAATATTTTCGCAGATTCTACGAACACCCCTGTAAGTTCCAGAATATTTTTACTGAAACCGAAAATGGTGAATTGCGCGTAAATTAATTTCTTGTTTCTATTTTAACTCACACGATATAAACACTTTTTAAAAAATCAACTTCTTAATTCGTGTGAAAAAAAAATCTGAAACTCTTTGGAAAAGATATTTTCAAAGAGCAGTTTAGTCTGGTCCAATATTGCGAAATTTCTAAGAGGTTCGAAGAAACAAGTGGTTCAACTGACAGAGAATACCTCATATACACAATACGCGGTGCATAGAGTATAGGATATACGGAAAGAGTAAGTCGAGTGGGTACAGGACCTCAACATTACCAAGTCAAATACGTGTGTACTGTGTACGAGAGAGCGACTGGAAAAATGCAACGCGACGACAACGACTACAACGACGATACTTCGCGGAGTCAAGGAACTCGATCCTTGTGTGCTCGGTTGTAGGCGAGGAGTTCGGAGGACGAAGCAGCGATCTCTATGTATACAGGCGAGTGAGTTTGACGTCGCTTACGCGAATCTCTGGGAAAATCCTGCGAAAAACTCGGAGACGCTCAATAGACGCAAGTCCTTCGTAGAAACAAGCAAGGCGTGAGAACGGGGTAGGAAATTCGAGTGAATTTATTTTGGAGGATCCAAGCGTCGCGAAATCGCTCTACGAGCTTCTGGCTTTTGGGCATATGAATTTAAATGGGTTTGCCGACCCGATTTTCATCTCTCGCTTTTCATTTGTATTCGCACGTTCGATATTGCCTCGAACGTTGGCTTTGCAGTGACGATGAAGCGTCTGATAGTGCTGGAGTAATACACACCGTAGCGAGTGTTTGCAATAGCGTGTCGCTTGAATCAGAAAAGTCTCAGTGCGAGAAAAGTGGAAAAGATATTGAAGAAAATATAGTGGATATATATATATATATGTAAGTAATATTTTGCATTGGGAGTCGTTCGCACGTTTCCAAAGAGGAGGGCACAGCTTGAGTAGTATTCGACGCGCGCGGGGACGCAAGGAAGAACTTGCGTCAGATATCTTCGGTGGAGCCGTTGGCATTTTGCATCACGCGCACAAGTCTACGTCTCGCGGCTTCGCACCTTCTTGCCTTCTAAAGTTTAGCGTCCTCCCACTGGATGCATGTATTCGCATATGGGATCTGTACTGTCATTGTTCAATCATCGGCATAGTTACGTTTTATAATGACCATGATTGGATAAACACATAGGTTGAATTTTGTTAATAATTTAGCAATTCATATTCGCCATAATAATTTTTGTTCATTCAATATTGAGTTCTTTGCAATAATTAGTACTAGAAGAAAGGAAACATAATTAAATTACTCATATATAGAGATTATTCCCATATTTTTTAACGATTTTTCGCAAACTCATGGGCACATACGATAGATTGTTTATCGCATATTTCTAAAAGTATAGGAAAAATGTCTAAGCTACACTGAGAGAAAAATCTGGTAATCTAAAAAAACAAGTTAGACCGACGATAATCTAACTACAGTAGCTTCCTGATAACTGCTCGCCGAGGCGCCCTCCACTCGATCGGGAGGCGTGAATGTTCCCCCACCAAGACTACGATTCTCTACCGAGCCCGGCCGATCTCGGTCGAACGCGCCCGAGCTCGTAGAATCTCTAAGGAGAGGTGGTAACTCGAGAAGTGCTCGTTTTTACCCCCCCGCGCAAAAATGGAAGTATGAAAACAGTATTTCTCAAATATTAAAAGTGTCTTGAATAATAGTATGCCAAGGCTGACGTAGTGGAATAAGACATACGGAATAATATTTCGCCCAAATAAAGAAGGTATTAAAACAGTATTGAAAATCTTTCCAAAAGTAAGTCTTAAGTGTGATCTATTGGACTGAATAATAGTAAAGAATATCGCACCGTTTTATTAGTTTTTATGGTCCAGGTCGATATCTACATGGCTTCCGGTGTCCAGATCGATATTTCCATGACTTCCAGTGTCCAGGTCGATATCTCCATGGCTTCCGGTGTCTAGGTCGATGTTTCCATGGCTTTCGGTGTCCAGGTTAATTTCCCCATAGCTTTAAGTGCCCAGTTCGATATCGCCATAGCTTGCTGTGTCCAGCTGTCAAAACTGTTGAAAAATATACCCACACATCGGAAACTATGGAGATATCGACCTGGTCACTGGAATCCGTGGAGATATCGACCTGAATACAAGAAACCATGGAGATATCTACCTTGACCCCGCAAGTCATCAAAATATCGACCTGGGCACTGAAAGCCATCGAGATATCGACCTGGACACCGAAAGACATGGAGATATCGACCTGGACACCGCAAGCCATGGAGATATCAATCTGGACACCGAAAGCCATGGAGATAACAATCTGGACACCGAAAACCATGGAGATATCGACCTACACACCGAAAGCCATGGAGATACCTACCTGGACACCGAAAGCCATGGAGATATCGACCGGGACGCCGAAAGCCATGGAAATATCGATCTGGACACCGGAAGCCATGTAGATATCGACCTAGACCATAAAAACTAATAAAACGGTGCAATATTCTTTACTATTATTCAGTCCAATAGATCACACTTAAGACTTTTTACTTTTGGAAAGATTTTCAATACTGTTTTAATGCCTTCTTTATTTGGGCGAAATATTATTCCGTATGTCTTATTCCACTACGCCAGCCTTGGCATACTATTATTCAAGACACTTTTAATATTTGGGAAATACTGTTTTCATACTTCCATTTTTGCGCGGGCCTACAGCCCCGTAGGCGAGCACTTAGCGGGAGGCTACTGTATAAACTATTATGGTTATAGCAAATATAAGAAATTAGTTGGATGAACCATTAATATAATTCCCAGGAGGAACGTCTCTATTTTATGGCTATAGCAAATACAATTATAGTAGCAAACACCAAAATGATAATAGTTTCAAATATGCCGTTTCGTTGCATGTACGATTTCAACGTTTGTTTCCAATAACCTTGCAAGTATCGTTTATTGAACCATATTATCATCGCTTCAACCATAAAACATTGCAAGCTTTCCTATATTCGTTTCATCATGTGAAATCATTAAATCAACGATATGCTTTTCTCTCAGTGTACCGGAATATATCTCAATTAAAATTATAATCAATCGAAAAGAATGATCAATGTTCTTTATTTAGACATTATTGTTGAGGGTCCTGACTGTCAGAAAAGAAAACGTATTTTTGAAAATTTATTAACCCGAAGGTATTGAATGGTTTTCTTTTTATATTTGATTCATGGTTTGGGACACTCAGAACCATCATAACTATTTCCGTTTCGTCAATATTGCATTTTTAGGAAGAATAAAAACTACACGAGAGTAAAAAAAGAAGATTTTTTCAGTATCCTGCACTATGAAAAATATTAAGAGTATTGAATTAAATGCACGGCTCAAAAATGGAATTTCCAGTAATCAACATTTGTAATAGTATATTGTGCAACAAGGGCCGAAAGTTGGCGATTGCGACGAGCGTGAGGTTTGTCGCCCGAGCGAATTTTGGCCCAAAAGTTTTGAAATTAAGTTTGAAATTAAGTTTTGCAACAAGTGTATGAATAGTGGTGCTTTGAATGGTAGTTTTTCGGGACGAACAGTGAAAAGTGAGGTTACCAACTTTCCATTGCGAACTGCGCATGCGCCAATCTATCGTTTCAACATTGCTATGAAACTAGCAACTTTCGGCCCGCAAAACTGCCATGAAAAGCACCGCTGTTCATGCACGTGTTACAAAAAAATGTTTAACAGTGTATACTTTACAGTCACTTTACACGATATCAGTGTACATGTTAGAATTGTGGTTGTGTGAGGTTAGAGCTAACCACTATTACCGGCATAGGATTTTGTAAGAATGTATATAATTCCTTTGCTTAGCTTCCTGTAAAATTTGAGTACGACGTTTCGAAAAACATTACACTCCTGGAAATTAATAATTCATCTAATACTCTTCAGTAAAATTTCGTGCAATAGATCACCCGAGTTGAAAATTAGACCCTCCTCAAAACCTAAATGTAGCAGTCCCACGGGGTAAACAAAGGTTCCTCCATTCCTTTGGCAGATCGAGTAAGCGAAGTCTACTGTAGACTGAAATTCTTATGTTTGAACCTCCAATTAGGTTGTACAGAGTGAGATGAGGTACTTAGACCCTTGTATAAACCTCCAAAAGTGGCATATTGCAGCCATATTAATTCAACGAAGGGTGTTGGAAAGGTTTAAATTTTAACTCGGGCATACTTAAGACATTTTATTTTACATGCTAATTTAATACTTCTCTCTTGCGCGGGGGTTCACTTCTTGTATTCCTACTGTATATGTATGCCTCCTCGGCGAGAGACTCAATTAGTCAGCCGCAGGTTCAGCTTGGAAACATACAGTTTATACACAATATATCATCCACACAGTTTCATAAATGTACAGCATACTTACACGCTACAGAACACAATAGTACGCCAGATAACTATAGGCTAGAATAGAGTCAAGACTACTGAGGGCATCGACTCACGTGCTCCTGCTAAACGCTATAGTTAAATTTCGCAATTCTTTCGGTTATATACGTTCGCGCGAGTGCAACTATACGGACGTGCGCGGCGCGCGAACTGCTGGACCTGCATAGCGAGCTCCTTCAGTCGAAAGCCGGTTGTGGGCCATTCACTCTTAGTTTCGGTGTACGGATGCATTCTGTGAGTAACTTACTTCAAATGATTTGACGACTGAATAATTTTGAATGATTTTTTAAGACTTCAATCGTAATCGAGATTGAAGTCGGTTTGGCCGCCCATGTAGAAAAAATCCGGTGTCCAAAACGGACTTTGGGTAATCCAGGATGGAATCTGAGCTGTCCAGGATTGACTCTGGGCAATCCAGGATGGAATCTGAGCTGTCCAGGATTGACTCTGGGCAATCCAGGATGGACTCAGAGATGGATAACAGGCTCGGATTACATCCCGCATGAAGTCAGTTACTCACAGTAACTGGCTTCAACAGTTATTGTGGATAAACAGAACTCTTTGTGTCTGTCCGTGTAGATCCAAAAATCCAAAAAATTGGTTAAGAATGTTACCAACAAAAGTTGATAAGCTGAACCAAGTTATTGATTAACATAACTCATATAGATCGGCCAGCAGTAACATTAGACCCAGTGCTTGGCCGAGTAATAGCTACGGACTGTTGTCTTCCACTATTGGTTAAATTCCGAGCCAGTGCTGGACTCTAGCATTGGTCACACGTAGCTGAAAATAAAAAGAATCTCCATCACAATCTCGCCCAGCTTTTTACCGAGATTCTTTAGGGGTTCGCCGAAAATAAAAAGAATCTCACCGCGATTCTCTAGAATCTCAGCGAGATACTGATAGAGATTCTTTAGTGGGAAGCTGGAAATAAAAAGCATCTGTATCAGAATCTCGCCGTGATTCTAAGAGAACTAAGGATTTGGTAAGACAACAAAGTTCCAATCATACTTACCAGTTCCGAACTCATTTTAAAAATTACGGTAAGTGTGAAACCTTTAAAATACTGGCGAAATTATTTTTGGATTTCATAAGACTCATAAATACTTCTCGGATACTCACTCGTACTCGCCATTCGAAATATTATTCGGTATGTCTTATTCCAATACGCCAGCCTTGACATACTTCAATTTCAAGACTCTATTAATATTTGAAAAATATTGTTAATACTGTTATTATATAAATACTGTTTTAATATTTCGATTTTTGTGTGGGCAAGCATAGGACATGCGAGCCAGAGGATTGAAATTGCTGTCTGGTACGGAATCAATGAACATGTCAGGCTACGGTCGAACGTGTTAAAACGGAAAACCGAAAGGTAACTTTGTGAAATTGCCATGGCCATGCTTCATCATGTCATAAAATACGCACGGTGGTTCTATTGTGAATCTGACAAGTTTACGCGTTCAAACGGTGGCTGTCGGTGACATTATCAAACGCCCGGCGCGTTCCATTTTTTAATCTTTTTCGCTGTTACGAAATTTCCTTTATGAGAAAGTCGAAAAAGATGAACCTAGTAAAAAGTTGAAAATAATGAGGAAACAATGTCCAAGGTTCTACTGTGCATACTTTTGCTTCCTCATAGATGAAGATTTGTTTTCATGAAATTTTCATGAATATTATTTTCGTGCTTCTCATGTCTCGCATACTCAGAAATGTCGAAAACGTCGAGAAAAGTGGACTAGAAAAAGTACGTATGTATTCGTGAGTGTGTTTATGTATACTAATCCGAAAACTCAATCGCCTATAACTCAAGAACCGTCCATTTGGGTTGAGCTGAAATTTGGCAAACAAGAGCAGCAGCAGCAGCCCGTTATTGATTGTTGCAATTTTCTTCATAAAAATTAAAGAAGGAATTGAGATCTTATAGTGTTGTTAAAGTTTTCAATAAAGAGCATGGTCGCTGTAACTTTCCTAAAATGTTCATTATTTTGGTAGATAGTTCTTCATAAGTGCACGTAAATTTAATGTTGTTTGATATTGAATTTGGTCGAAATTGGATAAACTGTTCGGATTTTCATAAAGTTTTGGATTTTTCTAAAAATTGACGTTATGCCATTAACTTTAGCAAAACATGAACGACCGAGCTCAAATTTTGTACGAATACAGAATCATATCCAGTGATGTTTGATACATAATTTAGTGAAGATCAGTAAAAGGGTTCGGATCATATAGGAATTTGAACTTTTCGTTATTATGTTTTGACGGCTAAAAGTTGACTGAACCCCAGTTTTTCAAATGTATTTCAAATAAGGTAAATGTCCCCATTCCCGTCCATGCTCCCTCTGCGGACCACTTCGACAAAAATAATTATTTACGCGAGTGCTGCAAAAAAATAACAACAATTGAGCATAGTACAATATTCCGAGGACCCTGTGTGTGAGAGTATTGCAATGTAAAGAGTAAGTACAATAATACAATCCAAGTTTTGTTCGTATTTCCAAACGCTTGTCGCGAACCGAGCGTATTCTTAACAGTGAGGTTAAGTTCCGACGACCGCTTCAATAGTCCGTACTGCATCCGGAATTTGTAAAAATCGAATAATTTTTAGTGCAAACGATAGATTATGAGTTCATTTACTGATTTAGCAAAAAAAAAGTTATAAATAATATATTTTTCATTTTTTTTACGGTGGTCGAAGTTAGACACAACGAAATGCCTGGCTGCCCCCATTACCGTAAACGTTATTTAGGCAGTCAAAAAAATTTCTTTATTACAAGATTTACTTTCCTGCTGAAGCAAGAAAACGAAAGCTGGACGCGGAAAAAGAAAGAAAGCGCTTGGAACGAGAAGAGAAGGCGAGAAGGAGACAAGAAGAGTTGATGGAAAAACAGAAAAACAAAAGCGTAAAAAAAGTGTATGCGGATACGGAAATGTAACATAAATTCCGAAAAACGAAGTTTTTTATAATTATGCAACAAAAATATTAACAGTACAATCCCGGATCATGTTTATTTATTTTTTTAAAATTTTATTACTCTTCGGAATCTCCGTTTCCCTAGTGGTCGAAAATGGGGTCATCGCTGGTCGGGATTGGCCACAGCTGCGTCGGCAGAGGGGGCACTAATAAGCATGAATTAATCAGCCTCTATCTGGCGAAATAATTGGCGGAATCGATTGAATAAATCATTTTTAGAAAGAGAATTAACTGAATTTTACGTTGGTGCAAAAAAATCTTCAAATTTACATTCGTCGCAACGAAAAAGGCATACAGTTGTCTGGTTGGCTTTATAGGATACGGGAATGGGGACATTTACCTTAAGGATGCAAAGTAAAACGCTGCTTATTGCTTCCTTATTATTTATAACTTTGTACAAAGTTTCCTCTATGAAGAAACCAAAAATGAAGAATTCACTTTCTCATAGAAGTAGATTTCTAATAAGATAAAAATAATGAGGATGCAGGGTGCAGGGTTCTAATTTGTTTTTTTGTTTTTTCGTGCTTTCATAAGAGGTGGTCCAATGACTTTGCGAGTAAATAGCCCCTCGGGTGTACACCATGGCTCGTGCACAAATCCATAGCCCACCACAGCTCTATACGTTACTGTGAGTATTGCAGTGCTGTAGACACGTACAGGTATCATATACATAGAACCTGAACCATAATGGTAAGCGATCCAGCGTGCGGATAGCACAGCAAATATAACCGACGACGGACAACCGGTAAGCTGTAAAGCCGTCATAACTCTCCTGGAGGATAAAAATCGCAGCACACGCTCTCACCCAGTCCAGTGGGGCTAGGACGACCGCCCGGACGTTCAAGGCGTAACTATTATATGTACTGTACATGAATCTGTGTGTATGTACGTGTGTAGACTTTAGATATGGTGGGAGGAAGCCGATCGCAAGCAGCGGCGTAGCTTATAAACATATCTTGGCTTGCGAAACCACCCTACGACCGTTGCTGGTGCTCAGCTGCATAAAATTGTGTAGAATACGCTATGGTTATACCGCAAGAAGCTTCGAGAGTTTGTGGCGGTTGAGAATGTCCGCCAGACTGTTTTCCACTCCTTGGCCTTAATTATCATATGGCAGAAGTCCACTGCCACTTGCTCCATCTATGTCTCGTAGGAATCAATGTTATGTGAATTGGACAAAATCGGGTATGTATACCTTCGTCAGACCCATTATTGCACTGTATTCGACTTTTTTTTACACGGAAAAAAAGATTAGTTGCCATAACCGAGAAATGAGTTGACACAATCAATCGATTATTCTATTTCCCTTACAACTCAAATGGTAATACCAACGATTCGAATGGTAATACCGACAATTCGAATGGTAATACCGCCGATTCGAATGGTAGTCCCAATTATTCGAGTGGTAGTCCCAACGATTGGTTTAGTTAACCTAACTAATTTCGCGAGAACTAATCGTGAATAGTTGAGGTTACTATTCGATATGGTTGAGGCAACTAATTTTTTAGACATTGTGTACAGCAAATCGAAAACGTAGTTGCCACAACCAAACATTTCTTTCCGTGTACTTAAAAATAATAAACTCGCCCCAATCGCTCAAGCTAGAGAGACATCTATACCAAAATTTTTTTTTTCTTCCGACTAACGGGACTGTCAAACATTATCAAATTTAGACATAACGTGTTTTAAAGTATTCTTTACACTGAGAGAAAATACACTTATGTCGCTAAAGTCGACTGTTACGGGCTTTCACATAAATTTTGCATGCCTGGAAAACATCATGCGAATACTGGTCAATCAAATTAATCCTTTAGTTATGCTAACCCATTGGTCACACTCTAAAAACCATGCGTGTTGCAAGTGTGTTGTTTCCTATCTTGAACATTATGACGACGTTTTACAATTTTTACATCTCATTTTTCAACATTGCTAAATGCAACCATTGCCATGGCTAAATATTCTCCAATGAACTAAGTTGGCTAGGTCCACAAATTTTTTTTATTTGACATACAAACTAGTTGGTTGTATGTCAAACGGATTGGATGTTGGCATCCAATCCGTTATTTGCTAATCAATTAATTTGCTGGCCCATCCAACTGGTTAGTTGTCTCAAATAACTGATTTCTTTCTGTAGCCAACTAGTTTATTGTTCCAACCAATTTTGTCATTTGGAGCCTATTGAACGAATTATTTCTTTTCGTGTAAGCGTGTTGCATTTGACATATCATTGCCATGTTTCGTCACTTGATTTATTAACCAAAAGTTCATTCAAGATTTTTTCTGCATCTAATAACTAATGCAACAAAACAACCTGCTCGCTATTTTTTTTTTTTCTTCAATTTAATTTATAAATAAATGATATTGCACTGAGAGAAAAATTTGTTAAGCACAATGAACTAGACGTTTACTGAACCTCTCCGTGAGGTTATATGTGGCGAATGGAACGAGGAGGTTGGGTTAAGCTCACCAAATGATTGTCTGCATTAATTATTAATAGATTGATTGGAAGTATTGACGCAGTTGGTTCAACTGCACTAATATTTCAATTAAATTCATTTTGCGTTTGAGAGAGTCTAAAATAATAAATAAAATTAATTGAAAATTATTAACTTGTGCTTATTCAATCGAGTAATCATCCTGCATTTTAATTAGGTATAACGACTGCCCTTTCATGATGGTACATATTAATCGATGAAAAAACATGTTTACATTTTTTTACATTGACGAAAATCGAAACTGCGGCCCTCCAGATAATGTTGTTGCGCTGCGCTTCCCTTGCAGAAATTTCGGCGGGGATCCAGTTGGATCCTGCCTGGTATTCCCATATTCCGGTCGAATTCCAGTCGGTCATCGGATCGGATTCCAGACATGGGATGTAACTCGCGGAAACTGGATTCCGATCGGGATCTCGAACTGGTATCCAATCCGATGGCTGACTGGATTCCAGCCGTTAGATGGGCATACAAGGCTGGATCCACCTGGATCCTTGTCGAAATTTCTGCATGGGGCTGGTTAGAATTAATTGAAATAAATGAATGCATAAATTACATAAGAATCTGTAACTTTATTCTAAATTCCAATAATAACAAGAACTGTAATAAAATCTACAATAAGAACGGCTTGAACAAAAGATCACTGTTTCTGTGATGAACGACGACCATCTCAGTCGCGGAGGATGATGAAATATATGATCTCGTGTAC
Source organism: Ephialtes manifestator (assembly GCA_963970395.1). NCBI lineage: Eukaryota > Metazoa > Arthropoda > Insecta > Hymenoptera > Ichneumonidae > Ephialtes > Ephialtes manifestator. The sequence goes on from OZ019980.1 coordinate 5,698,339, forward strand.
CTCTATTTAATAAAATGTACTTGTCTCGATTCGCTACCGCGACTCTTGATTATCTACAAGTCCGCACTACACCAAACTTATATAAATACGTTTGAAAATTTGACAATTTGTAATACTTATCGGATAGATTGCATTTATGGAAAGTATATAGTAAGTGAGGTGTACGCGATACAACGATGACTTTCTTACTTCCGTCCTGACTCATTTTCAGTGATAGTTTTACTATTCTTTGTTTAATAAAATTTATAGGACACGTTAGTTGCGGAACAATTTTGACGAAGTTCCCACATTTTATTTTACCCGACGCGGTAGGATAGGTAAAATATTTCTCTTCAATTTCCATAATGATACCTTTTCTTTAATTTTTTCTGCCGAATCCTCAGAATAATAGTATATTACGACATAAGTGCGGTAAACTTTTATGACGGGTGTTGCAATCACACGAGACAAGGAAAAAATTTCGAACGCGTATTGTACAACTTTTTACCACGTAAAGTGTAAAGTAAAATTAGTTCCGCGGAAATCGTTTGGGAACGAGACGACGATCCGGCATCTATTCAGAATCCAAGTTGGGTCCATGTTAGGCGTCACCCCTAACAAATCCCGATGCACAGTAATACTGCTTGCTGTTTAGAACTGGGACACGATCTTGAATCCATTCCGATTTCAAATGGGACGTCCCTTTTAGGGTAACCCTGTCAAATCCTGATCCATGATAAACTGTCATTCAGTGAGGAAGTGGAAATCCAGTCGGATTCCAAGTTGGATAACCCATTTAAGGAAACCCGAGCCAATCCCGACCAGGATCGAGTCTCAAACTGGGACGCCCAGACTGATTTCTACATGGGTTTAGCTCACACGGCCATGCAGATCATATGATTCTAGTATTTATTTGTCTATTTGAATATATCGGTAACATGAATTATAAAATGAAATTAGTATAATACAGTCAGAACTTTATCGATTTATATAATTGCGTTTGGTGTAATAAAAATAAAAGCACTTTCCGATATTTTTCACGGCTCTCCGTTATACCAAAAAGGGTACTTGTTCGTTGTTGTCATCTATAAACATATTGGACGAAGTTGCTTGTCTCATTGTAGCGCGAATTAGTTCGTTAGTATTTGGGTGGATGACTGTATGACTGACCTGAGGATCAGTACTAGGATGGGTCAGTACCTGGCTGTCTGTGGCGGTCCGTAGTTGGATAGGTGACCATCGGGGATGACTCTAAAAGTCAATACATGTATCTTCAAAAACAGAGATTCTTTTCACACCGAGATTCTTTTAAAAGCATGAAACAATTTCAATACAGTTGCTTTGTAGAAATCATTTTCCTGATTGGAATGACATCGGTGATTGGCTCAACCACTCGTGACACGCGTATTGAGTGCCGAAAAATCCTTGCTTTAACCTCACACGGGATTAAGTCAACATGCATTCAACAGGAGTCAAGTTTCAGCCAAAACATTATTATATTGACGCTCAACCACATGGACTATTTCTCACAGAAAATGTATTGTATGTCTTCGTCAATTGGGAGTTTGTATCAACTTCTATTCCATTAAGCCAAAGCAAAATTCGCTAACCTTCGCACAAGGTTGTCAAAATTTGAAAATTTCTCTCAGTGTAACTGTTATATTACACTTCTATATTATTTTATTCGTTTTCCGATTTTCTAATCCGTTGGGCAGACTGAAGCTTCGGTAATTCGCTGAGCTTCCCCAGTAGTATGATGGGTAAAATTTTTTTTTTAAATATCGAATTATAATTGTGATTGGCGATAGTCAACCTCAACAGACTGCGCAGTAGCAATATCGACGCGCGACGCAGCGATCCTTGCGGAGCCTCGATTCGATAAATCGGACAGCACTTGTGTTGCGAACCAAACAGATTTTATTGCACTTGGCCCTCTCTTTTTATCTTGTTTGCGGGTATACGATCGTGACGATTAGCAACAACGTCCAGGGTGATTAGTCTCCGTTCGCCACAGCGAGGACGCGTTGGGCAACGGAGCATATTACGAGCGCCTCGTTCGACCAGCGCAGCATCGCCTCAACGCAATGGAAACTGCACAGCAAAGCCACAGTAGCATCAGTGAAGCCGATAATAATTTATGAGTTTCAGAGCGGCGGTAATCCTGTCTCGACTTTGCCATCTCCTCGTTGCCTTACCCTCGGTACACTCATTAAATAATGTAATCAATGTAATGACTCTTGATTAGTTATGGATTTAACAGTATCCGTTATGACATTGACTCGAATTATGTGAAACATTGTATGACCTCGGTAATCTGCACTATCACTGTCGCGGGCTTGAAATGTTAATTGAATCAAATAAACGCTCACCATGCTCCTCCATCTGCATAGCGGATTTTCTTGTTTCCGCTAGATTAATTATGGTAATCGTAACTCGAACGTTGACTCGAAGAAGTCATATAAGGTAACTTCTTACGATCGGCGCGAGATATAACTGTTTTTAAATATCCATGGTCGTAATTAATTCTCAGTTATACTGTTATTGTCGTACTTGTTCTTCATTGTCTGCCTTTTACTTTCACCCCTCGGGATTTAAGTGAAACAATTTATAATTTTTTTAAATATTTTTTTTTTTCTTACTTCAGTGGAAGGTAAGTTTATGTTTTTCGTCCAAGTTATAATTGCTTTCCCTTAGATAAATCGACATAGTCCAGGAAACTGTAGAGTCACAACTAGTTATTGTTAGTTATGGTAACATTGAAACATATGAGGGGACATAAAAATTCATGAAATATGGGAATGTCAAAAAACTTTTCCACTTAATATATATGTTGCATATGTACTTCATAAATAAAAATAAAAGTAATAAATTGTTGTGCATAGTTATATTTAATATATGTTATATAAGCAATATATATCTTATATGCAGAATGTACGGAAAAAATATATGTAACATAATATTTATACGACAACATTTCATAATAAATTTCACATTTATGGAAATGATGCTATACAGTAACAATTTTATTTAGGATCCGATTCAACATGTATGGTAGTATCTCAATTGGTAATATGGTAGTATCTCAATTTGCTACTCGATACATTAAATAGTTTAATCACATATTTTCTTGTCTCTTGTACATAACATTTTTTTGGTACTTTATAGAATGGACCACATCGGAATAACTGACACCCCAAAAAAAGCACAGCAATAATAATTTTAAAAAATAAATGTTTGGTTCCGTAAAAATTTACTCTCCAAGATTTTACAGGATAATGTACTTTCGCAATCCACGATTCACAATGTAAATTTTCTATTCGTTTTACATACAAAAAAATATCCTTATAAACAAACTAAAGAATAAAACACAATATAAACTGATCGTTGTATAGACTAACGACCAATGGTTGTCCATTAATATTTGACTGGACGACTACACGGAAAGAAATGTTTGGTTGTGGCAACTACGTTTTCGATTTGCCGTACACTGTCTAAAAAATGAGTTGCCTCAACCATATCGAATAGTAACCTCAACTATTCACGATTAGTTCTCGATTGGATTAGTTAGGTTAAATAATCCAATCGTTGGGACTACTACTTGGATAGTTGGGACTACCATTCGAATCGTCGATATTATCATTCGAATCGTCGGTATTACCATTCGAATCGTTGGTACTACCATTTGAGTTGCTAGGGAAATAGAATAATCGATTGGTTGTTTCAACTCATTTCTTGGTTATGGCAACTAATCTTTTTTTCCGTGTACGATTAGCATATTTCTCTCGAATATCGTTTTATCTACAAAAAGTATTTGTTCGGCCAATTACCAATAAAGTGCATAATTATGCACAAGCGATACTGATAAGAGAACTAAAAGCAATTGAGATTCGTGATAAGAGGCAGAACGTTGACTCAACGCAGAAATAAGCTGTCTAAGTATCGACGATTAGGAAGGTGATTGATATCACAAATCTTGCGATGACTCGTGAGAAGCGGAAACGCTCTAAGGGCGCGTGCGCGGTCGTGCTAACCTATTCGCTCATGCGCATCCATAAGCCTTTTGCATCGGGACGTGAGCCATCCATGTAAACCGTACGAATACGCAGATCATTGTAAACATATGTACACGTTACGTTAGGGAAAATTGCGAGGCCATGATAGAGTCGGCTTACGCGCTCCGCGGAACGGAACAATGGCCTCGCGGTCCGGAAAATTAACATTTCTACACGTAGAATAGCGCGCAACGATTATATCAAGGCGCAAGCTGGCTTGGGACTCGCAAGATATCCTAGCAGGGCGTTACAGAGTAAACGAGTGTGGGGTATTCGCAGAAATTTCATTGTTTTGCTAGACGCGCTAGTGCGCTTCTCTATATTATAGTTCCATACGTCAGCAACGCCATATAGTAACCTTGGCCCCAATATTATTTGCTAATCCACCTACAAGAGTTATGCACAGTCTTTTTTTTCTTCATTTTTTTTTCACCTCTAACCGATGTTCTGAAGAACGGAAAACAGTTCAGAACTCGGAGATGTATCTTTCTTCAACGACCCTGTGATCAACAGCTGAGAGCCTTCTACTCAATTATACTCGTGTACTTTATTATTAACTGCTGTATTTTTTCCTTCAATTACTTACACTCCTTATTCAAGAAGACGGAAGATTTATATATGTGTGTGCGTGTGCGTGTGCGTGTGCGTGTGCGTGTGCGTGTGCGTGTGCGTGTGCGTGTGCGTGTGCGTGTGCGTGTGCGTGTGCGTGTGCGTGTGCGTGTGCGTGTGCGTGTGCGTGTGCGCGTGCGCGTGCGTGTGCGTGTGCGCGTGCGCGTGCGTGTGCGTGTGCGTGTGATCGTGCGCGTGCGCGTGCGCGTGCGTGTGCGTGTGCGTGTGCGCGTGCGCGTGCGTGTGCGCGTGCGCGTGCGCGTGCGTGTGCGTGTGCGCGTGCGTGTGCGTGTGCGTGTACGTGTGCGTGTGCGTGTGCGTGTGCGTGTGCGTGTGCGTGTGCGTGTGCGTGTGCGTGTGCGTGTGCGTGTGCGTGTGCGTGTGCGTGTGCGTGTGCGTGTGCGTGTGCGTGTGCGTGTGCGTGTGCGTGTGCGTGTGCGTGTGCGTGTGCGTGTGCGTGTGCGTGTGCGTGTGCGTGTGCGTGTGCGTGTGCGTGTGCGTGTGCGTGTGCGTGTGCGTGTGCGTGTGCGTGTGCGTGTGCGTGTGCGTGTGCGTGTGCGTGTGCGTGTGCGTGTGCGTGTGCGTGTGCGTGTGCGTGTGCGTGTGCGTGTGCGTGTGCGTGTGCGTGTGCGTGTGCGTGTGCGTGTGCGTGTGCGTGTGCGTGTGCGTGTGCGTGTGCGTGTGCGTGTGCGTGTGCGTGTGCGTGTGCGTGTGCGTGTGCGTGTGCGTGTGCGTGTGCGTGTGCGTGTGCGTGTGCGTGTGCGTGTGCGTGTGCGTGTGCGTGTACGTATACGTGTGCCTGTGCGTGTGCGTGTGCGTGTGCGTGTGCGTGTGCGTGTGCGTGTGCGTGTGCGTGTGCGTGTGCGTGTGCGTGTGCGTGTGCGTGTGCGTGTGCGTGTGCGTGTGCGTGTGCGTGTGCGTGTGCGTGTGCGTGTGCGTGTGCGTGTGCGTGTGCGTGTGCGTGTGCGTGTGCGTGTGCGTGTGCGTGTGCGTGTGCGTGTGCGTGTGCGTGTGCGTGTGCGTGTGCGTGTGCGTGTGCGTGTGCGTGTGCGTGTGCGTGTGCGTGTGCGTGTGCGTGTGCGTGTGCGTGTGCGTGTGCGCGTGCGCGTGCGTGTGCGTGTGCGCGTGCGCGTGCGTGTGCGTGTGCGTGTGATCGTGCGCGTGCGCGTGCGCGTGCGTGTGCGTGTGCGTGTGCGCGTGCGCGTGCGTGTGCGCGTGCGCGTGCGCGTGCGTGTGCGTGTGCGCGTGCGTGTGCGTGTGCGTGTACGTGTGCGTGTGCGTGTGCGTGTGCGTGTGCGTGTGCGTGTGCGTGTGCGTGTGCGTGTGCGTGTGCGTGTGCGTGTGCGTGTGCGTGTGCGTGTGCGTGTGCGTGTGCGTGTGCGTGTGCGTGTGCGTGTGCGTGTGCGTGTGCGTGTGCGTGTGCGTGTGCGTGTGCGTGTGCGTGTGCGTGTGCGTGTGCGTGTGCGTGTGCGTGTGCGTGTGCGTGTGCGTGTGCGTGTGCGTGTGCGTGTGCGTGTGCGTGTGCGTGTGCGTGTGCGTGTGCGTGTGCGTGTGCGTGTGCGTGTGCGTGTGCGTGTGCGTGTGCGTGTGCGTGTGCGTGTGCGTGTGCGTGTGCGTGTGCGTGTGCGTGTGCGTGTGCGTGTGCGTGTGCGTGTGCGTGTGCGTGTGCGTGTGCGTGTGCGTGTGCGTGTGCGTGTGCGTGTGCGTGTACGTATACGTGTGCCTGTGCCTGTGCGTGTGCGTGTGCGTGTGCGTGTGCGTGTGCGTGTGCGTGTGCGTGTGCGTGTGCGTGTGCGTGTGCGTGTGCGTGTGCGTGTGCGTGTGCGTGTGCGTGTGCGTGTGCGTGTGCGTGTGCGTGTGCGTGTGCGTGTGCGTGTGCGTGTGCGTGTGCGTGTGCGTGTGCGTGTGCGTGTGCGTGTGCGTGTGCGTGTGCGTGTGCGTGTGCGTGTGCGTGTGCGTGTGCGTGTGCGTGTGCGTGTGCGTGTGCGTGTGCGTGTGCGTGTGCGTGTGCGTGTGCGTATACGTGTGCCTGTGCGTGTGCGTGTGCGTGTGCGTGTGCGTGTGCGTGTGCGTGTGCGTGTGCGTGTGCGTGTGCGTGTGCGTGTGCGTGTGCGTGTGCGTGTGCGTGTGCGTGTGCGTGTGCGTGTGCGTGTGCGTGTGCGTGTGCGTGTGCGTGTGCGTGTGCGTGTGCGTGTGCGTGTGCGTGTGCGTGTGCGTGTGCGTGTGCGTGTGCGTGTGCGTGTGCGTGTGCGTGTGCGTGTGCGTGTGCGTGTGCGTGTGCGTGTGCGTGTGCGTGTGCGTGTGCGTGTGCGTGTGCGTGTGCGTGTGCGTGTGCGTGTGCGTGTGCGTGTGCGTGTGCGTGTGCGTGTGCGTGTGCGTGTGTGATACAGGAGTCAAAATTCGAACAGGAATAGCTCCTGAACTATTCGATCGAATTGTCTTAAATCTCAAAAACATATAGAGTACTAGTCAATCTTCAATTGAAATGCAGCTAAAATAAGTTGGCTACTGTAAGAGAATTTTTCTTGGATTCTTGCCTCGAAACGCAACCGCGTCACTTGACAGATAACTTTTCTGCGCGATTCTTCATCGAGTTTTGTCATACCCGATTGCATTAATTCTTTGTAAGCCCTCGAGGTGCGAACGGTTTTCCGAAGCTCGAAGAATCGAGGACTTACCTCCTGCAGCTGAATCGCGCTACAGAAGTGAAACAAATGAGGTCTGATGCAATTAGTTTTACAATGGAATAGTGACGGTGTACAGGCACTACCACAGTTCGCTTTTGAGTGCTACCAAGCCCACTGACACTTTAGTACTTCTCGCGCGGGTAGTCTAATGCACAGCTTCACTTCGTAAGACGGCAAGACGAGAGAGAGGGAAACAAGATAAATAACGATATACAGTTATTGGTCCTTTAAGAAACGGCTCAACAGTGATTATTAACAGCTCCTCGTCCCTCCGTACGCCATATATATCATATGACGATTACTCGCAGGTGGCCAATCACAGATTCACAGCGCCCTAGTAACAGATTTACTAATACTTAACGTACATATATTGCATGAGGTGTAATTGCAACTGTCTTTGTACTTAAGCCCCTACATATTTTCTAGTAGAGTTGCCTGGCACTATATCTTTAGTTTGAGCGTAGGAAAAATTATTCGGCGACGAATGGTCTTTTATGCCGGTTCAGTGACCATATAGTATTGCGGACGAGCGAGACGAGCGAGAAAAAGTCGAGATCAAGACTAAGTCTCGAAATTTGACAGCTTGATTGTTATTTCAATTCGAGATTATCGACACAGCAAGATTTTTCTCTCGTTCTCGTCTTGAATTTCGCTCGAAATCTCGTCTTGACAGCCGGATATTTTAAAATTATTTCCAATGATATTAATGTTTCAGAAAATGGATAACGCTTAGAAGAATAGAGTAAATTGTGAATTTATTTATATCAAATATTTGGTGCTGTTATTGTAGCCTTGAATCAATTAAATTATTAAATTGGAGTACATCCACCGCTACATTAAAGATGAAGGTCATATTTTTTGTTCAATATCAAAGATAGTTTTTTTCACTTCGTAGAACTACGCTAACTTTCTGAGTTTTCAGGATGATGGTTTCTTAATGATAGACGTTTAGATCGATCTTTAGGCAGACCTCATTATGTACAGGACACCTTTTGAAGTCTAAGTTAGTTTTCAAGGACGATGCCACATCAACAATGTCTACGATGATATCCAGAATTTCGGAAATATCCGAAGACATTCATAGTCCTCGTGTAATTCGAGACTCAAATCCATTTTCACGTAGTTGTCGTATTTAAACTCGACCTGAACCTTGGAATCTTTGAAGACGTCGTATCAGAACGTCGTTCTGATACGTATTTAATTTCGATGGCGAAGATTTTCGTGATTCATCGAAACTTTTTCGCTCGATGTAGTCCTTTTACACTAGATAATCAACGTTTAAAGCCCGTGGAAGCCTACTATACTTCCATGCCGACATTTTCCGAAGCTGTTAGGCACACAATTTCATTTTCGTGGTCGGTGGCAGAACCTAACGGAGCATATCCTATCCTATCGTATCGTGCAATACTGTCGCATTCAGAACCATAACATAGCCTCTATTTTGTTGACAGTTTATCCGTCATAAGTATCAAGATCTCGCTCGATCTCGTTTGTTATTTTAAGCAAGATCGAGCGAGACTATGATTTTTTTTCATACCGCAAGCTCGAGACAAGAACTTCAGACAAATGACAAACGCAAGAAAAAACGAGCGAGATTCGAAATAATCTCGTCTCGAGCCGCATCACTACGGCAATTTCTTGTGGTAAATCCGCCCCTGCCTATCGCACATGAAAAAAAAAACGTAAAGCGCCAAAGTATTTTATCTCTTTACTTATTTTTATGTGGGATTCGCGAAATAGCATCACGAATTGCTGTTCTTAATTTGGTGAAAATAGTTCAAACCGTTGAGGAAAGGTAAAAAATTATAGGTATGATTTGCATTCGGATTGATACTCAGTTGTCAACTAGATTAATTGAACCAGTCGAAACTGATTATACATCCTTAAATACGTGAATGATGGAATGATGGTTATGTGAATGATGGAAAGTAATGAGGGAGTATTGTGCAAGATTCTATTAAGCATCGCACTTTTTTTTACAAATAGCTACCCAAACATCGGGTTTAAATTTCTTTCTTTGTGATTTTCTACAATATAATTGATTTTTTAAAGAATCGGGTTCGCATAGATTTGTTCTGGAATAGCTCATAAATTGCATATGACGTACTTTGTGTGCCGTTCATCAAAGCCATAGACCAACAGTTGCTTGTTGTAACTGTTAACCAGAAGCTACGCATACATGTATTCATACATAGATAGTTGGAATATATAGTGTATTGCACCTATCGAGAGCCGTCTCTCGTAGACTGCGCAGTTTTCCACGGATTTTTAGCTTTCCCGTCGTCCTCGAGAGGCTGCGCCTCGCGACTGTATCCAGGTTATACAGCAGCGGAGCAACAGTTCGCGAAGGTCTCCTGCCTCTATGCTACCACCAGTGCAGTCCGCATACTTAATCATTGCAGCTCCTGCTACTGCCAGTTTGCGTGTCGCTACTACGATGCAGCAGCGTCCAAGAGACTAGCGACGCGTGCCAGTAGAGCCTTGAAGCTACGTGTGATCTACTACGGGAAATGAAAGGACGGGGGAGTCTTACGTACCGCTGAGGACTTAGAACACTTATCGCTCTTATCTGCTTATGTATTTATTTATTTTCTATAAAAAGGGTTTGATGCCGTCAGTGTTGTCTTGTAGCTGGCGACTGATCCATAACATTTTATTTCGTTATGTACGTTATCTGCGGACTGTGTCTTATTAACAAAGTCAAGGGTCGACAAATTGCCAGTTCGGCTATTTTTGCTTCCTCATAAAGGAAGCTTTGTTTTCATGAAAAAATTAATTTTCGAGATTTCAATATCAGGACACTTAGAATTGTCCAAAACATCCAGAAAAGTTATCTAGAACAAATGTCTGTATGTATGTATGTGTGATGATGTATATATACAATTCCGAAAATTCGAACGCAGATAACTCAAGAACCATTTTGTATATCGAGCTCAAATTTGGCACACAACTGTAGCAGCAGACCCTCTTTAACTGTATTTTCGACAAAATGTGTGCGAAAATTTCGATTTTATGGCGTTTTGAATTTTTTTTAAAAAAGGAGGTGGGCGCTCTAACTTTCGTAAAATTTCGTCTATTTCGCTAAATAGTTGGTTGTAAGAACAGATGCACTCAATGTTGTTTGGAATTGAATTTGGCTCGAATCGGTAAAGTGATTCAGATTTTATGAAATTTCGAATTTAAAAAAATTGACATCGGTCTATTGTAACTTTTGCAAAACTTGAGATAGTGAGCTGAAATTTTGTATATGAATGAAACAATATTCAGCCATTATATATGTATAATTTAGTGACGAACGGTATGACATTTTTGATTTTATGGAATGTTGAATTATTTTAAAAAGTACAGGTTATCACATTTACTTTCGGAAAAGCTCTAATAATAACTTATTTATCTAATTAAAACAAGGATACAAAGTAGAAGCTTGCATATTGCTTCCTCATTATTTTTCGCTTTTTACAAAGCTTCCTCTATGAGGAAGCCAAAATTGAATAACATACTTCCTCATATTTAAATTTATTTTTCGGATTTTTTTCCGCATGACATAAGATTTTCCTCATTATCCCATTAGTCTTAAGTCTTGGTACAGAGTTATGAAAACTTCTTTATTTTTGAACTCACTCTATTTGTTTATTTATTCCACGAATAAATTGTAATTAATATTTTTTGAATATCTTGTAATATTGGTTAGAAAATTCATACACATTTTAGTCACAAAACAAATCAAATTTGTTTTCATCAATCAAGAAATTGAAGTTTGAATTTTGCAACACTGCTACACACACACACTACATCCAGGCTACATCCAGAACAAAATTTTTTCGAAGTCACTTTTTTCGTCATGTAAATGACGAATTTTTTTAAGCTTACGGTTTCCTCTATGAATGAACAAAATTTCTCGACAATCAATGTAATAGACACATCAAATTGCATTATCCTTTCCATGATCCGTTATTATTTTTTATTTTTTTTTTATTTTCGAGTTCATCTACGGGAGCTTTTGTATTGGTTTTAATAAAATGAATTACATAATTATTCATCAAGAATATGGTAGAATATTCTAGAAAAATTAAATCTCATATTACTCATGTAATAGACTAGCAAATTGAACAAGTTACTATTTTTTTTTATATACCAGCATATTACGAAATTTCGATATAAGCCATATTAGTGATAAAATTTACAAGCTTACGTTTATTGAATCTCGGAATGTAATAATTTTCCACAAACATGCGGTTGCAAATATGGTAAATGAAAGTAGATGTAATGGATAATACAAAGAATAATGGCACATTACTTTCTCCATTAACTTTATTTTTGCGGAATTTTGTATTTTTTTTGTGTTATTTTTTGTGTTGCATATTTAAAAAAAAATGGCTGTTATATTATTTATGGAAGACATACAAAACAGAGTCAATTAAAAAATAATGGGCCAATGGTTACAACATTTATTCCAAATGTAATTGAATGATTACAACTCTGTTTTCATCGAATTACTTTAAAGATTTATTGATTTTCTCACGAATAAAAAATATATTCACATTTTTCAACCAATATTGTTCTGTTGGGAGGTATAAAATTCACTTACCCCTTGTAGAGTAAACAAGTTTTGCATTCAAGTACCATTATGCATCTCGTATGTTAGAATGCTGTACAGCGCTGCTTGTATGTGAACTTATTACTGTAATACACCAAGTCGCAGATAGTGTATTGGTGAGAGGTGCGACTGTTATTGGAAAATTACGAAATCCTTTAGAAACGTCGAAGGAGGTTCCATATCCGACGTCAGGTTGTACAGGGGAGACACCACGGCGGCAAGGCTTACGTTCAGGCACGTCTGTCTCAGTCTCTTTCACTCGGCGAGCTCTAATGCGAAATTGTGAATACGCCTCGTTGGGAATACTATCTAGCGTATTCATATGTAATACGTGAATAGTACGTGGTCGAGAGAGCAGCACCGTATGTACGACCATTTGCGAAAAGGAAAGGGCACGTAATAAACCAATTTTCAAGATAAAATAGCAAAATATAATGGCTACGGCGGCGATTCAATCGGCATTACCGGGAGTTTCGCGAAATTTCACAACATGATTTCTTCTCCATTTTCTGTATACATTTCTCACTCGTTTTTCTTTAATCTCTTGGGTTCTCGCCATCTCACTCGGAACAATGTCTGATCCAACGTTCCATTATTCTCGTCTCGTTAAGGCGCTGAGTGACTGCGTCGCAGAGTCTTTTGTCTCGTTGAGTCGGTGCATCGAAAGCGAAAGGACTCCTCGTATGCAAAACGCGTCCTCTCGTGTATTCTTCTTCACCTTCATCTTCTTATTCTTCTTGCGATCGTTGCAGACCCCAGAGCACATTGTCTGACATGCCGCTTGACGTTTAGCATCCAAGTTCTTGATAAATGGAGCAAATCTGTTGGATCAAAGGATTCTCCTATTGTGTCACATATTTTATAGAAAAATTACAACACGACTTATGATGGATACCTAAAATTATCTTGAATTCGTATATTGACGTGAAAATTAATTGGCTTTTAAGACTATTCCGATAGTCAGCAAGGATTAAAAGATGTTCAGAGATGACAAACTTTCTCATGAACGAAGCATGGGACTGCGAATCTCGTTTAAACCCGTCCGAGATAATTCTTATCTAATACTCTGCGCAAGATAAGAGTAAAATGCTGCTCCACTTACGCAGAGGAGAATTTCATGGTAGGTGCGATTAACGCTGTGTCAAGTGATTTACAACATCGTCAGCAGTGTGAATGTCGCATGAATTTAGGTCAGACGTATATTTAAATCGGGAGATAATTCATAAATAAACACAACTGTCAAACACTCGATATCTCTACGAAATCTTGGATTTTCGATTATATATTTATTCCATTTGCCATTACCATGAAAATTAAAAATTATAATTGATTTTCCAGTGTGCTTCGACAAAATTGTATTTGACATTTCTGTACCTACGAGATCCTCTATCAAATAGGCCACGTTTTTGGTCGCATTTCTGGATGTTCCGTATAATATACTGTTTTTTTTTAGATACTTGAATGCAAACCTTTAGGTGACAGCTTTTCCCGACATCCACAAAAGAAATCATTTTTTATTTTATTTTAAAATAATAATAAAATAACCATATAGCCATGAATTCATTGGGCAGCTGCCAAAAAATTGAACAACTAATATACTTTTCCATTTTTCATAAAACAATTCACCGAGAGAAAAAGTTTCCTTCATTCAAAGGAATTTCATAAAAATCCCTACCTATGATACATTTCTTTGAAATCAATCAAATAATATACTTAACCTGATATTATATTTTCTCTGAATGATCAGAAATTCAACGAAATGCAGTGATATTGATTTAATGAAAATGTTCCTTCAATTACGGCACCGTTTTTCATTGATTTCAAAGAAATCGTCTTCGAGATACTAAAAGAAAAACGTAACCTATAGAATGACAGATCGCTAAAGGAATGAAAGCATGGCAGAGGTTGCTTTAATTGAAAAAAAAGATGCAAAGTAGAACCTTGCACATTGCTTCCTCATTATTTTTCGCTTTTTACAAAGCTCCCTCTGTGAGGAAGCAGTATGTTATTCAATTTTGGCTTCCTCATAGAGGAAGCTTTGTAAAAAGCGAAAAATAATGAGGAAGCAATGTGCAAGGTTCTACTTTGCATCTTTTTTTTTATACCTTGTGTCTCTTTTGCAGAGGTGTTTTATACAGCTATAAATCACCTCTGCAAACACCGTTACATCTAATTTTGATTAGATACAAATTTTTGTCGTACTTTCTCAACTTTTCCGGAAGTTATAGCGAAAATCTACATTTTTTTTTAAATGAAAAATGGTGTAAAATCCGAACGACTTTACCGATCATCACCAAATTTGGTACATGGCATTTCTGAATGTTATTTTTCGTCTGTACAAAATTTCTGTTCATTTGTTGAAATTCGACGTAATTTAGATCAAAATCTATTTTTTTCGAAAAATTCAAAATTCTATAAAATCCGAACCGCTTTACCGATTTCGTCGAAATTCAATAACCATACAACATTGAACGTATCTTCAGTTATGAAGAACTATTTAGCCAAATCGGCGAACTTTTACGAAAGTTAGAGCGACCACGCCCTTTTTTCAACAAATTAAAATCAAAATAAAATCTTAATGACTTCACGTATTTTGGCAAAAATCACAACATTCAAAGAGGGGCAGCTACTCTACTTGTGTGCCAAATTTGAGCCGGATCGCTCGAACGGTTACCGAGTGAGAGGAGATTGAATTTTCGAAGCCCAGCACACACACACACACACACACACACATACATACGGACATTTTTTCTAAACCACTTTTCTCGACGTTTTAGGTGATTCTAAGCATACTGACATGAAAATCTCGAAAAAAAAAAATTTCATGAAAACAAAGCTTCCTCTATGAGGAAGCAAAAATGTTCTTCCATGCCGTATTAGATGTAAAAAGGTTATAGAAATAATTCATTTCAATGAACATCGATACCTGCATATCCGTTGTTGTCGACTTCTCGCGCCTAATGATTTAACGTGACTGACGTTAAGTCATTACTGACGAACAATACAATGTATTGTAATTTTACAATACATTATAAATACATTGTAATTGTACAATACATTGTATACAATGGATTGTAAATACATTTTAATTGTACAATACATCGACGGAAGGCAGTGGCACAGTGGATAGAGTCGTGGCCTCACACGCAGTGGGTCCCGGGTTCGATTCCCGGCCGGGCACCAATGGAATTTTTCTATGTGCTTTTTTCTGCAATTCCCCGGTGGTTCGGAATCCACCTTAAACTGTAGGTCCTCTCCCGATGTTTAGGCCTCGTCCGGTGGACAGAACCGAAACATCGGCAGGTTGCGGGTTTGAATATCCATGGTGCCGTAGTCTCGTTGTGTGCTATACTTGAACGTGATTAGTTCCAGACGTATAGGTCGACATATATGTCTGTAGTTCAGTATTTACACACATCGGGGCGCGACTAGCTCCGGCGGTGGGAGAAAGAACCCAATACCGACTGTATCGGCACAGGTTTTCCGCAGTTTCCCTGGGCCCTTGCGCAAATGCGATACAGGGAGAGGGAATTCGGCTGCGGCCGCAGGAAATGTGAGTAAAAATGGAAATGTGAAGGGATGGGATGTTAAAGGCAATTGAAGCCATACAATGGAATAAACTACTACTAATTGTACAATACATTGTAGATAATGTATTGTAATTTTACAATATATCTGTGTTGCAAAATTCAACGTCACATTTGGAATTTTATACAATATATTGTAATTTTACAACACATTTGTATTGTAACACGTCGCAGATGGAATTTCATAAACGGTTTTGGTAAAAAAAATTTCATACACATGTAGTGTAAATTTACAACAGATTTTTTTAACAGTGTAGGTTAAATTTACACGAGGTCCCATTAGGGATTGCCTCGCGTAAGAGGTGTGGTCACTGTGGTAGGGATAAATAGCCGCCACTGCCGTGCTCCGCTTGCGCGAAACGCAAGCGCATTTGGCCACCTAGTGGACAACTGCCAAAATCTCGCCGGGGGTAAGGACGTCCCGTTACACTACGTGTATGCGCTTCGTGCAAGTCAGCCGCGGCGCCATCTGTTGGCTTGAAAATGCGAAAAACTTGGAGACTATGGCCGTAAATGGGTATGGAGAAACGTTAAAAAATGTGATAAAATGAAATTAATGTCATATTTCGGGATAAACTTCACATAATTGTGTACAGCATTTATTGTTATAATATAATCTAATGAAACATTCAAGTAAATTATATTCATTACGCATATTTGCATGATTGTTCGATCCATTTTGAGATTACGTATGTATTTCGCTGTTGAAAACTGGTAGAATTTGCATTTGCTATGTACACTATTATTTTTACAATTCGATGTACAATAAGTAGAATGTTGCATTTTATTAAATAACGCGATTCTCATGCATCGGAGTTTCCAAATTTGATTCTCATTTTCGCCACTTAGCGCGTGCACGTCGATTCGTTAATCCCCTCCAAAGGCTTGAACGGAGCGAATAAGAATATTCATAAATCGTCTTTGAAAATTCAAAGCTGTGTGTTGTAAATTTACTATACGTATAGTGAAATAAAGGGTTATTCGAAAATTTACAACACAATGTATATTAATTCTCATCTACTACACAAAATTAGTGAATTTAATATACACTTGAATAGTAATTTTCAATATTCGTGTTATAAATTTACTATACCGATACTAAAATTATCTCCATGTGTTGTAATTTTATTATGCCGATACTATATTTACCGCCGTGTGTTGTAAATTTACTGTACGTATAGTAAACTTACGCGTTATTTGGAAATATACAACACAATGTGTATTAATTCTCATTTACTACACAAAGTTTGTAAATTTAATATACACTTGAATAATAATTTCCAATATGTGTGTTGTAAATTTCCTTTTTTTTTAACAGTGTACAAATTTTGAAAAATCTCCAAGAGGTCAACCAGCAAAAATAGCTCAGTTGATACAGAATTGATGGTCGATTTGATCCTTTCGCTGGATTAGCTCGCTTAGTATGGTCCATAGCCAGTCTAATCAATTTAATCGATCCGTGCGCTCGCACAGGCCACGAACAATTCACGCTCCCAATGGCAATGTGCCGAAACACCTGAGACTACTAACCAGAGGGGTTTGAGGGTAAGCATGAAATTTGGAGGGTGAGAGACGGGATCGAGACAGGAGCTAAGTAGGTCGTGTGTATGATAATGCCGCCATTATTGCGGAGAGCGTCCTTAGGGGGTCCAATCTAAGGGGTGTGTTCGCTCGACGGAGCAACCCCGTCAGATTTCGCACCGCCACCTGAGTCTTTGTTAAGGACTTAATTAATTAAGCTTTCCGAGTCCTGAAGCGTATCGTTTCGCCAACGGATTGAAAGGGTCGACAGTTCGTCTTAAACTCACAGCAGCTGATGCTTGGCCGTTAAAAAATTCATGACTTTGCCATTCTTCAAACAAACGACTTTAAGAGAAAAAAAAATCACAACGAATAATTGTCAGCGTTGAAATTTTTTCAAATCAGACAATCCGTTATTGTGCTACAAAGTAATGAACATAATTGAAGGTGATCAGCCATGGTGTTTTGCATACATTACTGTATTTATTTAAATCCTGTCATTCCGGGATTAATACTCCGAGCAATATCATTGACATTTATTAGTACATCCACATATTTTATTATTACATCTCTAGTAATATTTCTTATGATTTCTGCCGATAAAAAATATTACTAAAAGTAATTAACAATGTTTATGTACTACGTATATTCTCAAACCTATAGATATTGTGGACGTGTATATACGGATCTATAGATCAGTTACTCAATTAATTACAATATCAAGCAATGAAGACAAGTATTTATATGTTGCATACCAAATTTATCGAAACGCATTATACATGTGGAAATATTGTGGAGTCAATGCTGCGAGAAGATCAAAGTCGATCAGCGTCACACTCATCAGATGCACAATACCTGATGCTTATTATCTGTTAATTAACACTCACGACTTAATTACTCCGTGACTGTGAAGCCGATAGAGTTTTAGAATTACGCCTGGAGGCTATTCTCGCAAACACTCTGTAGAACCGCAACATCGGATGCTATCGATTCGCCTATATGTATACTCGCCTGTAGCTATGTAGCTTCGGCGCGAGAGCGAACGTTGATTTATGAGTTTTTAAAGTGGCTCGAAGTGGCTCTCATTTAGTCGATCGTGTGCGCTCTTGTACATCGCTCGGATACACGACGTTATCTTGGTGCGCGGGGAGACAAACTCGCCGGTCGAACGCGAGCAAACCAGGGATTAAAACCCGTCTTCGATTCATGAGCTTCCGAGCGCGCGATTCTTCTTCGCTGCGGCGAGCCATCCGTTAGCCTAATGAATTATTCCTTTAGCTAAACTCTCGTTCATTAATTACGACGTATCGATTCGATAATAAAGGAATCGCTTATCTAAGATGTATCATTTTTTATTCATCACCACGACGTCGATCAAGGCTCACGTTATCGATAACCTAGACTATACGGATGTATAATGCACGATATCACTCAAATCAATATGCGGTGAGCTTGAATTTTTCATTTTACCGTTAAGGCAATTTTTACGACATTGACAAGTCTTGGAAAAAACTCCAATAAATAAAAAAAATTTATTAAATTTACCATAACATATATTTAGTGGTCATAATTCCGTTCATTTCAAACTCACTTTCATTGTTTATGTTATTTATACAAAATATGATAATCATTTTTTGTTTACCATATCTCAACATATTACTGAGAAAATGTACAAATATGCTATTAACAATTTTTGAACCCAATAATTCCATGCAGATTATTTTTAAATTCCATAAAATATTAGATAATGGGTGATGGGATCAATAATGGTCCACTCTATATATGGGATCAGTGTACTATTGTCCGATTGATAAAATAGTATTTTACTTTTTAACTCTTTGCATAACATAATTCCTTTTTTCTGATCCTTGATCCGTACGAAAATTTATTTTAACTCTTTTCTCAAAAACCACGTCCAATTTTGAAGTGACCTCAAACTTTGGTTATTTTTTGCTTGATGATATACTTCATATTTCCATCGCACTTGATTCATATGACCTTCAATTAAAAAAAAAAATTTCTTCGAAAAATACAATTTTTGAAAATGCCAATTTTTAAGTATTCGCCATGCATTTTAAACATTTGTCCACAATATTTTCTTACGAATAAGGGCGACGGGGTGGATTGGTATTCTGAAAACGTAATAAAGGTTCGATTGTTTATAGAATAAATAATAAAAATAATAATGTGCATGCGAAAAAAGATGTTCCAGTTGTAATGATATTATATAATCTATACATACAATTTTTAATTTTCGCAAACACTTTACAGTGGCCGTAAATTATGAATTTCATTTATTACTCAAATGCAATTTATTTTCTGATGAATTAATTAATATAATAATGAAATTGTAATTTAGTTTACTATCACGTGAATTAAAATTAAATAAAATTGAACGAAGGCGCGGCTCATCGAGGCGATCGAGGCTGAACGAACAATCATTTTATTATGATTATTATTATTATTAATAATATATTATCCTTTATCGGCAAGCCTGTCTCGGTTTATTATAGTCATGGTCATTTCACGAGACACGTTGTTAACGAGGGA
Source organism: Ephialtes manifestator (assembly GCA_963970395.1). NCBI lineage: Eukaryota > Metazoa > Arthropoda > Insecta > Hymenoptera > Ichneumonidae > Ephialtes > Ephialtes manifestator. The sequence continues at coordinate 5,717,921 of OZ019980.1, forward strand.
ACGGGTTATAGTATTCTCTTGCGTAGATTCGCGATCGATAAGTGCCAAGCATATTGCATAGAGAAGTGCGCGAGATGCTGGCTGGAAGCTAAACACAAGGGACGAGCAAAATGTTCCTGTGTGTCTTGAGTTCACGCTCGGCCTCCAACGAAGCTACGAACTCAAAGTGAGGCGCGCAACATCGTTGCAAGATCCATGACGCGACGAGCGTATGTACCTTCTCAGCTTATCACCTTGTAAGACACGCAACGCGACAGGACGGATAATGTACGCGTGAACGACGCCGCAGCGTCGACGAACCGTGTACCGAATTACGCGACGCTCACCTACGGAAATAGAAACGCCTGAGGGAGCGTGAATGAGCCGTTATATACGTGACGACTCACCGTACACGTCTCTTTCCTGTGTCTCTGAATTTAGTGGCCAAGGACGCGTTCACGTGAATATAATCAGCAATGAGTATTCATTAAATGAAACTGTATTTAAAATACTTTTTAAAACAACAGCCTACACGGTAAAAAATTAATTTGAATTTTTTGTACTATGAAAAGGTAGTTTTGTACTTTCCCGAGCATAAATTTGTTCTGGCTGAGGTCCGGGCCTCATCAGGTTTTCCTTAATTGGTAATCGGGCCCGGATAAGGCGGCTCTATCCAGTCCTGATATGGCATGTAACGCCATTTCTGATCTGGCCGTGATCAGGCTACAAATCCGGGCATTATCAGGCTGCTAATCCGGCCGCTAACAGACTCCCAATCCAGCCGCGATCAGGCTACTAAACCGGCCATGATCAGGTTCCTGATCTGGTCCATAGTAAAAAATGAGAAGGTCCAAAATACGTAAAATGCATAGCGCCAGTTTAATTATTGGAAGTTTATTCTGGTACTATAGATACATGGTCGTGGAAGCTTTAAAAATGAAGGGTTAGTGTTTCATTTTTTAGATAACCAAATTGATATATAAAGGTCTAATAATAATCGAACTATCTTGCAGATCCAAAATATATACAAAACACAATAAAAATAAAAAGAACAGTGTGCAGTGTTAAATAATCTATGACTCATCAATTTTTTAAATGTAGCGCGTAAAAAAAACCGCAACGTCGAAAAATATTTACGATCAAATCAATTAACCGCAAAATTATGATTTTTTATATACGTGATGCAGCCAACGAGAAAATATATGCCCCCCTTATACATGAATAATTGTGTGAGACCCATACATAAAAGCCTGCAAAGTGGAACTTTGCAAATTGCTTTCACATTATTTTTCGCTTTTACAAAGCCACTTGTACACTGAGAAAAGAGTTTATTTGTGGGTACTAGGATTTGTTGACTATTAACAAATCATAATGTTAAATATAGCGAAATGAATATTTTGTTATAATTTAAAAATCGCTTATTTGACTCTTTCAATTGGCGCAGATAGTGATTTATTAACAGTTAATAAACGTATATTTGAACTCCTGAATTGGCCCAAATAATGATGTGTTAATAGTTAATAAATTTATGTTTGAATTAATATTTCCCTTATTGGTGTCGACAGAACATTAAGTTGACTCAATATTGGATTGGCTTTTAATTTAAACAATACTTATTAACACTTACCATTATAATCATTTGAATGAATTAATGCATATCTTAACAGAACGGTACATGTAATCCGATGTGTTTTCCAAACGTATTGGTTTAAGTGAAGGTAAAACTACAAATAAATAAACGTATGTTTAATGAGAGATATATTTATTATACATTTTCCTGATAAATAAATAAATATTTTTGTGATTCTGTTATAACAATACAATCGACGATTACATTTACATTAATGTAATTCTTTCTTATGTAATGATTACATTTCGGATTATGCGTTTATATAGCGAAAAATAATGAGGAAGCAATTTGCAAAGTTCCACTTTGCAAGCTTGTTTATGCTCTAGACATTTTTCTAAAAATTCAAAGTGTCGTGGAATTTCAACCGTGTTATAAATTTTTCCAAAATTTGTACTAAAACCTTAGACCATGGTATATATGGATCATATTAGAATCCGGTATCTCGCAATTTGCACGAGCCAACGCGAGAACGAGATTTTTCGAAAAATTAAAAATGCCATAAAATTTTTATCTCTCGACAGATCTGCGTCAAATCTGTACTTAAATGTTTTTCGATGATAGTCCATATGTGAACAAAATTTAAGATAAATCTAAGAAAAATGTCACTTTTTTTTCGTGACGGCATTTTTTTGTTGTCTTTGCCAAAATCGAAATTTACCGACATATCAATAGCTCCTTTGACTAAATTCATCATTAAGAATCAATAATCCGTGAAATCATGTCAAAAATTGCAGCTGGATATCTCAGAATTTACAGGAGATGAAGTCTTTGAAGACATTTAAAACAAAATTTTAATTGCAATAAAATTATAACCACTCTATCGATGCTCGCCAATTTTGGTACACATCATGTTTTGATGGTAGTCCATTTATGTGAAAAACTTCAGTCCGATGCCTCTTAAATTGCGAAAGTTATAGCGTGAAAACGATATTTAAAAAAATTTCAATATGATGTCAAATTTTATTTTCCCGACCGATTCGCGTCATCTACAATCCCAAGCGTTGTGGTATGACAGCCCACTTGCGTGCCAAATTTTACAAAGATACATCTAAAATTACGACAGTTATCGTGCTTACAAGGAATCTACACACACACATTTTTACTAAACCACTTTTCTCGACGTTTTGGACCGTTCTGAGTGTCCTGACATGAAAATCTCAACAAAGCACAAAGCTTCTTGTATGAGGAAGCAAAAATGCTACAACTATTTATAATTGGTGGTATTTATTTTGAATTAACCAGATTAAAACATTCAAATATTTTGGCCAAAAGCGGGGTCCCATTTTGCTACTCCGACCAGGTGTGCCTGACCGATGCCTGATCATGGCATGATATGGAAAACTGTAGTCTAATCACATTTGAAATGTTGTACCCATGCATGACCCGGGTGGGGTCGGGACCAGTGATGCCAGACGCTCCCTCGAAAAAGTACCGCACGCTCGCCGAGCTTCCCCCACCATGCGACGCTCGCTGGCGGGTGGGCGTGGCAACGCGCGCTCGGGCCACCGGGCCGGTGACGTCACGCGCGCCCGCCCGACCGAGTTAGTGACCTCACGCACAACCAAGCCGTTGGGCTAGTGACGTCACGCGTGACGATTCACCGCGTTTTTTTAGAAAATTAATTTCTTTATAGGAAAATATCATGAATTATGTGACTAGAAAAATTAATTGGCAAAATTCCAATCTCTAGTCACATAAAATCGTGCAGCTGTTCGCAAATTAATGCTGCATCGCAATCAACTGTTTCAATAGTTTAGGTCACAGCTTAAATCAATATACAACAATATAACAATTTTTAGCACTGTTCAACGTTTAACCCAAGTGGAAAATCATATATAGGGCAATATATATAATCTGTATAAGAAAATGGACATATAGAATTACTATGAGTTGTATATAATTTATATGAAAATTATATATAGTCTGCAGATTTTATAAAATGATTTTTTAATTTATTTTATTTATTTGACTGAAAATATATTGCACTATACATAATTTTTGTAGAATCTTCATATGTATTGTATGCAACATATAAAAATTTTATATGTCCATTTTCCTATATAGGCTTCATATATTACACTATATACAATTTTTATAGAGTTTCCATATCATTTTTCCACTTGGGAATCGTTGAATGTACAAGATATACAAGATGTATAAAGTTAAAAAGTATTATATGAATCGTGACAGCGCAGAGACAGAGCTGAAGATTTGTAACCGAAAGGTCGTCAGTTCGATCCCATGCTTCTTATATATATATATATTTTTTTTTGCGAACGCAAAAATTTTTTTTTTTTTTTGCGGTGCCTAAACTATTAAAACAGTTGAACGAACGAACAATATTTCGCCAAATTATTCAACTGATTTAATTGTTTAAGACACAGCTTTAAGCAATATATATATATATATTATTTGCTTGAGCATATATATATATTTATATATTTTCACAAACATATATAAATTAAGAATAAATTAAAAAATAAATGAGAAACATTTATAATTTATTCTTAATAATAAATTCTTATTACATAAACGTGCGCGTGACGTCACGCGCCCGGGAGGTGGGCGGGAGACGGGTCCTGACGCGTCAGTGAGGGGCGTGGCTTACGCGCGCTACGGCGAATAGTCGCAGGTACCGCGCGGGAGAATTTAGTCCCGCAGGCGCTCGGGAAGGGGTAAAAAAGTACCGCGGAGGTACTTTTACCTCGAATCTGGCATCACTGGTCGGGACCTCATTTAGCTAACTGGATCAGGAATGCCCGATCGATGCCTGATCGCGGCCTGATGAGGAATATATCAGGCTAGCCAGTTTTGAAATTGTATACCGATACATGACCCGTGCAGGGCCAGGGCCTTATTTGACTAACCTGAACGGGGAAGCCTGACCGATGCCTCATCCTGAGGGTTGTCCACAAATGTTCACAAAAACTTTTTTTTTTCATTTTACAGAAACATTTCCGTCATTTTCTTATTTTATAAATAATTTCCGTACTTTTTTCTTTGTCAAATTTTCTACTTGAAATTTGATTCAAAATCAATTTTCTTTATATTCATTTAAAAGGTAAAACATATTTTTATGAAGATTGCATATTACTATTTCGAAACAATAATATTGTATCATACATGCTTATTTCACAAAATGGGGTATTGCAACTTGGGTTGACAACAATCGAAGTTATTCTTGATAACAGAAGAATAGTTAATATAACCCGTGAAGAAATCTTAACAGGGTTCTTCCAAGGCCCCGATTAAAATTCCCTAATTCTCTTAGGGACCTTATGTGGAAGCCTCATAGGGTTTCGCAAATGATGGTCACGCTTTTTTCTTCGGGACCTTTAAAGGCTAAATGTTAGGGGCCTTCAAAGGCAAAATAATGAGGACCTTTTAAGGCTGCCCTATTAAGTCCTTACTAAAATAATGAAGAAGTTTAATTTAAAAATATATATTTGGTACTATTTAGTTGAGTAATGCTGCACTTTTAATTAGAAATTTCGTCTTTCTCTACACGGTGGTACATATTAATCGCTGAAAAAACATATTACATTTTTTTTGGACATTGACGGGATTTGAACCTAGAACCCTCCGAATGGTGTAGTTGCGCTGCGCCTTAGCTCTCTTGGCCATTCAAATCATATGAATATGCAATTTTTTAAATCTATTTGAATGACTGTAATATGAAATATGAAATAAAATTAATGCAATATAGTCAGAACTTAATAGATTTACATGACTGCTTCTGATGTGTAAAAATAAAAGCACATTCAGTTATTTTTTTCCAAAAATTGGTTATATCGAATCGGGCATATTGTATCGTTGTTGTCATCTATAATTATATTCTACAAAATTGCTTGTTTTATCGTTTGCGCGAATTAGTTCGTTTGTATCTAGGTGCGTGACTCTCTGACTGACCTGAGGTCCAGTATTAGAATGGGTGACCACCTGGCTGACTTTGACGTTGATTAGTTGGATAGGTGACCACCAATTTTACCATGGAAACCTCGGATTGCCATATAAGATCCTCATCTGGCAAATTTATTATTGATTTGTTTACTTTATGCCATGGTTAAGCCTGACTGGGCCTTTAATTAATTAACTTATCAAGCCCTTATTAAACTTCGCGGTGGCAACCTAGAATTGCCTTATGAGGCCCTTACATGGCGAAACTATTATTGATTTATTTACTTGGTACCATGATTAAGCCTGACTGGGCCCTTAATTCATTGCCCTAATATAGCCCCATTAAATATCGGCATGAAACCCTACAGTTTCCTTAGTAGGTCCCTAATTGGGAGTGATATGGAACTCCCTTTTATGGTGTCCACATTAAAGCCCGGTAGGGCCCTGTTATCTTAGGGTAACCCTAATATTTTTCTTCACGGGAACTATAACAAATACTCACATGAGCCAGAAATTAATACTTTTCGGTTAATTTACCACCACGACTTCTTACTGTGTTGAACTACAAAAATACTCAATCTTGAACCTACATTATAAAAGACCCATCAATATTTTAATTAAATAATTAACTATATTATATTATATTATATTATATTATATTATATTATATTATATTATATTATATTATATTATATTATATTATATTATATTATATTATATTATATTATATTATATTATATTATATTATATTATATTATATTATATTATATTATATTATATTATATTATATTATATTATATTATATTATATTATATTATATTATATTATATTATATTATATTATATTATATTGCTTCCTCATAGAGGAAGCTTTGTTTTCATGAAAAAAAAAAATTTCGAGATTTTTATTTCAGGACACTTAGAATTGTCTAAAACGTCCAGAAAAGTGATCTAGAAAAAATGTCCGTATGTATGTATGTGTGTGTGTGTGTGTGTATACAACTCCGAAAATTCGAACGCCGATAACTCAAGAACGGTTTTGTATATCGCGCTCAAATTTGGCACACTAGTGTAGAAGCAGACCCTCTTCAACTGTAGCAATTTTCGACAAAATCTGTGCAAAAATTTCGATTTTATGCCGTTTTGAATTTTTTGAAAAAAGGACGTGGTCGCTCTAACTTTCGTAAAATTTAGTCTATTTTGCTAAACAGTTGGTTATAAGAGTAGGTGTACTCAATGCTGTTTGGTATTGAATTTGGCTCGAATCGGTAAAGTGGTTCAGATTTTATGGAATTTTGAATTTAAAAAAAAATTGACATTATCGCTCTATTGTAACTTTTGCAAAACTTGAAATAGCGAGCTCAAATTTTGTATATAAATGAAACAATATTCAGCCATTATATATGTATAATTTAGTGACAAACGGTATGAAATTTGTGATTTTATGGAATGTTGAATTATTTTTAATAATATACGTTATCATATTTACTTTCGAAAACGCTCTAATAATAACGAAATAACGGAATAACGAAATAGAAAAAGCGAATTCACAACATATTTATTTATCTAATTTAAAAAAGGATGCAAAGTAGAACCTTGCACATTGCTTCCTCATTATTTTTTGCTTTTTACAAAGCTTCCTCTATGAGGAAGCCAAAATTGAATAACATACTTTTTTGCTTCCTCAGAGAGGAAGCTTTGTAAAAAGCGAAAAATAATGAGGAAGCAATGTGCAAGGTTCTACTTTGTTATATTATATTATATTATATTATATTATATTATATTATATTATATTATATTATATTATATTATATTATATTATATTATATTATATTATATTATATTATATTATATTATATTATATTATATTATATTATATTATATTATATTATATTATATTATATTATATTATATTATATTATATTATATTATATTATATTATATTATATTATATTATATTATATTATATTATATTATATTATATTATATTATATTATATTATATTATATTATATTATATTATAAACATTAGCATAATTGACAATATATTTAATTTATGTTACAATGACATTACAAGTTGAGTGTGTCATATCCCATAAATCTGACCACCAACGAATAATTTTTCTAAGTAATTAACTGAAATCATTGTAATTATTTAATGCTGCGTAATAAATTGTTTTTAGGCGCTCCCTTGTTGTCTTTGTTCGTGGCGTGCGATTCTATGGTATAATGTCGCTTTTGGGGCCCTCATAGAATTTTATGATAACATCAAAAGTGACCTAATGCGAGGGAGGGATACAGCGAAGTTTAGACGAATCTCTAAGCTGGGTGACCTCACACTATACAAGGTCTAGCACCTCGTTCGATGGTCCATTGCGCTTTCTATCCCGCGTAGTCGCCTATAACCCATCGTCACCAGAGTGCGAAGGGTCACTCGTTTTACGAGTTACGAGAGTAGGTACCCGTCTTCCTCGTCATTCTCGTCGACGTCTCGTACCAAAATCACTGGCGACGCGATAATAAAATAATCTAGGTCTTTCGAGTCATTAGACTGGCCCTTGTTACTTAGTGGAGCCCACTTAACGTCAGCAGCGATGCTTCCTGCGAGCTCCGCTCCTTCATTTGCTGCTACTGTTAACGCCACCCATAGTAGCGAAGTGTGGAACTCACAGAACACTTTCCATTGTTGAAAAAAAAAAAAAAAAAAAAAATAGGCAGATATGAATCGTTCACTTTTCTTCTATCGTACTTCCAATTACGACTGCCAACATCCTTTATCGTTTAACAGATTTGTAATAACTATTTTCGAAATCTCTGTATTTGTTCACATATTCGATTAATAATTTTATATGAAGTAATAATATGAAAAAAAGTATTAAAATGGTATAAAATGGCAAATATGAGGAGTATGTCGTATTGGACTAAATCATACTTAAATAATACTCAATCAAAGCTGTGTCAAAGAGTATAAAGTATGGCATACTATAAAAAGGAATATTCCAATACGACGTAGTCACCATACTTTCCATTTTATACCGTCTTAATACTTTTTTCACATTTTTATTTTACACGAGATCCCACTATTAATAAAAAATTATATTAATTACTAACGTTACATACAGTATGTGGTTTTTTTAAGATACAATAAAAATATTTAAAATCAGTTAAACGAGAAAATAATAATCGTTTCATCATTTGCTTGTTAAAGTACTTTTTAATTAATTTTAATTGAATAAAACTTTTTAAATAATGGTTTCCTTCGTATGCCTTCTTCAGGCTTTTACGTTTGCCCTTCTCCCCTTCTTCCCCGTTCCTGCATAGAGACCCCACTTAGAGTGTTGTCCGCAGTCACTCATCTTAATGCCCCTCTATATCGCATTCGTCATAGCATTGTTGCCATGGGTATAGGGAAACTGCGGAAAACCTATGCCGACAGAGCCGGTCTCGGGTTCGCCTCACGGCACCGGAGCTACGTTGCATTTCGTCGAGAATATACACACGGACTACACGGAAAGAAATGTTTGGTTGTGGCAACTACGTTTTCGATTTGCTGTACACAATGTCTAAAAAATTAGTTGCCTCAACCGTATCGAATAGTAACCTCAACTATTCACGATTAGTTCTCGATTGGATTAGTTAGGTTAACTAATCCAATCGTTGAGACTACCACTCGAATAGTTGGGACTACCATTCGAATCGTCGGTATTATCATTCGAATCGTCGGTATTATCATTCGAATCGTCGGTATTATCATTCGAATCGTCGGTATTACCATTTGAGTTGCTAGGGAAATAGAATAATCGATTGGTTGTGTCAACTCATTTCTTGGTTATGGCAACTAATCTTTTTTTTCCGTCTACAGCTGTATACATGTGACCCCCATAGGCAGAAATACCTGTGTGGGTCCCATGCATATATCTGGAGCTTCATCGCGCCCGTATTTATTTTTCGATGAAAATCGACGGCACCGGGAATCGGATCCGCGACCTACCAATGCTCTGGACTATAGGCCAGTACACTAACCACTAGACTATCGCACCGGATTAAAACTTTTAAAATAATTTTATTACGAATATACTAGAATGACATTATTCATGGGATGAATATGCAAATAAATTATAATGCGTATACTATAATTTTCAATAATTCAAAGACGATAAATAAAAAGACTATTCAATTAATATACATGAGATTATACCCGCATACATAATGATTGAGAAACTTTGTGTATTCCACACTTGCGGATACACTCGAGATACACTGGACTTTGGAGCAAGGCTTCACGAGTAGTTTCGTTCCATTGCACCGAGTATAGTAGTATAGTATGTAGTGGGAACACAGTAGCGGCAGGTTACGGCGGTGGCGCAACACACTTCGCCATACACCATAGAGCAGTAATGTCGCATGGCGTATACCCCGTTAAGTGGATCCAATCAACCCGGTGGCAGTGTAGGCAGGCTGCGTTACTGAGGGAGATGGAGTGAACGAGGTTGATGCTGAGGATAGGGGGGAGAAAGCAGCAGCATCAACGCATGCAGAGAGCAAACGAGAGGAGAGAAAGGCATTACAGTAAGGGCGGGTGGGGTGGGAGGTGTAGGAGAGAGGAACAGAGTGAGATGACACAGTTATTATGTTACGCGCATCCCAACAGCAGCAGCAGCAGCAGCAGCGATAGTGCAATGTAACGCCCTGGGCGATGGCTCGACTGTCCCTCGTCCTCATTCTACTCGTAGTCGCTCTCGTTCCCTGATAAACCCCTTTGTCACGCGTCGTTGATTTTCACGAATCACACCGCTCTCTCTGCATACAAGCGGTATCTCTTTAGTCTGTAGTACGAAGTCTGTCATTCACCAGGAAATTGGCAACACAGACGGAAATGAAGTTTCTGACCTCGAATCTTCATTAATCTTTTGACGCTGCGATTCACAGTAGTTTAAAGTACCTACTCACATAATAGGAGGAGAAATATTTTATCAAATTTGGTTGATTAAGTTTATTGTGAAATTAGTGCGCTGAGTAGATCTGAATTGGTATTATGGGTATTTATATGATTTATTTATTGTACATATAAATTGTATGTATCCCGAGCAGAAATTAATTCAAATTGCCTGAAGTACTATCAGGCCCGGATGAGACATCGGTCAGACATGCCTGATCAGGCCAGCCAAATAAGGGCCTGGTCCTGCCCGGATCATGTATCGGTATAATATTTGAAAACTGGCGAGCCTGAAATATTTCTCATCAGGCCGGGATCAGGCACCGATCGGGCATTCCTGACCCGGTTAGCTAGATGAGGTCCTGACCCCGCCCAGATCATGCATAGGTACAACATTTCAAATATGGTCGGACTACAGTTTTCCATATCGTGCCGGGATCACGCACCGGTCGGGCACTTTTGGTCGGGGTAGCCAGATTCGGCCAGAATATTCAAACCTGGTTGACTTAAAATATACACCATTTCAGACGAAATTGTCAGGGTACTGGATGAGCATAGCTGGTGTTACCGGTGTGCAATACATGAATGAGAGATGTTTCCTAGGCAGTACCTCGTTTCTACATGTCCCAAGTGAACACAGACCCAACTCGACACAGGCAATTGAACACGAATTCAACTCATCACATGGCAACTCGACGCAGTGAAACTGAACACATCACTAACTCGCCACGACGAACATCGACAGATCATTAATTCGACACAGCAAAACTCTTCCGTGTCCTAAATCGACACAATACAACTGTACCAGCGCGCCACTCGATGGGACGAAACTGTACCGTGGTGCAACTGAGCACAATCAAACTCTACAGTAGCGCAACTCGACACAGCTTAAATCTTCATGGCTCAACTCGACACGACCAAATTGTACCATGGCACAACTCGATACAGCCAAACTGTACCGTGGCTCAACTCAACACGGCAGAGTTGTCCCATGGCGTCACCCCTAACAAATCCCGATGCACAGTAATACTGCTCGCCGTTTAGAACTGGGACACGATCTGGAATGCATTCCGATTTCAAATAGGACGTCTCTTTTAGGGTAACCCTGTCAAATCCTGATTCATGATAAACTGTCATTCAGTGAGGGAGCGGAAATCCATTCCATGTTGGATTCCAAGTTGGTTAACCCATTTAAGGAAACCCGAGCCAATCCCCACCAGGAATCCCCACCAGGATCGAGTCTCAAACTGGAACGTCCAGACTGATTTCTACATGGGATAATGCTGTGTCGCATTTGCATAGGGGCACAGGGTAATTGCGGAAAACCTGACCGATACAGGTGGCGTCATTTTTACCGAGCTTTTACTGTATGAGAAAACATTTAAAACTTTACCAGGTCAAGTTCTACTGTGCTGAATTTTTCTGTCAAGTTTTTTTTCGGGCCAAGCTTTTGTCGCTGCGAGTTTTGCTGTGTCGAGTCGAATTTCGGACGATTCAGTTTCGCCGTAGCGAGTTTCAACATGCCGAGTCATAATGTGCCGAGTTTTGCCGTGTTCGAGTTGTGCTAGGTCGAATTTTATCGTGTCGAGTTCTTAGTGTGGTGATTTTTTCTGTGGACAATTTCACGGGTCAAGTTGAGTACGGAACCAGTTGTTATCTGGTATTGCCCCTTTTTTCGTCAGTGTGAAGATCATAAGAGACCCCCACTGACTGCGCGTCCAATGCTGTCAGTTATAGCCGTATATTGTTTTACAATTAAATATTAATTAAAAAATAATTTTCATTGGTATCGGACATCAGAAAAAAAAGTAAAACTACAAGAAAAGTGTTGTCATTTCTCGAAATGGTAATTAGCGCGTGACAGAAATTTATGAGCAAGATGATTTATAATTTCTAAAGTACATGAGTTTTGTTAATTGCTAATTATATGTCAAGCAAGTGTGTACATCAACAGCGTGGCAACCCGATGGAATAACGAATCGTGAATCGACGTCGAAAATTTCGTAATTCATCCTCTTAGACGACTAACGAGTGAAAGTATAATCACGAGCTCTCTGCGCCTCTGCGCTCAATGGCTCGTGCGCGCTCTTTGGACGTAGCACTGCAGTTTGTGGCTCGCGGTTAACGGAACTGATTTGCGACTTCGCTGCTAACCTCTCTCGCCACCTGCACGCAAGGAAATTAATTTTCCTGTACAGGCTATTAAGACGGATAATGTGCGAGTATTCCTGTCGATCATCATCAGACACTTGCATTAAAACAACAAAAAATCTCGCAAATGAGACAGTCATGCGGATGTCTCGCAAATCAGACTTTTAGGTACGTCGTACATTCGTCAGTTTGACAACAGTTGGGACGTGTTGCATAGAATCGCTGGGTTTTTCTACGCCTCATTGTTCTTCAAACGCAGAAGCGAAAACGAGTGATTTTTTGCGCTCACTTAACCAGTTGAAACGCGCGATTTTGTTGGACAATAATCAAGGGAGACTCGTGCCGCACACTGAGAGAAAAGTTTGTTAACATTTGTTAATAGTTTACAAATCTTGATTAAATATGGCAAAATGAACCATTTAGTTATTCTTATTGAATCTCACTTGAGCTAAATAAAATTTGCTTGTCGCAAATGAAGCTCGCTGACATTTGTTAATAGTTAACAAATCTTATTTGGCTCAAGTGAGATTTAATAACAATAACTAAATGGTTCATTTCGCCACATTTAACGAAGATTTGTTAACTGTTAACAAACTTTTCTCTCAGTGCAGTCAACTATTTTCTACGCAGCTCCGCCCATGTTTTATTCCGCCGCAAGGAGAAAAATCATTTGCTAATATAGTGACAGCAAACATTATTTGTTGGCCTAAAAAATGTATTAGATGTTTCAAAAGGTTTCGACCGTCGTTGATTAATAGTAGTGAGGTTTCGGCAATGAAACGGTCTCGGTAAAGAAATCCATAAGAAAGTTTAAAAAAGTTACGTTTCGGCCCTCATCTGAGCCCTCTTCAGAAATGTATTTTTGTCATCAATATGTATCAAGCAATAGCGTCTTACGACACCGACCAGTGTACTCATTTATTTTGAAGGATAAATGAGTCATGGATTGTTGATGCCTATTGTTGATATTTATTTATTAAAAATGGAGAAATTTTTTTTTTTTTTTTTTTTTATCCCTTAAGGGGGACGACCAACTCGTTGTCAACCGGATCCTCCGATTGAAAATTTCTGACCTGTTGGTGTTGGTGGATCGACGAGTGATAGGTTAGGAGGTTAACAACCCTTTTTCTATTCTATATGAAAAATTAACACTACATTTTAACGAAATATTTAACCGGAGAAGCCGGTTGCACGTGTCTCTCGTAGCTGATCCTTTTTAATAAATAAATATCAACAATAGGCATCAACAATCCATGACTCATTTATCCTTCAAAATAAATGAGTACACTGGTCGGTGTCGTAAGACGCTATTGCTTGATACATATTGATGACAAAAATACATTTCTGAAGAGGGCTCAGATGAGGGCCGAAACGTAACTTTTTAAAACTTTCTTATGGATTTCTTTACCGAGACCGTTTCATTGCCGAAACCTCACTACTATTAAAAAATGTATTTGCTGGCCTAACAAATAATTTTGCTGGCCTAACTAATCTTTTTGCTGGTCTAGCAAATTTTTTGACAAGTCTAGCAAATAGATCTTTGATAGGCTAAGAGATAAGGCTTTGCTGTCACTATATTAGCAACTGATTTGTTGATGCAACAAAACTTCTCTTTCCGTGCGACCTCTTGTATACAAAGTACCAGAGCATTGCGTTAGATCTTATCGTAGGGAAATCTCTGTATGACGAGCTGTGGTGACTTTAATGGTTTTATAATAACATCACGGAAGATAAGATCCTGCCTCTCGATTTGCGATAAACTGCGTTGAATGTGTACGCTATTCCTGCGATGTATATGTGCAGATGTCGTGTCCCCCATGGAAAATAAAATATATTAAAAAATATATCGGATGTAACCAACTTTTCGGCAGATAATACATTTTTTATATATTTTGGATATACCTCCGATGTATTTTCGCTTGCATATATTTCGAATGTATCCTAAAATATATCCGGCATACATAGCTTTTCGGTGCTAATATATTTAGTATAAAACTTATATTTTTTAAAATGTACTTTATTGCGTTTAGCCCATTATACGAAAATATATATTTTTAATAAGTCAAATGACTATTATATTTTCGTTAATGAAATGGTCGCATTCTTTAATTCCTTTCGTATTACTTCATAACACTCGTGAATTTAAGCACTTAAGTCCTCTCTCTAAAACACAAAAAAAAGGTTTTGCGCATTTTTAAATTTATTAATGTACACATTATCTGATAAACGCCTCATAAAAACGTGTAATAGATTGTACTCGTAAAATATAACATTGTATTCGTAAGATTGAGTGTATTGTAGCAATTTTAAAAACGTTTAAATAACTTAATATTTTTTATAGCACGAAATTTAAATAACGAAATAATTTTTATTTATGATTCCCCGGAGGAGAATCCACCTGGAAGCCAACAATCCACAGAAGAATAAAAAATCCTTAGCCTTAAAAATCAATAAAACTTCGCTGACACAGAATAGCGGTTACTGTACAAAAGTGAAAATACCAATGATCGAATAGTTATCAGAATCTCAAATAGCTATAATACAGTTGTACATGGAACGCGTACCTTTTAACCCATTTCGAAAAGGCCTCTTTAAGACTGTATCGATAAGTGAAGCGTGCGATAAGGGAATGTACATTTGTCCACGTGCCGAACACATAACAACTTCCGAAGCCTAAGAGTGTTCAGCCTTCATAATTTTCGGGTGCAGTGCTCTAACTGTATTGTAGCTGATTTAGAACGCGTTACAAAGCGAAGAAGTCAAAGTGCCACTAATCCTAATGGCCCGACTTCCAACACTCGCGTCGAGATAAAATAGTGGAAAAAACATGACCGTCGTCACGCAGTCACGAACTTTACTAGGAACTAAAAGCTAATAGGAATTGAAAGGAACGCGTAGACAGTAGTTTCTTTGACTTTCATTCCTCATTTCTTTCTTCTTTTCCATTGAACTCGTACGGATTGACCCGTTGACGACGTAGGAGTCGTCGAACCTTTTAATCAGGATCGAATCGTCAACGTTCGCTTTTGCGGAGGGTAATCAGGGTTATAGCGGGGTTTATAGGCTGATTGAATTAAACTCGTGTCCGTCAACGCTCGTAAAATCTTGGTAAAGTCAAGAGCGAGAACTCCTCCCGTATCATGTACGTTGCTTTATACCGTTGCCCCCAAAAAGCGGCCTCTAACGGCTCGTTACGTCGTTAGCTTGGCCCGCCAATGAGCTTCCGGTAACATTACTGCGGAATCTACTTACTTCGAGTGCCTACATTTTCCCGCTCGACAAACCAATTGCGTCTTTCACTGCCTTCGCGATTTTTTCTTGCTCAATGCACTAACCGTTCACTCAAATGATTCGGGTTAAATTGAGCTTGAATAATTAAGTAGAATACAGAAAAATGAAAGTACTATATCAGAAGAAAGTGCACCTGCCTCGTATGTGTCGAGAAATAATCATTTACGCAGTACAATCGAGAGTTTCCCTTCTGGATAATTGCAGACCTCAAGCACTACATGCGTATCACGATTTCGCAGTAGTATAGGGTATAATAAACTGAATTGCATAATTTTCAGCATCGTTGCATTAATCAATTTTAATTAATATTTTTTTAAACTCTTTGAGACGCATAAAAATAAAAATACAAGTACAATGAACATGAAACTATAGTGATTTTTCACAAAAAGGCATTCTTTCTTTTTGCTACATTTTGCTCACGATATACCTGACTTAATTGCAAAACGCTAAGATACCTCAATTTTTTTTTGCTAAACATTTTCGCTTTTACAGAATTTTTCTCTGTTTTATTATTTTTCGCTATTCTTTTGTGCAGCAAATAGTGTGCAATCAAGTTCTACATTGTACTGTAATATAATTTGGTCTGGTCCATTTTTTATCCTCAAGAAAGTTCCAAAATGACAGTTAGATATATACTTACCGAAAATACAATTTCGACATTTAGGCATAAATTATACAACTTTTTTTTTTGTTTATGCTATTTTTATTATTAAAACGCTTCAAAATATTTATGAATTTTAATGGTAAGAATCCTAAAAAGACTGCACAAGTGTGATGATCAATGCTTGATGAGAAAAAAAGGGATTAGGAAAAATGATATATGAATTAAAAAAAAAAGTGAGTACAATATGAACGAACAAAGTAGAATTGCGTCGCGAGCCAAAGAATAATATAGAATAATTGACTATAATACGTAGTAGAGAATTCCTGTGATGTATAATGGCTCGCATTTGACGGACTTCAATAATATCCCTTTCAGGGTATA
Organism: Ephialtes manifestator; assembly: GCA_963970395.1. NCBI lineage: Eukaryota > Metazoa > Arthropoda > Insecta > Hymenoptera > Ichneumonidae > Ephialtes > Ephialtes manifestator. Next base: position 5,734,788 of record OZ019980.1, read on the forward strand.
TTATTCGCTCAGCAGGTCGGCTATATTACGCTGCACAGTACGTATCACAGTTTTACACCGTCGAGGAGATATAATGGCTGAATGCGTAGATATTACGCGGGTCCATTACTCCGCGTATGTTTATCTACTTAATTCTTACGTATGCCTGAGCTCCTGCCACCTGAACCTGTCGAGAGAGAAAGCTGTTTTACCATATACTCGATGCTCTCGTCATACTCGAACGTCGTGCACTGCACTATACATGCAATACTAACTCTATGTGTCTCGTGTATAGTTATAATGGACACCTCTCTTTACGCTCCCGGCAAACGTATTATATTAGCTGCATGAACGCGCGTATAACGCTCCGCAGGTGCTGACCTACGCGTCGATTCAAACCGCGATCCTTGTAAAACTCGTGCTGCGAGCGTAAAGCGGTGTGAACCGAATAAACGATATGCACAACATTATTCACTGTACCGGCAGTTTTCAACGCAAATTGCTCTCTTTCATACATATGTATGTGTATATGCAACTGGTACTAGTAATTTTTCTTCGCAGTAGCGAATACTCAACGGCAGCGATATTATTCGTTTCTTTTATTAACTCTCTCGCACCCGATTACTTTCACTTTTCCGATGTATTCATGCTGGTTAGCATACAGTAGTAGGAGTCATTCAAATCTGCCTCTAGATTGATTATTGCTTCCTCATAGACAAAGCTTTGTTTATGGAAAAAAATGTGAATTTCATGTTAATAACGTGACATGAAACTCACAACATTGTTATTTTTTACATAAACAAAGCTAAAGTAATTATTATGCGTATGCCTAAAGGGGCTCCCAAAACTCTCACACGCACAATAATTAAACAATCCGTTCAGACTTTATTACACTGAAAATGTATCGAAAAATACGTGTGCGTGCCAGGGATGGGCATTAATACAATGAAAATTTATTAAAAATGCTTCTGCAATAATTATGAATAATTGAGATGAATTATTATTTTACAATAAATTCTAATATGTAATAGGCTTAAGGGATCTTTCCAGTGTGACGGCCCGAAAAATAGCCTATTTACACGATTTTTTTTCGGACGGTTATTATACGCCGATCAATCTGAAATTTTTATGACATATTAAGATAATCATGAATGATAGAAAATGATTTTTTGTAGGACGATTTTTATTGTTTACATTTTTTTTTAATTGTTGAAAATAATGTTGATAAAAAAAATAGCCTCATCGTGGACATCCTAGGGGTCGCAAATTTGATCGAAAAAAAACCTAACGAATTATTAATTACCATGCGATTGGCTATCGCGCTATGGAGGCTTTTTGTAAATCAAAATTAACAAAATGGCCGCGGTTCAAACAAAAACTACCGATTTTAGCCGTTTTTTTCGACAGTTTTTCTTTTAAAAAAATAGGAAGATTAAAAAAAAGCTTCCATAGCACGATAGAGAGTAGCGTGAAGAATGTTCTCCTAAAATTTGAAAACGATTGCTTGAAAATTGTTCCCTAGAGAATGTCCACCGTTTTGCAAAAGTGTCGTTTCGAGAAAAATGCGTTTAAAGTTTCGATCGCAGAACTTTCATATACCTAAATTGTGCACTTACGACGAATCCGCGATGCCAGATCCATAAAGTATGCCAGCGAAGTATTAAAAATTTGAGAGTATCTTTTTGACGGTATATACTAATGGATAAGACGAAAAAAAAAATCGATTTTTTTTCACACTAGAAAGATCCCTTAACAATCCCTAATCATCCCAGCCATGGAACTTCGGATTTTATAGGATTCTGAGTTTTCAATGATACTAGAAATTATATTATTTGAAAATCAGTATAAAGCAGAAGATTTTATAACTATTTTAACATTCCATGATAAATTAGTTCTACTTTTGAAACATCTTAAAATTTGTTATACTACTCTGCTCAAAAAAACACTTTTAATTTTTTTGACGGAAGCTTTTTAGTTTATGAATTTTTGAAATATAAATTTTGCGCCCTCCTTTTACAAATTTGTAGCTAAGATTTTCGAGAATAGTGTAGCTATTCTCGAAAATCTTCAATATATCTCAATCAAAACTTTGGAGCTATGACCCAGAGTGAGCAAAAGCTTGCGTCGATTTTTTAAGCTTTTTTTTTCGAAAAAACAAAAAAAAATCCGGTAAAAATAAAGGTTCATTAAATAATGCAAAAGATTATAATAGAATGTTGCTGAAGCTTTTTTTATCGACATAGAGAAAATAATACATTAAATAATGAGTTTTTGAAATAGAACATGAAGTGAGACATTTTTATTGACTTATTACTCTATGCAAAAGATAGAATTGGTCAACATATTCATCGGAGTATGATTATTTTCCCTTTCCGTTTGCATAGGGGTGCCTATATCTTAGAGCTTCATCGGGTGAATTGGCTTCTCACCTGCAGGCAAGGTAAGCCTTCCCTCCGAACGAGAGGATATGCGCACACGCGTGCCGGGCATTGTAAATCAATCGTAAAATTTATGACAGGGATTTGTGGTATAAAGGAAGTGAAGGCGTGCAAGGATTACGCGTATAATGCAGGCTTTAGGTACATATCGAAATTGGTATTATCTGTAACATGATTATTTTATGCTGTCAGTCGGACGTAGATTACGTCATTATTATTAGATAACAGGACTATACGATATATAATAATAAGTGAAAAAGGCATATGGTTCAGCGTTTATCAATCGACGTATTGGGCAGTGTTCGATCTAACACGTCTTATTACACCCTCAGCCATTTTGTAAATGTTTTCTACAATTTATTATATGGTCAGGAGTGCAATCCAACAGCACAGACGTGCCTATGTCCAAGATAGGAGATAAGTATGTATATAAAATTAGAGAAATCCATGCTAACCTAATGATTTTTACTCCCGACTGCCGTTTTCTATGTCGCGAATTTTTTCTTGAAAACGGTACTTTAAAAACAATGAAATGATAATAATTATTCTAAATATAAAAACTTCCTATTGTAATGCAATAAGAATATAAGAATATATAGAGATCAATTATCCCGCCAAATGATCTAGATCACAGCATCGGGATCGCTCGCGAATTCGGGTTGTTTCGGAAAATACCGAGATAACCCGAATTGGGGACTACGATCCTCGGCATGCGCCGATAAGGATCCTCTTTCTCCGGCGAACCATCAATGAGGATCGATCCATTCGTTAAATAGTGTGCTTAACATCTCTGTGAAAAACAACATTTTATTGTAATCTTGTGGACGCACAAGATCTTATTTCGACACGGGAATTCTTCAAGGGTGATTTTCAAAGAGCAATACTTTGAGTGGAGAATTCCTGCAATTGATTACCAAACGAAGTTAAGTATTTTGGTTAGCACGTATTCGGCCTTCTATTATAACATATATGATAAAATTTATTATTGGAAATTAAAGAAAAGGCCTAAAATAGTTGGGAAAAGAAATTAATAATTTTGTATTAATGTATGGAATGTGCTATGAGTGTATTATAGATATAAGTGATTTATAATAATGATGTACAAATTCCTCAAATAATGACCCATGGTTTATATCGTTTTGACGAGAAATATATGATAAAATAAACGAGGAATATTCAAACGATATATATATATTGACTGTTTATTAATTTTAGGACTCATATATTTATGGACAGATTGCTCGGTTAACATATTATACAAAAATATTATTTATTATAGTGAAATATTACAGTATATTGGTGACTTCATAAACCGCAAGTTAATTAATCTATATATTTATTATCTTAGGTATAATTTCTAATATTAATTAAAGGAATTAATATTAAAAATTTGTCGACATATAATGATAATCGTTAAATTCTCAACAATGAGTGTATGTTTAATTTATTGTTTTATTATTATTTATATGCGACAATTTTTAAACTTGAAAGCAATTATAATCTTTAAATTGGAGCCACCGAGCTAAATAATACATTACACTATAAAGAAAAGGAGTTCAATTAATAAACAGACTAGGTAAACAAAAAATTGTAAAACAGTAATGATTCGCATATTATAATCGGAAGATTAATTGATCAAATGTGTGAACATCTCTTGAGTCCAGTATGCAAATGATCATTATTTCACATTTTATTGTTTACCCAATTTGTTTATCAATTAAACTCCTTTTTTCAGTCGGGATTTTTGTAATTTTTGTAAACATTTTTTTTCCGTCTGTATCATAAGATTTTTTAATTGAATGGTAGAAAAATAAATTATTACAATAATTAATACAGCTGTGTTCAAACATGTGTACACGTTCATATTAATCATCATAGACCTGACATTTATCAATTGATAACTGTTAATTGCTACCCAATCCGACTAATTCGTACATTAGCATTTAATTTTTTTTCATTATTACCGTAATTGCTTTTCCTCCGCCTGATTAAAGGTATTTACAATTACAACGTAAAAAGTTTATGTATTTGTGAAAATATATATACACAGAGTAACAATTCATAACTGTAATTTCGGCGTTGTTAGCATTTTCACGATTTTGTTGAATCCAGAAGATTTTTCTCTCAGCGCAGTAGCAAAGTATAAATAAGTATCCATACAATACACAAAAGTCACTGAAAGAGTTGAGTTAGCATGAAATGTCCTGTACATAGAGACAGATTGCTGCTATAATGTATCACCGCTGTGCATAAAAGACAATTCGACGCGCTCGGCTGTATAACAAAACGTAAACTCTCGATTCCAAGGTAATCTCGTATGTCACAACCGCTTGCCGTAGCTGAGGCAAAAGTGCAAACTCCACAGCTTCGCAAGTAAATTCATTTCTCAGTGCAACGACCCATATTACCCCAATCTGCAAAGCCAATACTTACAGAGAATTGTATACAACATAATCGTAGTAGGTCAGTGTACGAGGGGAGCATTTATAATATATTCCAGCACAGCGCTAAGCGAGAGGCAATCTCAAATCATTGATCAGAGAAAACGCGGGAAACCTCACGGCACAGAGCCGGTCAAACGAGCTGCGTGCGCGCGCCTTGTCCAAGTCGCGCGCGCGCCCGCGCAAAACACGAGAAAAAGGAGAAGAAGGAGGAGGTCTCGTGCACACATGTTCCGCAACCTGGAATGAAGAATTGCCTCCTGTGGACCTATATGGCGAACGCCAGTTTTTACACGCAACGCCGACCGCAGACAGAGAGACAAACTAGAATCGATGAATGAAAAGGATATCGTATTAGAGGTACCCGGTGGTCATACATGTATACACATATATGAGGCATTCTCTGTCAGTTCAGCCTTTTTTTCGGTTTTCTTAGAAATAGTTCATAAATTGTCAGACTTTATTATATACTACTTCAGACTACGTTCTATCAAGTCTTTTCTCATAAAAATAATTTTATAAAAATTAAAAAACTCCCGAGTTAAATAAATTTTACGTCACTGCGGCACTCTTTCCTCGCCGGCAATATCGTATGTAATAATAATCGTATGCAATACTCGGGAGAAAAACATTTTCTCAAATTTTTCATTCGTATATTATAAGAGAGGAGATTAATTCGTCAATGGCGTATTAATCTCCCAATTGTAATATACGAATGATTCTTATTTAACTATTTTTCATTTGCCCAATTTGTTTATTAATTACACTCATTTTTTCAGTCGGGAATTTTTTTATTTTTACATTTAAAAAAATTTCATCGTTTTTAAAGTAATTCTAATAGTAATTCTAATCTGTGAAGTGAGTCACAGAATATGCAATAATGGCGGCCATCTTGTGGCATTTCGATATATTCAAACAGGCAAGCAGGCTTTTTGTTTGAACGCTTATATCTTTCGGAAATCGCACCTAATACATACAATTCATGAAAAAAGACACTAATATAAATAAGCATATTGACGCCATGCCAGTGAAACACATACTTCCGTCTTTTTACCCTACGGGCTGTCGGGAGTAAAAATTGAGGCATTCCTTTTGGTTTAAAATACTTACATCTTCAAGAGGAAAATAGAATACGAAAAATATAAAAGTAAAAGTGATAATTTTTTCTAACCTTTGAAATAGCAGTTGCATTTCAACTATTTTTTTAATCCAAGGAAATTGACTTTTGAACAGAATAAACTTATTTTGCTTCCTCATAGAGGAAGCTTTGTTTTCGTGAAAAATTTTTTTTTCGAGATTTTCATGTCAGTATGCTTAGAATCACCTAAAAATTCGAGAAAAGTGGTCTAGAAAATATGTCTGTATGTGTGTATGTGTGTGTGTGTGTGTGTGTGTGTGTGTGTATGTATCCAGACACTGAAAATTCAATTGCCCATAACTCACGAACGGCACGATGGATCTAGCTAAAATTTTGCACGCAGGTAGAGTATTGACTCCTCTGTTATTGACGTGATTTTTAATTAAATGTATCAATGTAAACAGATTTTATGCAATTTTTAATTTTTTCAAAAAATGTCGTGATCGCTCTAACTTTCGTAAAAGTTCGCCAATTTAGCTAAATAGTTCTTTATAAATGAAGACACGTTAAATGACGTTTGGTATTGAATTTCAGCGAAATCGGTAAAGCGGTTCCGATTTTATAGAATTTTGAATTTTTCGAAAAAAATACATTTTGCTCTAAATTACGTCGAATTTCAACAAATGAACAGAAATTTTGTACAGACGAAAAATAACATTCAGAAATGCCATGTACCAAATTTGGTGATGATCGGTAAAGTCGTTCGGATTTTACACCATTTTTCATTTTAAAAAAAATGTAGATTTTCGCTATAACTTCCGGAAAAGTTGAGAAAGTACGACAAAAATTTGTATCTAATCAAAATTAGATGTAACGGTGTTTGCAGAGGTGATTTATAGCTGTATAAAACACCTCTGCAAAAGAGACACAAGGTATAAAAAAAAAGATGCAAAGTAGAACCTTGCACATTGCTTCCTCATTATTTTTCGCTTTTTACAAAGCTTCCTCTATGAGGAAGCTAAAATTGAATAACATACTGCTTCCTCACAGAGGGAGCTTTGTAAAAAGCGAAAAATAATGAGGAAGCAATGTGCAAGGTTCTACTTTGTTTTTAGTTATCGTCGAATCGGACATCTTCTATTTTTCGAAACAATTTTCAGAATTTACAGGGTTGTGTCTAGAGAGGTCAAAAAATTGATGGCGTGGATATTAAATATCAAACAGTAAAACAAAATGTTCCGGATTTTATTGGCTCCTCAAATATTCGATACTCACGCTTTTCATTTATAATGTTATATAAATTAATTTTATTATTGTTAAGTAAAAAAAAAGACACATTTTTTTTAAGTTTCAAAAGAAAGTTGAAATCCAACTACCATAGCATTGAAAACTTCAGCAACAATGAATATTGTTCACCTTTTACGTTTCTTATCCTACTAGGGTTAAGCGCCCGAGTCTCTTTATATAAACTTTGACATTTGACATAAACAAAAAATTTCAATGCATAAACTTGGTCCAGCGTGTCTGACGACACCGCCGGCCAATTACAGGACGAATAAAAAGGCAACAATGACCAATTCGCATTACCATGTATTTCGATATTTCGATATAAAATCTGTACCAACTTTTTAGAGGAGGATTTTATTTTTCCAACATACACTGAAAAAAAATGTCATTGATTCAATAAATCCATCGTTTGCGGGCTGCCAAAAACAAGCGTTATCAACTTAATTTTAATTCTAATTCCTCCAATTCCATACGATATCGAAACAATAACTCTAAAATAAGCAAAATAATATTTGATTATTTCAATGTTAAATGGGATTGAACGAATAAGAACTAGAGTTAATTAAAAAATACTTCTTTTGGCAGCTCGCAAACGATTGATTTATTGAATCAATGACATTTTTTTCAGTGTATAAATAGTAAAACAAAAAAACAACTCCTAAATTTATCTTGAATATATCTGGAAAATTATTTAAAATTTCAGATAGATTCGAAAAAAAGTGATTAAACTGACAGAGAATGCCTGGTACGAGAATTATATGCACACAGAACGTCACGGATCGTCGTGCACAGGCGCGTGTGGGATGTCGGCCCACTGAGACACATTCGCAAGTTTCCACTTGCTGTCGTTCGTCTCCTGTCCCCACTTCTGCCACACGCTTTTTCCTTATTCTTTCTCGCACGTCTTGCAATACAACCAACGTTCGATTGGCGCACGCACGCCGTTCCCATTTACGATAATACGCATTTCCTTATGCGTTTCGGCACGTTCTCGATAAAGCGATTGACGGACGAGACGAGCTTCCTCGTCTGGGACGACCACGCCGACGACCTGTCGTCGCGTGGGTACACCATATATAGCCACTATAGAGATAATAAGCTAGCCTCACTCACACACGATCACGTGTCTGTCTCTTCTCATTTATTTATAAATACTGAGAAAAAAGGTTCTTTGATCTTTAGCACGCATCGAGAAACACGACTTGTCGCCAACGCAATTGTCATTTCTGCATGCTGCTTTATCATAGCAAGTCTATGATGCAATCCATTCTTTTTTTTTCGAGACAAATAATTAATATAATAATTTAGTATTATCTTATTGATCATTCATTATTTATTCGCATAAAAATGCGTATGATTGTTCAAAGAGAAAAAAAATATTCGTTTATAAAAATAATCTTCAAAACCAAATATAACATCTTATTTAACCGAAACTTTCATGGGCGCGATTCTTCACAAATGATTGGCGGTAAAGTGTTGCGGAAACAATCTTCAAAGATAAACGTCCCAATTAATGACTATATAACGAAAACCTCTAAACGTGCTAAATTCGTATTGTTTGTTAGTCGCATGATGAGCGAAGCGAACCGTGTTAGAAATATCTCTATGTGGTAAATGGAAAAAAATGCTTGGTTACATATACGCCAGCCAATTAATTGGTTAGACTAATTGCCAATTATAGCCAATTAATTGGTTGTAATACAACCAATTACTTGGTTGGCATAACCAACAATCTGATTTGTCTAACGAAGAAATTGGCTGGCGCGTATTTAATCAAGCTTTTTTTTGCGTGTGCATGCATGCTTTGAAATATTTAGTATAAATTTCTACTAACGGTAAAGGAAGCTCTTTTGCAGGAACTGGTATTAAATTAAATTAAATATAAAATTTGATATGCAAGTGAGATGTAAAATTACAATACTTTTTGCTAAATCCTATGAAACTTAGCAAATTAGACGAAAAAATTTGAGCTTTCACTACACTCGCATATTAAATTGAATATATCAGTTGATGAATGAAATTTCCGGTAATGTAAATTTGCAAACATTTTTAACAGTGCGCTTCGTAATCGGGTCGTTCAATCTTATGGGCAAGATTAGGGGTTACGTCAAAATTTAAGTCAAGCTTTGGCGGAAATACGAAACTCCGGTGACATAATATGAAAAAATAATACAAATTATAGACAATATTAGACTTAGATCACGAATTTTCGATGAAATTTCGTTTCAATTACAAAATTTCGATAAAGTTATCTCTAGCTGTCTCTCTCTCTCTAATAAAATTATCTCGTTTTGAGAGTCACAATAAACGAAAATTATTTATTTAGTATTAATATTAACCTGTCACTCTCTAGTCGAAATGTCTGGATCTGTCAAAACAAGCTATAGTGGTTTTTTCCGCATTTAATAATGATTTCCCCTAAACGTAAAAGATGATTCGTATGGAGTAAGTAGTTTTTTTTTTACATTCCCGATTTTTTTAAGTACAATTCCCTTGTTAAATATGTTCTCTATTTAAAAAAAATGGAAAACCTACCATTCTTAATACCTGGATATTGAGATTTTTTTTACATGGTCAAGATATCAATCCTAACAATCAATCACATGGAATTTTAATGACATTATTTAACCAATAACAAAATACTTTTGGGAGTCCGACCTCGTTTGAGTTGAAGAAAAAGAAGTCGTAACAAAATCAGTTTAAAAAAATGATCTCCTTAGAATTCGGGTGTCGGAAGCGGCGTAGGTAACAGGGTCATGGGGTCGACGTGGGTGGTCAGATTTCCTGGCATCAGCACATTGGTTAATACAGTAGTGTAGACTGTAGAAGATCCGGTATATCGTCCTGTGTCTCGGCAGAGAGGACACGCGTTTCTTGGTCGGGTGTTCGGCGAGTAGGGCCCATCAAAGCCAATAATCCGTGGGGCGAAGCGTGGACGAATGGCTTTCGCAACGGGGAGAGCCGTAAAATACGAGTAGGAAGGGACAAGATGAGGCACACCGACCGGTGGATGACGGCGATGGAAGGTAGCCCTTCGGGTCCGCATCTTCACTCCGACCGCCGGGCTCGCTCGTCGCCCGCAACTTTGTGCCACTTTATGCAACTCTGCAACGCCCTAAGTACGCTTAAGGGCTTTTAAAACGAATACGGCCGTTACAATATCGGTAGTACACCGGCGACGACGAACATCACGAGGCAAAGGGAAGGGCGGGCGAAGGAGGAGAAGTGAACGAGGCTGTTAAATTCTTAGGAGCCGTGACCGAGGCATTGTAGGCAAAATACTTTTGCTCCGCTACGTCGTAATCTTGACGAAACGAGGAGTGGGCAGGAAGGCACAGAGTCGTCGGGTTTATTTCTCTCTCTTTGCGGCGTCTCCATTTTTTTTTCCTCGATTTTGCCTTCCTCTTTCTTCTCGACTGCCTGCCACGAAAAGTAACAATGCCAGCGAGCGACCAACGAGGATGCCAGAAGATGAAGTCGAACTCGACGACGAGTAGCAGCTTCGGAGAGTCACGCTTACTAAAATCGTACATCCCTACTAGATCGTTATTCCTCGAACTTCAATATAATTCCCTCGATAGTATTCGAGTTACAGCCTTACTCCGTTGAAGAGCAACGTTACGAGCGCGCGCACTTACGTGTCACCTCGAATTCCAGCGAAAACCCGCGCTCTTGTCTATTTCATTTGTATTTTTATTGTATATTTTACTCTCATACTTTTTTTTATTATTTTTTTTTTTTTGTACTTTGTGGAAGCGTATATTCTTCTCTTGAATTCCCTGAAGCTTTACGATGCTCTACCCAGAGCATTAAAACGACGTGAGAATTGCTCTCGTAACGAACGAGTCAATAAGTTGCTACAATGTTACAAATGGGCTGCACGTGGACCACGACATCCTGGTCACTGCGGGAGCTCCCATCGAACTGAGGCTAAAGTTCGACGCGGTTATAGGTGTCTGAAATAATTGGAACCATAAATATGTAATACAAAGTTATGATCGGTTACAATAAGTCTTACAGCGCGGCTAACTCGGCGAAGAAAATAAAATAGAAATAGTAAATTCAAATAAGAGACAGTAATCTAAATTTCAAAAGGATCGCCAACGATTTCAAATAGAAATATGTTCTATTTTTATTTTTTGTTAAAAACAATGATATCAAACATCTGGCGCTATCGATTATAACGTTGTTTTGATGTGTAAATAAAATAAAACCATAAATCCAGAATGAGCAAATTTTTGCTAGTATAATTTATATTGAAATACTCTATGATCAAACAATAAATTCTCTATCATAGTTTATACTTTGACTTGAGGTTCGGAAAATCGTGGTAATCCGCGCAATTACAAAGTGTCACACGAATCATTGGACCACGTGACTATTTTTATATTGATATCAACAATTTTCAAAGTTACCAAAACGAAAAAAAATATACGCAGGGACAAAAATAAATAGAGGTTATTTTTTCTGGCGTGTGGGAATTTTTTCACATGAAGCAAAACATCATCACGGACAATCGATGGTGTGAGATTTTTTATACAATTTTTTTCACCGATAAAAAAAAATTACGCACGCTTTTCTGTTAGAAGTCATGGCCATTTACTGGGACACTATTCGGCACGGTGGAGAAATGAAAAAAAAAATACGTTTGCTCGAGACGGTTATGCAAAACTGTCGTCCTTATGACGGATGCCCCGTGACAAAACTGCGGTCAGACTTGCGCAGTCACACACGTGATGCTGTCTATGCATGCATCACCGCAGCAACGAAAAAAAAGGAAATGAAATCGAAGAGGGAGATTGAAGAAAAAAAATTGAGCGTTACTAAAGAGCATGGCAGGCGCCCTAAGACAAGCATTGTGATGCATATGCGCACGCGCGTTTATACAGCATGTATATACAATAAGAGCTAACTAAGCATTATGCAATGCGTCATGAGGTGAGAAGCGAGAACTCCGAGCAGGAGTCGGAACGTACCCCTATCACCTCGGTGAGCGATACGTTTCTGATTTCTATTATCTATCTATTGATGCGCGTGCATTTCGAACGTTCCACCGATTGTTCAGGAATGCACGTCCCCGTTTTTATCCTCTTCTCGATCTCAAAATCTCAATATCAATCCTTTATTCGTGGTTATACAATTTAATTTTCATTCAAGACCAACAACTACGTGTTTACTCAAGAGATCATGAGAGGTTTAGGTGTCTTTTATTGTGTATTTATTCAGTCATTTATGATACGAAGATTTCCTTCTATGAATTCCAAAAATGACAGTCTTAGTCATTGCTCACCAGATACAAAGTGTAACTCTATTTTTCGTTCTCTGGTTTTGTAGTCGCGACGGAAGCCGAACATCTGAGATAAAATTATAATTCAATATAGATAATATTTTACTTGAGTCAAATAAAACAATTTTTTTAACGTATGCAAATGCAGGATGTATTTGAATCAATTATATATTTAATTCCTCGATTTGTTGAATGGAAATAATTTTTTTCTTCAGTCATCAAAATATTTTATCTTTGTGACTAAATATGAAAAATATATTTTCAATATATAAAAAAAATATTCAGTAGTAATACGCCAAGAGCTTCAAAATTATCGGGTATTTGCCGATAATTTCGTTGCATACAAACAAGAGTGTCAAGTTATGCAGGTTAAAAAATCCCGAGTGCTTGCGCGAGGGAATTTTCTGCAAAACTTGACACGATTGTTTGTATGCAGGGAAGTTTGAGGGAAACACACGATTAATTTTAAAGCTCGAAGGGTATTTGTCGGATTATTTTTTCCATCGGAATTTGGGCTCATTCTTCAGATCGTGTTCCAGCTCTCGTTAGAAGTTTGACAGATGTAAAGAATTCTCAGGTTAAAAGTTGTTCAGAAACTGTTTTTATTGCTTAGCAACTTGTTAGGAAATATCCGAAATAAAATCGCTTAGGTTCCCCCACATGAGGCCAAATGCGTCGTTTCTATTGGCCGAAATTCCGATGGGAAAAATAATCATGAGTAATATCCCAAGACCTCCAAAATTATCGGAATATTTCCCGATTGTTTCGTTGCTGAGCAGCGAGAGGAAGAAGTTTCGCATAGTAAATTCCCGAGCATGTAGCGCGAGGGATTTTTGTGCGAAACTTATTCCGATGGTTGTTAAGCAGGGAAACTAGAGGGAAATATTACGATTAATTTTACAAACATTAACCCAATTTTTGACAGACAAAAATGTCAATCCGAATGTTACATTGGTTAAAAACAAGTGAAGAGCTACGGTGGAATATCCGGGTGAAATTACCGATGAAATTTTTAACAAATGAAACTCAATTACCGAGAATACCGCTCTGAGATTGGTCGACATCCAGGCCCGAAAAATAATCTGCATAATAACAGATTAATTGTGGCATGATAAGTTTCGTAATTCCACCGATCCTTTAAGAATGTATGTTTCCTTTCTTGTACGGTCCTATCAATGTCAAAATTTCAATATTAATCGTTTATACGCTGCCGTACTATTCTCTTTAAAATGGAGAGTATCAACTATGTGTTTATTCGAACACTAACAAAAACCTTCGATATTTATGATTGTGTATTTATTCGACCATTTATGACACAAAAATGTCTTCGTATTAACCGCAAAAATTGCATTCTTTTTTTCATTGCTCAGCTCTGTCAAAGTATAATTCTACTTTCCTGCACCTGCCTTTGTAGACCCGACGAAACCTTAAGCTCCAGGTTTCCTGCTAACGACGTAGGAGTTGTAATACTTTTTAATATGTACACCCTAACGACAGGTTGATTTTCACATGACAAGTTTTGCACGTGCACCCTCTCAGCGTGTCATTAAACATTTTTTCGGTCTTTACTTTCATCAACCCGGCTCGACAAAAGATACTGGATTTTCTCACGGTGTCTTCTTGCCGGAGACGGATCGGCACAACAGGCTCTCGCTTTCCGCTCAGCATGATGAGGAAAATAAGGAGAACCTCTAACCAGGCCGACATTGCGTGAGTGTATATAGTGCGTATGTCGCGAAAAGACATTCGCACACACCCTAAGCTTAAACATTTTAATGATAGACTCCGAGAATCTAAACCATGGTAGCTTCGATATACGCGGCAGGTTGTATACTACTTACATTACCGGCAAGTGACCGGGAAAACAATGAGACTGACGGAGCGACGCAAATTGAAGAAGAAGAAGAAGAAGAGTATGGAGGAATCAACAGGGACGTTGAAACACAATACATTTCCCGCACTTGTCGGACACATGGCGTCCTTTCCGCCTCCTTGGCATAGTAGTGCGCAATACGCTCAGAGTATCTCACTACTACAACTCTAGTTGTGCTGTTCGATAGCGCAGCTTATGGGCCTCCCGGTTGTACATATATGCACGCATGAGCCTCTTACACCGTGACGTGGGTTAGCAAGAAATTCGCAAGCAGTGAACAACGTGGCGACGTTCGCGGTCTACAATTATTACAATTACCGATAACGTCCTGCTATTTGTCTGTTAATAGTTACGTGACTCCTTCATCGACGGAAGGCTCTACGTGAAAGACTGCCTTCCTCGTTGTTCTTTACGACGTTGGACGACGCGTAGACATCAACACTGCGTTTCTACACGCAGGATTGGAAAACGATTCCGAGAGACGAGTAAGAATGCATGAGTTTCATTCAATGCGACGGGTACCGAAGAATAAACCCATATAGCATTTTCACATACATTTCATATACATCGTATAAACATTTGCGGATATAGAATGTCCTATGTATATACGTATGCACGTCGTATCACATCATATGTATATGAAATGTATCTGTAAAAGAGACACCTATTCCTGTACATCCAACATACACTGGATATCCATGAGGATATACATATTATGTGCACCGTATGTACACACGTATGTCCCGTGCAGAAATCTGATCAGGGCTGTGTACTGGGCCCGTCTAAAAAAAACGAAAAAATGAATTACAAAATAATTATCTGCGTTCATTGAACTCGGTTTATCAAGCACTTTTAGTTGTATATTCGAAGTTATTGCATTGATCGGTACATATTTATTGCTGAAAAACACATGTAAATTTATTTGCTGTTGGTGGGAATCGAAGCTGGATCTTCTGGGTGACTGTCAGGTGCCTTAGCCCACTCGGCCATTGACATCTTAGAAGATTTTTATTCTTGTTGTCTATGTGAAGTATACGAAAACTAAAAACGCGTCAAGACTACATTCATTTAGATGGTTCCGACCGAAATATATAAAATATTAAGTATACTAACCCTTGAGGGACATTGAACAATTTGGCGGTGAGGCGGTTATCTATCCAAGTACTGAACTTGAAGAACTTAGAAAAGCTCGGATGCGGAGCGATCACCAATGCAAGTACTGATCCTTGCGGGATTCCAGAAATTTCAACCGTGGCGCGGTCACCCACACAAGTACGGACCTACGAGGTACTTAGAAAAATTACTTATCATTTTTTATGACTTTTTTTTGTAATAAAAAAAAATTCTTCAGTTGCCACGAAAAACTCAATTTTTTAAAAATCTTTGTGTAATACATTCTTAGGTAATTAATTCGTGAACGTTTAATTTTTTCTTATGTTCATGGATGCATATACATGAAATATCTTACGAATATGTCCGTACCCGAAGCTCAAATTCGAATTATTCAAGCATATACATAGAATGTGTTCTTGAAATTCATGTGTGTATATACCTGCATGTATGTAGAATAAATATGCATAGAATATACAGGATATGTTTTTCACATTAAGGACCTACAATGGATATACATCGAATATCTGATAGTATATGGGTTCATGTTAACACACTGTCGCTTGTGCAATTTTTAGTCAAACCCACATTTTATATATTTAAATTCTTGAGTATACGATGACAATTAGCACTCGTTATTAAACATCGTCTCTCTGACACGACGTCGATGTAGATTTATATGAACACACTGTAGAGGTTCTTTTTAATATTGTATTGTTAACAGTATATATACACTGAGAAAAAATAGTTGAATGGACTAATTTAGCGGACACCCTCGTTCAAATGAATTTTTTGTTGGTATAACAAATATTTTCGTAACCGCAAATAAATTTTAGACAACTGAATCTAACGATTATTGAAGAAACTAAACATTCGGTAGTCCTAACGAAAAATTCATTTGAACGAGGGTGTACGCTAAATTAGTCCATTCAACTATATTTTCTTCTCACTGTAAGTAAATATTGAAATATATACAATAAATTTAATTCATGTAATTAATGTTTATGTAGACAAGCAGATCAACTATCCACTATTTTAAGCACGGAATTGTGATAATTTAGTCTTTTTACGAATTGAATTGTTGAAAGCATGGAAAGGCCTTTTTTAGTGTAGAAAATGTCATTTGCTACACCGGTGGTCCGAGTCCTACTTATCCATCTAGGTTACTACAATTGAGACGACACGGATGCCTTTCCAAACGTCAGGAAGTCGGCGTGCCAAAGACACCTTTGGAAAAATATTTTCCCAACAAAGAGGACACCCTTTTCACCTTTCACGGTGGCCACGAAAGCTCCCGCGAGTTTAGTTGTCCACGTTGATTCTCCACGCCAGAGACAATTAGCCAGTAAGATACAACTGTATTTCTTCTACCTAGCTTTCGCAAAGTTCTTAATAGAGACGCCGCAAGAAAACCAAAAGAATTGGGAAAGATCCTCAGATAAAAACATCAGTGCAAATAGGCTATAAAGCCCCACAACACTGAAACTTTTCCGCGGTTAATGTCGTCGCTCAGAGCGGTACGACCTCGGTCATAAATCTCGCTCAAACTGTGACGAGATCCTTGAGTGTCCGAGTGACAAGGAAAAAAATATTGGGACACGCGCCTGCTTTACTGTGGGGCTCAATATTTCCAAAACTTCGTACTGGTCCGTAACGAATTTCCTTCCCGGATACCGCTGAAGAAAGCCAAAGGATATGACAGAAAGGAAGAAAATACTGGAACACGCCGGGTAGTCGCGACTCCTGCTCTACTGACTTATAATACTCTGCGCTTTGGCTCTGCGGCTCGGGTTACCATTCGGTGAACCTTTGTCAGGCGTGAGAGACAAAGTTACCCTGGCTCAGGCTCTTTGTCGGCTGACTTATGCTGGCCATACGTCAGTACCATTGTGTATACCACCAGAGAAATTTCTCTCTCTTCTATATAGGTAAGAAGCAAAATAGAAGACCTCCGGAATGAGATAGGGAGCAAAAGAATTTCCTCGCTCCGTTCTTACGATTCGTTCGGTAACTGGACGACACAAACGTAACGCTTGTCTCAATATTAATGGGAGAATCTAACCAAAGTAAACTTCTCCCAACGACAAACCCACTGCCTAACGTGGGAATCAATTTGGTGTCCGAATTCTTTTGGAATAAATATTGTGAGTGATATATACACTGGGAGAAATGAAGAAAAAGGCTGCAAGGAAAAAAATGTCCCAACGTTGATTATATATATCCTGCGTTGATCGATGCACCATCGACCTTTCGTTTGTTTGATGCATTGGGTTTTTTCGTCACGGTTATTTTTTCTCGATCTATCGTAACTTGATTGCTGGGACATCCTCGTATCACGTCTGTATCGTGGATCGCACAGGGTCACTACTGAGTTGCCTCCGGAGACCAGTGAAGTCAGTTCCGAGTTTCGTACGTGGCTTTTTATTGTTACAAATGACACGGGACTGCTCGGAGTCGATTCGGGCCGAATCGAATCCAGAGACAACAAGAGAGCATCCCCCTTTTATTCTTCCTCTCGGATGTTCTTGGCTTCTATCGTGTCCTCCGTACTCACTTGCCTCACTAACTCAGCTCGGCCCTCGACAAATGCATCCCGTTTCGCCTTCGACGTTGAGCTATCGCCAGTTGGAATTCGTAAAAGCTTTGCTTCTATATGTAGTCTGCGTCAGCGAGATTCTACGGGATTAAACCCCGTCCTAGCGTAGTCTCCTATCCCCCTCCGCCCCGAAGTTTCGTGCCGTCTTGCACAGTTGAAAAATTGAATGAAACAGAGTCGTCCTCGTCGACGACGTCTCGACGAAACTCAAGGGAGATACTATCGTTGTACGAAGACAAATCGTCATGGTGTACGTAGTGATGCCGAAGAGTTTTCAAGCTGCATCGCATGAGCGAATGGAATTTTCGTTGAAATAAGTAATCTTCTCATAGTCAAATTTTGCAGAAGGACAAAATCATGTTAGAACTAGGACTGCAATTTTTTGAAGAGGAAAAAACCGAGGAGCGTGTAGGTTTTCTATATACGGCCGTTGATGCTTCAGCAGTTATAGAATTATCCCTTGCAAGAGCTCAACTTCCCGGTAGGCACGAGGCGCCGAACCGCTTATCGCCACATTTCATTGGATATTACGCCTGGAGACTCTAAAACAGCTGTCCCCATTGACTACCCTATTTGCCTCTCAATCTTTCCACTCTGTTTTCGATGTATCGCTTCTCGGAGCTCGCATCAATTAACGAAACTCACGGTGGCCAATTGGGTATCGGATTACTCACGGAGATTTACTCGAGCTTGGAGTCAGACTACCACCAAAGAGGATCATGATCATCATCGACTTCAATCGTTCGTGTGGAGTCTGGAACCCCCAAGTCTTTATTCAAATTCGCCAGTCAATCGGTACATATAACATTCCATCACTAATGTCATTAATGAAAATAAAATATGCCCTTATTGAATTCCCGCAAATATCTTTACCAGCTAATCTCCAAGGGTTCTGTATTTCCTGATCTATCATCAAAAAAGTAAGTGCTAATATGCAATGGATAAAAGTCCAAAAATGTTCTATTGGGAATCATTCAGTAGTTATTCCATCAGAAAAAGAAGAATTGCGAAGCGGTTGAGAAATGGTGCGAAGAAAGACGATAAAGTGAAATAGAAAGAATAGCTCTCCCTGAGGTGACGGTATAGTAGGCACTATTGCAGTAGTAGATGCAGTGCAGATACCGAAGAATATCTTTTCGACCGGATCTCCATGAAAATTTACGTTCAGTGCCGAATCGCCATAGCACTTTTAAATCTCCTCAGGGTCTATCCAACGCGGTCGTATCTTCCCCACGTCTGGCATCTCTAACTGCAATGTATATACCAACAGCATTATAGTATAAACCTCATCACTACACACAGGAAGCTGAGAAACTGGTATAGTCTCTCACGGTGGTGGTGGTGGTGTGGTGCACAAGCACCACATGCAACTACCCTCTTCTACCCTCAGTTCTTCTCCCTTCTCATCCGCGTATTCATTTTTATTAACCGACGTTTCTCCCGTAATAAAATCCCGCGCAATCTTCATAGAATCTTTGTGAAACACGCGGTATCCAGTGTGTAGTAGAGTCGAGAGTTTGGACGCGGGCTTCTCCTTCATCTCCCCTATGCATAGCTCGTTTCCTCGGCTCTGTCGTGGCGAGCGCAACGCCATTCACCCTCTCCCCACCTACGCCACATATATTCCCGTAGATCTGGCTGCCTGCACACATTGCCTCACTCATGAACGTCCAAAGTTTCGCATACTTGCCATCGTGGACGTACTAGTGTTCCGCATCAACGACAGCATAGGATAAAGAAAGAAAAAAAATCTATAGTCGAGGAAGACAGAGAGCATGAAGTGTGGGTCGGCAGGATATAAAACCTGATGGCCGATAACAACCACTAGCGCCCCAATAGAAGAGGCGCTGGGCGCTTCACCCAGTGAGTACCCGCCACTGTATCCCTCACGATTCATCCCTATCCTGGACACAAAAGCTGTGAGTGGTTCCCGTTTTATTGGAACCACACACGGATATGGATAGGGGCCGATATGTGCGTATAAATGTGTGGTACATGCACCCATTTACGTACATAGCCAGCCGTATATAAATGTACCTGGATATACATGAAGCATGTGAGGCAAAAGACGATGGAAAGGATATTCGAGTTAAAGACGTGCTGGATAGGAAGAGGAAGAAGAAGAAGAAGAAGAAGAAGCTCTTCCAGCCGGATGTGGAGTGGGTTTTTCGCTGATGGCCTGACAATATGCGATCGTTCTCCATCCTGCTTCTTCTTGATGGGTTTCCTTCTTCCTTGATGTCGATATCTACTGTGCCTTAGCTCATTCAGTGGGTCGCTCTCAACTCAGTGAATTTTCTTATCCCCCATAACACTTCTGTGATTCCTGGTCACGAGCTTTAAGATCGGAGAAAGAGGTTCGAAAGCGGCGGCTAGTCTGAGATCATCGGGTTGAGCGTATAACCGGTCGTCTCATTTACTTGCATCTCATCAATATAATACTAAGCCAGAGCATATCGGCGATCGAACGATCGATCGGTCGATATCCTAGCGCTATTACTCGGGTTTACTATCCAAGCGCGCAAATTCAAGTAAACGGTTGTAACGGTACATCGTGTTCGATTTCCTGGTGGAATCTCTCAATCGTGGCTTCATCGATGAACTTCTCAGAGTCTTTCTTTTGCGCTCTCTTCTACTTTTTATATTTCCTTTGTGTTGTCTCGCGATTTTTCCGGAACACGCGAGCGATCACGCCGTTGATATATTATATCTCGTCGTTACTCAATTCGTCCAAGCGGCAGAATTCGCTCGCCGAACTCGTGCGAGCAGTCGTTGCGAAATTGGAGAAAGTTTAGCCATGCGCAAGTTCTGTAACTGGAAATTGTCCTGCCAACTTTTATCTTTCTTCTCTTTTCCCAATTCTGTGGAGCTTCGGCGTTTCCTTTGCCCTGCTATTCTTTTTATTATGTTACGGGAAGGTACAAGCGTGACAGTCCGAGTTATTGGTTGCCAGGCAGCTCCAAATAACTGGCGGCATATACACCCACTAGTGGTATCGTTACCACCGGTCATCTTATCTTTCCGCAAACATTTTCGGTAATACTGTTCGGATATCGATAAATGTTGGAGGGTGAGAGGAGTATGAAAGAGGGTAACGATGCAGGAGGGGGGGGGGGAGGCATAGAAGAACGCAAGACTAGAGTGAGCTCTTGATATTTATGCGCCATAAAAGTCCAATACACCGAGGGAAGGGCAACGTTCGAGTCAAGGGTGGCGACCGGACATCGCATTTCAGGGGAGCGAGAGCCTCTGACCAAAACGCCCGCTCACCAACTATATTCTATCATGCCTCTCGTGTGCATCTCACTTTTCTATAGAGACGACGCGCCACTCTGTCACCCTCACTGCTGAGTTTCTACTGTCGCTATGGGCTTCTTTCTATCTCTTGGCATTTATGAGCGGCGAAGTGACCGATTTACTTACAATGGACACCGGGACCGGAGGAGGCGGGATGTACCGACGCCCTGGAGACTCGTCGTCACATCAAAGAATCCTCGAGACGACTTTCGTGGCTCAAGATATATTCTCTTGTACTTTCGCCCCACTTGAGATCAAAGATTCTATTTTTTTATGCTCTTTTCTCATTTGCCACGCCTGGGCAGGCGAGACCACCAGTGCGATGGTTAAGTGCTGCAAATTGCTGTAGATTTGTTGCGAAATAATTGTAAATAATGAAATATTGTATTTAAAAATATCAAAAGCAGCATGAACGACTCCATAATTGTCGATCAATTGCGTGCTCTTTTGTAAAGTCCATCGATGGCGGTTGAATCAGCGGACGATGGATTTGGATCCGTCATAAAGTTGGCTAAATTCCATTGGGAATTGCGATCAATCTAGATAAAAGCTCGGTCTCGCGAGAGCTGCCAGCGGAAAACCAGAGAGGATGAATAAAGAGTAAAAGCGAAATCGAGCTACGTAGAAAAGGGTAAAATTTGAAGTGCCCAGGCGAAAGTGCGTTTGCTTGCCTCGTACGTGGATATTTGCAGATACACTTCAAAGATATATTCTCTATGGAAGAAGTAACCAAAGATATATATATATATATGTTTTTCGTCGGTGAATTGATAACAAACAATACTAAGATCATACAAGTAAAGAAAAGGAGTTTCTTTGCTGGTACTTTTACCTTTCTATTACTTGTGTGTGCCAAGCTCTCACCAGGCATTTCCCATCCTCGCTTCCGGAGAAAAAACGCTGCTGCATCTCTTCACCCTGTATTTTCCGACGTTATTTCCTCACTCGAAAAGAGCCGGAGAGTCGGGAATGAGAGAAATATAGGGAAACAGGGAGTGAAGAGCAAGCGCACGGTAGGTGGAGAAGCCGGAGAGAACTGTAAAGAGAAACAGAGAGAGAGGGTATAGGATGGAGTTTCGAGTGAGGGGCAGCGGCAACGGCGGTGTCGGCGGCGGCGGCGGCGACCAGGCTGAAAGGTAAAGATTTAAATGCCCTCTCGCAAAAAGCATTTAGCTATTCCCCGTGGCAAACGACCATAGCGAAACTGCTACGAACATATTTTAAACAGATTCCCTTTTCCGCTCTGGATGTATTTATGTGCCGTGCACGGGCGACCCGGGGTCGCGTGCGCTTATAGCCCCATCCCAATCGGCGTCGCGCACATATCGCTTGTCTACTTACACTACAGAGCATCTACTGTACGACAGTATATGTACGACTGATACAAGTGCAAATAAATGCGCGCATATTGTACACTATCGTTGCTATATATGTATATAAATGTAATATATCTATATACACAAAGAGAAAAAGCACGAACCGATACTTTACTTTCCTGTTCGAGTACCACCGATGCGAGAAGACTTTTTTTCGGGGCTTAGAATTTAAAAGGTTTAGAGCGATTTCCCTGGAGAGGGTGCACAACAGCGGTCGCAGCACACTCGATATCAGAGCGCCTCACGATTCTCTCGAGAGAGGGAGGGAAAAGAGAGGAAAGCAGATGTAAAGAAAAAGAGGTGAGAGGGAGAGCCCCAGACTAGAGGATGTGGAGCTTTTGCCGGCTTTCAAGCCGTTCACCAATTCGCAACCCGCCTTGTCCTGACTTATTGCCAACTTTGCCTGCATAACTTCGCTCACTGCCATCTACAGGAACCAACGCTCTCGCGTTATTGCGCCCACCCACTGACTCTCGTATACATACTTTGCTGGGAAAAATTTAGCTCGTTCCTTTTCTCACCAAAGCTACACTATGAACACCACAACGACCACGAGATTTTCACATGCAAACGCTTGTTACCGCTGCTACGACGCGACGTGAAAAATGACACGTGAAAAGTGAGCCAGCTGAAAATTTAATAATACTCGCGGTATAAGGCGGAGCTCCTGGTTCTACCATCTATAGCGTAGTTTAGTATGAGTCTACTTCCTTTACGCTGTCAGGGTTATACGGATTGCGACGTTGCTATGTGCAATAAAAAGTCTACATCATTTCCCCTATTTTTCTGGTTAACCAAGAATATGCACTGGCTTTTCACAACTATTTTATTTCACACCAATACTTGTTTTTAAGTATCTAACATATTGGTAAGAAAATGCAGATCTATTATATAGAAATGAAAGAAATCCCTTTTCCTTCTTTATAGAGGAAGCTTTGTTTACGTGTAAAAGAAAAAGTAGACCGCATTTTTATGTCAGGTTACTCAAAATGATCTAAAACATCGAGACAAGTGGTTTATTAAAAATGTCCGTAATAATATCGATGTGTACGTGTCAGAGTTGGGCGAAATTGTAATGGAAAATTTCAAATTACTGGAAGTAATTGTAATTAATTTGAAATCCAATACAATTACTGGAAGCTTACCCATTGATTTTTTTAAGAGGGACTAGGGTTAAGCAGACCCGGGCGCTTCAGCGTGTATATGAGAGAAGGGGAAAATTTTTTAAAGAGGTACGTGAGAAACCTGAGTATTATATGAAATATTTTTATCCGTCGATTAATAAATATCTAGTATCGACCACAGAAATCCCTGTTATATCTTATCAAGAGACGCGGTAGCATTTTGACGCCCAGTTGACGGATCCCTGTTACGCGACGCTCGCGCCTCAGAGTGACCGTTCGTCGAAGCTTGATGTTTGTTGGGCCTGGCGAGCTGAGAATTATTATTTGTTCAACAACGAACACCCAAAATTTCGTACTAGTAGCACAGGACCTCTTGTTCTCTAGATTTTTTAAAAAGCTATCATTGGAGCGTACTCATCAAGGATAGTTTATGATGCTAACCCTAACATTCATTTGTCAAACGTTTTTGAAATATTAGTTTAACGTGATGTGTTACACGATTCATGATAACTCGGTGTACCTTTACAATCTGTATTCTAAGGAAACATGCTATAATTTATCGCAATTCTTACAATCAACTCCGAAAAAATTACTTTCAGTAATTTTAATGAACTAAAAAAAATATAATTTCAGTAATTGTGATAAATTAATGAAAAAAAATACAATCATCGAAAGTGATCTTAATTGATTAGAAAAAATGATAATTACTGACAATTAGTGTAATTAATTGAAAAAAAATTATAATTACTGAGAGTAATTTTGTTTAATTTGAAAAAAAAAATACAATTATTGAAAGTAATTTTATTTGATTTGACAACTAATACAATTATTGAAAGTATTTTTATTTGATTTGAGAAAAAATACAATTACTGAAAATAATTATTAGTAGATAGTATATTACTGAAAGTAATTGCATTTTTCAGCTCTGGCCTGGATTCACAAGATATTCTCGCAAACGTTGGATTGATAATAATACTTGCAGATAAGTTTCAAAACAAAAAAAATTGAACAGCAGAATACGACGTGTATTTTAAGAGTTCCCATGAAAATTCGTTGGTCGCACCATTGGGGGAGAGTTTTGATGAAAGTACTTAAAGAATACAAGATTTGTGAACGCTCCGAATAGGTAGAATACGGCCTTGAAGTGGGATATAAGCTGTGGCGCGCGAGGAATCATTCGGATGACAAGGACAGAGTGATGGCACACGAGCAAAGAGGCTAAGAGAAGAAAAGGCGAAAGATGTTGAAGGCTTGTCTGTTGCTCGTCCCTGAAAAAAAAGAGAGAAGAAGAGAGCCGTCGTCTTTCTAATGGAATTAATGTGCTCCTTATAACCCGCCCGGAGCAAAAGATTTGCTTTTCATCCCGGGGAATATGTGATCAGGGTATTAGTGCCTCTGTATTATTAAGATGGGAACTTCAACGGCGGAACTTGTTCGGGGGTGGGGGTGGGAAGCGAACGAGTGAACGAAGGGGCGTAGATAAAAGGCGAATGCAAAAAGAAGTAGAGAAAGAAGACAACAAAAAAATAAGAGACCTCCTTTGGCAAAAGAGACGTTTTTCCCGATTTCAATGGGTAGCTGATTTAAAATTCATCAGGCTCTTTAAAGGCTTATTTTTCTGCTCGCGCTCCGGGGTATTTATTTTTTTCTTCGGTTCTACGGCATATACCCTCTGCTCCCGCACTCTTTATTTCTGTCGAGTGATGAGGGACCGAAAAATGCAAAAGAAGACGATGAGTACACGTTCGCACAATTCTGTACTCTTATTGCGAAAAACACATATCTGTTACGTGCGTCTCTGACATTTCGACAACTACATTAGTAAATTCAAGTGAATAATGATGGGTCGATATCTAACCAGCAAGCAGGTGCAGTGACAACTGGAGATGACTGTTCATTCAGTGAGTCATACCCCATTTGTTAAACAAGACCAGCCGCAGTTTCTATCCGCCTACATGCCTATGCAAACACTACTTCTTATCTGTCAAATATCGGCAAGCGTTAGTTTCCCTAAAATCTATTGCCCACTCTAAAGAACGAAATTCTTGGAAAAATCGATATTAGGCATGGTTTAAAAAGTAGGACACTGAATTCTAGGATGACATTAGGTTTTTGTATAGAACTCGTTGTTTGACAATCGTATTGGTCGATTTAACTACATAAATTTATGGAAATCCTCCCGCAAAAATCAGGTAAAGTGTTTAACAGTACCTACAATTTTAAATGTATCGTCATAAATTATAAACGATGAAAGTATCATAGAATAACCTATCATTTGAAAGAGAAATAAAATAAACTTGAAATATTGAAAATAAATAAAAAATATTGAAGCTGATACATTTTTCGTTTACGACATGTGGTCAAAGGCAATTTGAATTCCAATTTGAAAACGGCCGGTGAGTGGCCGCCTTCGGGAATAATAGAGTAGCAACAACGCCCTGTCAGGTCAGACAGAAAATCGTCGTGTAAAGGCAATATTAATTTCTTTTTTAACTTGGCGTCGAGCTACCGCGACTCTTGATTTCTCGTTAATCGTCCAGAAGCTGAATCTTACCGGAACACAAAAATTATTGTTCCCTCCTCCACATTTTATTATATATGGAAACTGGATGCGTTCAATTCAAAAGCAAATTATTCTCAGTTGAATAAAGAGCCCCTTTACTGATGTAGTGGGACTAAAATAAAATAAAATAAAGTGAGAGCGTCACTAAAAAATGGTAGGGTACTTAAGAGCCCCGGAAAAAGAGCACCATGGTAATTTTTTCGATGTCTTCGGACGAGACGCACAGCAGCAATGTACAGATTGCATTAAGTGATATCCCTGAGAAATTACAATACGCTACATTTGACTTGGAATTTATAATATCCAGTTGAAATAGGTGGAGCGTCAATTGACGATACCACTGTACTATGTACCACTACAGCATTGGCACCCTGGGACCTATATTGTATACGAGTCGACTCGCTAATGCGCCCTTTGCCCAACCCTGGTACTCGCGCGCCCTTACCAATAAGGGTCGCGCTCTTTTATTTTTATTATTATTTTTTTTTGAACCCCAACACTTGTAACCTAACAATCCAAACCTACACTTTTCATTCCTCGAGCTTCCACATTTTTAGTCCCTTTTCCAATACCACTTCAACCCGCAAATCACTTCCCCCAATATAACCGTATTTTGCCAGTACGATAAAAAATATTATACCGAGAGAACGAAACTCGTTTATAATAGAACATTCAAATGAGTCATTGAGTGCATCAGCGACGGTAATTCGATGACGGTTTACCCGTTGCAATTTGGTCCCACCGCAACACGAGTGTGTTCAGCCATTGCGGAGAATATAAATCAGCGCGAAAATCGATGAAAGTAGAAAATGATCATATCGTCGAGTGGATGATACTGGACGTTATGGCTTTCCCGAGCAAGAGAAGCGGCGGCAGGGGGCTAGAGGGGAAAATAACGACACGAGTTTTCGATCCATTCGTTATTACCACCATCCACTAATCCCTCCCGTGCATTTATACAGACACCTACGAATATCCATCTCATATTATTATGCATACATAGACACAACACTCGATTTCCACCAATTTTCATCGTTAAACCGCGTCATGGAAACGATGCATAATTATGACACGGTGGATATCGTGGTTATAGGTAGGCCTTGACTATAATGGCATTGGAACAGCCGCACAGTGATGGAAGGAGATCGCAGCAATCGGAACCAACTAGGTTGGAGCTTGTGACATCAGGGGTGCCTTTAGACACATACCGAGTAGACTGACTCTCCCAGTTCCCCTCTTCATTCCCTCTGCGTTGTCCCATGTAAACCTGCATCCATAGTCATAAGTGAGGGTATGAGTAACAGAGACTGAGAGATATCGTCCAGGGAAGAGATGAGATTATCGAAATAGTGAGAGAGAGGGTAGATACAGGCCAGGAGTCAGAGTTGAATCGACGTTATTCGAAATATTAGCGGAACCCGGACAGTAGGGTACAATGTACGCCCTATTACCATGATTAGCATACGCTGACAGGCGCATCACCGGACCCCTTTCCCTCATCCGCTTCCAGAATAGTTTCCCCCGCACACCGTACCCTTTCCTGGCATACACAGTATATATAGCACCGTTATACTATATAGAATAACCCAGCACCACCCACCGTTCACTCACGCTAACCTGGCGGCTCACCGGCTGCAGCTAGTTGCTCACGGGCATCTGTACGCGTCTACCTATATCTAACCATACCTCCAAGCTATCATCACATTATAGATATAGATGCAACATTCAGTGGAAAACGGGGTTTCCTGGCACAGGGGCATAACGAACCCTCCAAGCGTCTTCATCCGATTTTGCTATGCATTATGCATCTTAAGATTTATTGAAATAATACTGGTGTAAGACATAGTTCTATAGTATATCATAGTGAATTGGCCAACATACTGCAATACTAGTATTTCAGTATTTTGAACAAGCATTGCACCGCATTCTGTATTTTAGATCAAATAATTGGCTCATCATGTTAATGAGACTGAAAAGTCATGATCTCAGATCGCAATATATGAACAGAAGCACCAGCAAAAGTGGAACAAGTGTATAGAAGGCATGACTGTACTAATACGCCCCAGTCTCTTCTACAGCGCTGCTATATATAAGCTTCCAACCACTCATGTGTGTATTCATACAGCCACACGGCAAACACATCTAAGCACAATTCGTATGTATAGTTAGCATCCAGGGCAACACTACCCCTCCAGCAGAGTTAACATATTGCGACCAGCTATCCTAAACATTATGCCAACATGAGAGTGGGACAGAGAGTTAACACAGCGACGACCACAACGATGGGTGGTAGATGCCGGGACACAACCCAGTTCGCTAATACGCACGTCTCATTTGGCTCTCTGATGCCCTGATGCTGATGCCGTACTCCTGTTCTCGCTACGAACTCACTGGTGGAAGGATACGTATGGGTCCTGAGAATAGCATAACATATACATACCCTGCATTCATAAATATATATATATATATATATATCTTGTGTGTTTGGGGTGTTGCGCTGATATCCGTACGGATATATGTGTCCCAGACCTAGGGGACGATTAGGGTGGCCAGTCAACCACCCTTCAGTCCGTTATTATACTCTGGGATATATGTGCGAGTCGGAGAATAATTATCACGTGCACTCCGTGTGCTTTCTCGCTTTCGCGAGCCTCTCACATCGCCCTTTTCGCACTGTCGCTTCGTCCTCCATCTCGTTTTCACCGTGAATGACTGCCGCTATTCTCTCCATCCGCGATATATGCTGCGGGTACCCCATGACGCGTAAAGATCTCACTCATCAGGTCCCGAACATGCACGACACACTGCACGGTCATTTGTCCGTGAATGTCACCCCCTTCTGTTCGATCACATTGAGTAAGGTACACCCGGAATGTTGAGGGGGTCCGAGTACTGCTTTTTTTCTGTCGTGTTTTGGAAATACTTTGCGTGTTTATGCGGTGGAGTATGTCGAGCATTTGGAAGACACGAAATACTGCGGAGGGTGCATTTATGTGGGTAAATGTCAAGCCTTCCTTGATAATCACGTTGAGTAGAGTGTTAGGGGTGCAATTACAGGGAGATTAAAAAGGGTGAGCTTTTTTTGGTTCTATTTAGGTGCTCATATACAGAACGTTCATTTGATTGCGGGTTTAGCACCGACGGTGCTTATAATACCGATATTTCATCATGTGGATAAAATTATGCACGGAGAAAAAAAGAATAGATATCACAAGCACATAGTTAAATATGCTCCACAAAATTTAGTTAGTTACGCCAACCAACTAATTGATTGGCTCAAAGAGCCCAACACTATATTGGTTAGACCACGCAATTACTCAGTTGTCGTATTAAATATATTTTGTCAAACATACTTGACCACGCAGTTGTTTGTGGCAACCACTTTTCTCCCCTGCGAGATAAATGAAACCTTTTGAGTTGTTTACCTGTATTGATACGAACAGGACAGTCTGTGTATATGCTAGCGTCTGGTTGGTACCCAATGATGCGAGGAGAATTATCGCATCTGGCATAGTCTACAGTGCTACCGTTCGAGACGGGTGAATTTGCATTCAGGATGGATAAACCGAAGGATCCGGGCGAAATAGTCAGAGGCAACGACGCCGGACCAGCCATATTCACCACCCTCACGGCCTAAGTGCAAGGATAGCGGCAAACGTCGTTACGGGGTTGACGGACTCATTACGAGTGGTTTGCATATAGACGCGAGCGGGGTTGCCGACTGGTTCGCTATAGCTAGCTCGACGTTCGCTTCTGGCAAGACCGAAGCATTCGCAAGAGAATCCAGTCATGACTGCTAGACACTGACCGACTACTATCCCAGAGTAATATGGATTTGAGGAGTACCAGACACAATGGTGCCGCTAATGCACAACCACCCTGCACACAACGCCTGGCCAGCCCCCCGGCAAACTACCTATACAGACCATTCAATATTGGCTGGTGTCTCTCGTCGTCATCTCTCCCTCTCTCTACACAGAGACAGTGACAGGGAGAGATGACGACGAGACGTACGTACACCACAACACAGGCTTATCTATAGCTCGATGGCGACATTGAATCGCTTGAAAAGGACGAGGTATCTTGTTCCTGGTATCATTTATTTTAAACTGTCATCCTATGAATATAAGAGAATATAGGATTTTAATAACTTAGTACCCACATAGAAATATACACCGAGAGAAAAATATAGTTAAGACATCTAAAATAGTATGGTAAAAAAACCCAGACAACATAGTAAATGGGATCAATCTTGGAAGTTTGGAAATGTTTACTTATACCGTGAATAGAAATGCGATGCACGCGGAGAAGCGCTCGCGAAACGTCTGGGCATTTTTGGGCAACTTTGAGGTTATGACGGTAAACGTTGAACGATCGACGCTACACGGGAGCTGTATATCTTTCGTAAATCTCATATCGTATTAAACTACAGACATTTTGCAGGCTGTCAATAGATTTTGCGTTATTTTTCGTAACGTGAATTAGTTTAACCTGTATGCGTATGAAGATTATTCCGAACATTTGTGGGCGTAAAATATAGAGAAGTATGAGATGCGTTGTGTAGCGTTGTGCAGCAGCGTAAATAGAGCAGCGGGCGACGCCTAGTAAATCTTTGTATGTGTCTGGAAAAAAATGCCATTTTTCCACTTTGGATCCCGATTACTATAGGAATCCGGGAATGAGTACTATATTTTTCTCTCGGTGTATATATGTAAAATATATGCAAAAATATATCTCACATATATGCTATATAGGTAGCATATAAAGCGCCAAAAAGTTCTATAAGTCAAGTATGTTATGAATATATGCACTGTATTTATGTTGCATATATGGAACATATACTTCTACATATAGTACATGTATTCTACATATGTCTTGTATACTTTTTGTATAAATAACAAACAATATTTTTACGTAGCACATTAGAGACGCGGTAGCGTCTCGACGCCAAGTATTAAAAGAAAAATTTGTAATGCCTTACGAGACTCCTCACGACCGAGACGCTAGCGCTACTCTTATTATTTGGACGATCGGACTTTTTCGTCTGCTACGAAATTCTAAATGGAATTATCTCAGTCGAAACGTCGCGGACGCCAAATGTATCAGGTTCAATATTTTTTTTTCTTTTTTTTCTTATACACTTTAGTGCGCACTTCATATATGCCAGATATAAGTGTTGTATATATCTCATACAAATAATGAATAATAAATTTACATAGCACATATATACTTTGGTACACAGTTGATATATGGCAGATGTAAGTGTTATATAAATCTCGGTATAATAACATAACATAACATGGACGCTTGTTATTATGCATAGTATTCGCTGCACCATTTATTGTGATATTAAACATCAATTTGTTGTCCGCAAGTGCTGCCTAGTTCCCTCGGTTCCGATAGATGGCCAGCGGGATAGGACTTTCTCGCAATCGAATTGTCATCTGGCCCCTATATAAGAGGTGAAATATTCAATCTTTGTCACTTCTTATTTTTGTCTAACGCCGACGTCCGACTCACAACTGAATTGCAGCAGCAACAGCGAATATCGGAAAAAAAGAGTCGTTCTAAGCCGACATCCTGCTTTTCTATATTCATTACTATTCGTGATTATGGTAAAAATATAAATATTACTTGTAATTATAAACAAAAAATATTTGTTGCCATACACGCTCCGATTTATCAACGAAATCGAATGTGAGTGTAGATCATAATAAATGCAAAAAATATTATTCACAAGAAGTCATTTCACATGGTATATAAATCCACATTTAAACGTTCGCTCTACACCGTGTCTTTGTTATAGTACACAACAGTACTATGAATCTAGCAACAATAGTATGTTGAACTATTAATAAATAAACATAATTGGAAAATAACTATGTATTTTACATGCTTTTATTGTTTTCCAACAGTTCAAAAAACTCTATAAATAGTAAAGGAACGAATAGTTGCAACTAACATACTGAAATAGTTAAAATAACTACGAAAATATGGCACATTACAACTATATTTTTATTGGTTACGATAACCATAAAAGCTTACGATAACCATAAAACCATTAGACATGGAATATCAAACAAATTTTTGTCCAAAAAGCATCTTTGCTCACCTCAAGCTCAAAGAACCTAAAGAAAACAACAATTTCATCGATATAACGAAACAAACAGTGATCTTCCTTAATCTGCCTTAACATATTTTTATACATTATGAAGTGTACAGTTTTGCTAATATTTGGATGTAGCAATTATCGTAATCTTATTCATGTCACTAAAGTACATCCATGGTCCATATATAAATTCAATACGATTTGGGCCTACATGCATTGTCTCAGTGCTGTATATAGTATCGTGGAAGCATAGTTGCACGATAGAACATACTTCGACACGTTGGTATAACTATAGCATTACACAGAACAGAGATACGTGAGGCGAGATACCGAAGCCGCGACGACCGGGTCAAACGTAGTAGTCCAGCCGCGCAGTATCAGCACGCCCCATTGCTCGCGAATCCGGCCAATTTCCTGGCCGTTCTGATCTGATCGTCACTTTACGACGCGTGTACCACGAACATTTGCTTCGGACCTAGCATCCCTCGCAATACCGCAGAGCTAGCGATGTTGTGACTGTCTACCGTTGGGTTAGTCCCAATAGTGACGCGATATATATAGTACAGATCGACGCTTTGGGTCCTCCAGTACTGGGCTTCACTCCTAACCGACCATCAACCCTCAACACGTTCTCCGTCCTCCTCACCCACCATCATGTTCCACGCCCGGTAGACCAGATAACGTAGTGGCTTTCCGCGATTCCACGTCCGAATGTTCAGCTACATCGAGGGACAGCGCCTGTAGAATAATCCGTAGGATATCGTTCAAGTGATCGTTGATGGGAAGACCTCCAGTCGCTGACCGCTTGATCTTGTCGTGGGTTTCATTGTCCCCTCAAATAACGGACAAATTTTGATTTAGTATGATTCGTTTTACGAAATTTTTGAAAAACTACTACCCGGAAAAAGAAAATGGTAGTTTCAAAGATCGAAAATATGTATAGTAATTAATCGAAAAAGAATTACCTGATTTCTGTAAATTTTGAAATTCAGTACTTTTTCTGAGCAAATATAGTATTACAATACCGCAAAGTTACAACGGTTTTTTTGGGAAAATTGAAAAATCGGGTGGTTGAATTAGTGTGGAATATTTTATATGCATTGGGATATCGACCATCTATACTTACTTTTTTATTTTTTTTTACTTACTTTTATCGACCGCCAGTAAATACCTGTTTTCGAAAAAAAAAAAAAAAAAAAAATTAGCAAATGAGAAGGTTGAACCTTTCGTCGCTGTTTTTGGTAAATTCTACAATACAACATCTATCAAATTATCGTTAAGCAGATCTTCGCGTGTAAGTGTAATTGCCTTTCAGTACAATATAGAGGAGAGCTGGTTTATGTATATACTAAAGGAAGAAAGGGACCTAGTGTTTCCGAGGTTACTAACGTATAGTATACTCAAAAGAAAAAAGGGACTTAGTGTTCCCGAGAACAGTTCCCGACGTTCCGCGTTGCCGAATAGGCCATCGCGGGCTTCTACCTGAGCGCCAAATCAACATGTAACTTATTGCAAATTAATCTGAACAGCTCAAACTACTTTTAAAAGAAACATTTTATTTTAATTTAAAAAAATTCACATGAGGTTAACCCCATTAATCTTTTTCAAGAACGACGGAAGCGGAAAAAAACATGCATATTTGCGCCATGCCAGTGAAGTGCATACTCTCGTCTCTTTGACCTGCAGGTAGCTGCACTGATTTAACACCACTAGCAGTCGTATCACTAACACCACCTGAGTGTTAATTTTGTAACACCGGCGCGGTGTTAATGTATTTACACTGTACAGGTGCACGGAAAGAAATAATTGGTTGCCCTAACCAAGAGGTTAAATACGCTCCAAGCAACAAAATTGGTTGGGAGAACCAACTATTGAGTGTCATAACCGATCTATTGGATGTCACACTCAATCGGTTGTTTGTGACGTCCAATGAATTGGTTGTGACGCCCGATTGGTTGGTTGTGATACCCAATAGTTGGTGTTCCCAATCATCCGCGCAGAAAAAAACAATCCAGGATGGAGTCCAGGAAGAAGTCCCGGATGGAGTGCCGGATGGAATCTTGGCGCTTTTAATCCGATCCGGAAGTCGGCGGACTGAAATTGACACTGGAATAAATTTAACGAAACCGCCCGGGTCAATTTTATACCGCTAAAAGCGTTAAAATTAACACTATAATGGGTAATACCACCAAAAAGTCCAAACCATCATCATTTTACACCGCAGGTTTTTAACGGTATAGGAGTAAAAAAATCGTATAGAACATACCACGGTATTGATTGTTCATATTCTGTATATATGAAAATATACCGAGCGTACCATATTAAAAATCCTCGACTCTTCTATCACGTTTACAAACATGATCCCGATTTTATAGCCCTCTCTACACGGAAAAAAGGCTTAATTGGAATAACCAAGCGCTTAGTTGAATATGCGCCAGCCGATTAATTGGATATTCTAACCAAGTTGTTGGTTACTCCAACTGAGCTATTGATTGTATCACAACGAGCTTAGTTGTGCTAACCAATTAATCGGCTAGCGCATATTTAACCAAGCGCTTCTTCTTCCAACCGAGGCTATTTTCGATATAGTCGCCACCTTCCTAAGAATTTATGCAATCGTCCCGCGTCAATAGAGTATCTAAGGTGTCACTGGGATTTTGTTTGTTTCATGGTGTTGACGATGAAGTTTTGAGTCGGAGTGCTTAAATCTGCCGAGAGGAGATAGTCTCGAGGAAACGATGAGTGGTTCAACGAAGAAAAGCACCGGAGACGCCGCACGTTGGGCGCCGCAAAAAACAATGGCGTTCACGAAAAATACATCACGAAATATGATGTTTTTTTAGTCTGGAGCAGGTGGAGATCTTTTTATAGATTTTGAGGTACATTACAGCATTATAAACATACTAAATAAAGCATTGGTAAAAGTTGAACTATACTACACGGAGAGGAATTTCTGTGTTGTGACAACACAAAAAAGTGACAAAAAAAATCGTTTTGTTAGGCTACCAAATCTTATTGTTTGGCTGATATATATTTTGTTCGGCAGACAAATCGGTTTTGCTACGCTGGCATATTTTTTTGCTGGGCTGATTAATCGTTTTGTTAGTATAACAAAATAATTTCTGTTATCACTTTTTTGTGTTGTCCCAACACAGAAATTTCTCTCCGTGTATGATTTTCATAGTCGTTGAATGTTAGTAAGTGAAGATTTAGTTGAAGCCTTTGAATTTCATTCGAATAGAAGATGTGCAAAGTAGAAGAGGCTTTCCCACGAGGGCGAGACTCTACCAGCAGGAAGACATTGAGCGTCTGGCACGGCGTGCGGTGGCGTTTATGAAATACGTGTTTCGCCTCGGTATGAGAGCACCAACTTGCTTCTCGACATTGCTGTAGGTATATACAATAGGTACTGCAGTGTATAGGTAGGTACGAATATGCGAAGCGGATAGAGTGTGCCGACGTCGACGACGACGACGACGGGCTATTGCTATTCCACCCGCGACTACGTCCATTGTCACATTGTGCCTGCTAATACGCTAAAAGCCTATCTGTGTTTGAGATCTCGCGGTGAACAGGGAATATCGCCGACATCGCCTCCGCTCGCGGAATTCAAGTCTCTGTAACGAGGTTACAACCCGCGCGTTCACTCTCCTACCCAAGAGCGAGACGACAATCGACGCTTAATTGTACTATCCCGAGGTAGAGCACTGAGGTAATTGAAATGTTGCGTGTATATCTACATCTCCAGACCGCGCCTCAGTAACAGATGCATTAGCGTCATCCGGATATTGCATCTTCAGGAGTCATTCCGTTGCTTCCTGGATTCGATGATGCAAACTTTGTATGCACATTAAGGAAAAAAGTCGCTAGCACCAACTGGATTAAACGTAAAAATAATTTCGTTTCAATTAATACAACACCAACTGAATGAGCGAATTCTCTTGAAATTTGTCGTAGTTGCTTATGACAGCAAAAAATAATGGGTTGGTCGAACCAAGTGTTGTTGCTAGATTTCGATCTAATCGACTGATTGTCACTAATAATTTAAATGGTAGCCTCAAGCATAAAATTTATCATACTTACCATTTCGGAAACAATACGATTACTAATAGAAGTAGCTGTGGTAATAGATATATGAGACGCTGCATCCAATTTTGAAAACTTGGATAGATCAAATTACAAACTTCGCTGGCACAACAAAATATTTGCTAGACATTGTAAGAAATACTTAGTTGAACAAATAAACGGCTCAATTAATTTTAAAGACGATGACTATATTTTCGTTTAATTAGCCGAATAGTATAGTTCGCCACAAGTACCTATAGTTACCGATTCTGTAGATGCCAGCGATTTTGTCCTTTAGTAGAGTATTTGAAATACAATATAGTTTACTTAGTAGTCATTAAAAAATGTTGATAGAATCGAATTTACAACCTAGTTATTAGCGGCTGCAATGATGACATCATGAATACAATTACATGTGTACCCAATGGATCATCGACATTCAGTCCATATGGGCTAATAGGAGACAGGGGTGGAAAGTGTTGTTGCTAATTTTGATCTCTATTTATTTTTTGTATTCTGTTCATTTAGTTTCAGTTATTCATCGTGCAATGCTTAAGGAATTCCCATTGTTGTGTGGAGTCGAAAATTCAAGTTCGAGAATTAAATTTGGTGGCCGGTAATTGCATATTTACTTTTTTTGGTCTATTTTAGTAATAAGGATATATAGATATGTGCGTAAATTTAATGTTAGATATTTTCGTGATGAAAGTGCTAAGAGTAAAGCGGTCTTTCGACGTCAAGAATTTCATCCGCAATCGAAGATCGCGTGCAGAGCTGAAACCACAACCTGTCCCAAATTCTCCCCTTAATAGAAATAACGACCTGCCCGCTGTGTAATCTATTATTACGTGCTGGGCGATAATAAAGAGCGCACACGTGATCGGATATCAGGCTCGAGAGTTCGAATTCTATACGCGATATAATGTGTGTGTGTGTGTGTGTATTCATGTGCGATAGGTTACAAAACGTGTAATACGCTAAGGGCTAAGGGGGACCACACGAAAGGTGGACGCATCATTATTTCAGGATTTTTCCCTTTTTTTTGCAAAAACCTGAAAAAAAGAGAATACGCTACTGCAGAGGATAAATAATATAAAAAACTGGCATACAACGGTGCAAAGCCCTCGGGTTCTTAGTACAAACTCCAAGCTGGTGGAGCCACGGATGAACGAGCGGCTGACGAGAGAGCGTGCAAATTCTTTTAACGACGGGCAAAGCCCCGGAAAAAGTAAACTCTCTTTCCAAGTAAGCATCGCAACATCCGCGATTATCGAATTTTCTTTGATATCAACTCTAGCTCAATGCCTTTTCTACTTCCCCTCAACGGTTTTAATACTGACATGTTTTTTTGTTTTTTCATGAGACAGAACAATTTAATTGGATAGCTTTTCTGTGGCAGAACAGATGGATTCAAAGATAAAATTAAATTGGGATCGAAAAAGTTGCATTCAACGAAATCAGACCAGATAGCACCCATAACTTCAAATCTGATGATGGTCTGAATTTCAAATGAACATACTTTGAATAATTCGAGATATATCGTTACACGAATTTTATTTAGAATATAAAAAAAGCAGAATTGTAGCTTACGTATTTGATGTGCTGGAAATATTAATAGGGGAATTTTTTCATAGATTACAAAAGATTTCTTGGTCAGCTATCATTGAAAATATGGGCTTTCTCAACCTTCCAAGAGAGCGCACTAAAAATTGCCCGCAAGAAAAAGAATAGAGTAGGAGTAAAATAGCACGGTACGAGTGGTGGAAGCAGTGGTACATTGGGAAAGAAGTCGTAACTACCACGTCGTGGGAGGTTTTTAGGACGACAGTCAGCAGGACAATCGGTGGCGAATGATCGTCGTGGACGTATCCACAGATATCACTGCGGCTTTATCATGAACAATACTACGAGATAAAGCAGGTCGAACTGCGAGCAATAAATTCGTACGGGCTTCGAGATATTTCATAAGGGAGGAATCCATCAATAACGGGGTTGCTCTCTGCGCGAGAGTGGTACGTATGTGGGCAGTACACGTTTTAGTGAATTCTTGTGCTACATACAGTTGTGCGAGTGCGTAAGAGTGCGTGAACCATACAACTCTTGTACGTTTTAGTCTTGGTATTGTACATAGGTGTATGTGTGATTCTCGACTGTCGAAAGCGAGCGAAATGGCGAGGGTTCTCCCTACCTACCAGAAGCAATAAATAATGCGATAAAACACGAGTTTGTCAGGCTATCACGAGGGAGGTGGATTTTTCTTCCAGCAGGGCCTTGCTAGGACCATTTCTATCTCCCCCCAGAAAAAAACGAGTGTAATGCAATCTCTTGCTCTCGTTATTATTTATTATTTATTATTTATTATTTATTATTTATTATTTATTATTTATTATTTATTATTTATTATTTATTATTTATTATTTATTATTTATTATTTATTATTTATTATTTATTATTTATTATTTATTATTTATTATTTATTATTTATTATTTATTATTTATTATTTATTATTTATTATTTATTATTTATTATTTATTATTTATTATTTATTATTTATTATTTATTATTTATTATTTATTATTTATTATTTATTATTTATTATTTATTATTTATTATTTATTATTTATTATTTATTATTTATTATTTATTATTTATTATTTATTATTTATTATTTATTATTTATTATTTATTATTTATTATTTATTATTTATTATTTATTATTTATTATTTATTATTTATTATTTATTATTTATTATTTATTATTTATTATTTATTATTTATTATTTATTATTTATTATTTATTATTTATTATTTATTATTTATTATTTATTATTTATTATTTATTATTTATTATTTATTATTTATTATTTATTATTTATTATTTATTATTTATTATTTATTATTTATTATTTATTATTTATTATTTATTATTTATTATTTATTATTTATTATTTATTATTTATTATTTATTATTTATCTTCTCACTTTTGGGCTTACAGATATTATGCCTTCTGTTAGCTTAAACCTGAATTGAACTGATAGCGATCGATTATGCCTAATTCCATAATTCCATTCGGGCATTCAATCATGTCCAGATCGGGAACTGAATCGAGACCGTATTAGGCACTTGAATAAAGCCTGATCAGGACCATATGTGCAATAGCGAAATACACCCCAGATATGGGCCATATCAGTTTACTTAATATGGGCCTGATTTTAGTTTGCGGCATTAGCTCGATCAGGGCCATATTCCAGCCAAATTAAATTTTCGCTCGCCGGACACAACTAACTTGGAAGTAAATGAAAGAACATGGCATCTGTTGTAAAAGTGCTCGTCATCAAATTGCTGACATCTCCTTCTTATATTTGTGCCGAGTGTGCAGAACATATATTTCGTCGAGCAGTAGATATCAGGGAAAGCCGGGAAAAGCATATTCATAAAATCATCGAACCAAAACCGCTTTATTTCTAGCAGTCTTTGCAGCAATTCTCACACCCCACTCTGCGCACATATAATGTTGCGACGGCTGCCGCAGAGGAAGCATATCCCCGCTGTCATATAGTAGCAACATCGCATAGTAGCTTCGCTGCTTCGAATTTATTAGCACTAAGCCGAGAAAGTGCCGGCTGCCAATCACGAATTGTGCGTCAATAACCGGAATTGTAAACGCTTCTACTCTGTACTACAGCTGCTATTACTACTACTACAGACATTATTCGGCTCTGTATTGCGTTATATGCTGCACTTTTGCTTCAGCCGAAGGGGCACAAGTCCAAGTGCTGGACGCTTCGATCGTTTCGTATAAGCGAGCATCCGGTCGAACGTTATCTTACCAGTTAAACGTTAATAATACAGAGTGTACTGTAACGCTTTAACAATACGCAGAATTATTGTCACGCTATATTATGTCGTTCTGTACTGTCGACGAGGGTTCAAATACATGTATCCTTCGAACATATACTGCACTACACTTGAGGAGTAGGTAATGCACGCATTTGTTTATGACCGTGACACGCGCACATATAACTCGCTCCACAACTCGTGTATCGTATAGTACGTGCGTTTATGTTTTCGCATAAAAATGTGGTGCGTTAACTATTGCGCTTCGGTTCGTCAGGCACGCGTGAGCTTCTTCTTCCCACTATCCGTCTCCAGCTTCCGGATTAAATGGACAAATACCATATTAATGTTACCAATATTAATAAATTTGATTCTACTTTACATGTGGACTTTTTTTTCGAAATCAATGGTTGTGATGATTTATTATACAGATATGAAAGCAAATATTTTATAGGCATAATAGTCTGATTCAGTAAGAAAGGTATAAAAAAATATTTTACCCCCCGAAGTCATTTTCAATTGAATTTCATGACAATTCTAATATGATCCCATTTTTTTCGATGAATATCATGAAATTTGGAAAAACTTTTTTCTAATCAATTAAACTTGAACATTAAATAATAAAAGCTATAGATACTTGTCGCAAAGTAATTACTATCGAGCGAATTATACGACAAATGTTTACGAAATAAAATGACGAAGATTTACAACCCTAGAGCCCATCCCTGATTCCAGATTATTATTCCGAACCCGCTCGCATATTAATAATTTTTATTGTAGCTTCTTCGTTTATATGTGGAATGAAAAAAACGCATCGTTCAATGCATCAGTGTATGCAGAGTGAATGTATACAAAGAAAAGAGAGGGACAAGGCAAAGAGGAAGGATGGAAAGCGGTGTTTTACGATTTTTAGCTTTCGCCGATTTAACGGCAGAGCCTTTAACGACCAGGGCTTTGCCAACATACTGAATCTCTATCTCTCCCTTTTCGTCTCGTTTCAGTCGATTCTTCTCTTCTCCTTTATTCTTCGCTCCCCGCAACAGGAGCTGGCCTCGACCGCCAAGCGTATTATCGAGTTACATCTAATCATCATAACGTCTCTTGTCCAACGCGGACAAGCCACGAGAGCAGCACACCAGTGAGCAACGAGCTGGGGATTGTAAAAGTTTAATATCTACCGGTTTACGATTCCGCATGACACATCGACGTGTACACGAATACGTCTCCCCAGTTCCGCTTCTATTCCACACACAATAACGAATATGTGTACTGTTTATTGTAAATATAGTCGTGGATATGTGGTAAGAGAGAGTATGCGCCAACTTTAATCCGCATTCACGATACTACCCGCAGATATACAGTTTTGCAAAGAGTTGGAGTTACACCGAAGTGTACATAGTCTCGTATACACATGCTGGACGAGTATCCCATCGGGGATATCCTGCGCCACGCACGGATGTACGTGCTGGTTGACCGGTGGTCACCGCTGCCTTTCGACCACAAACAATGCTTCCAACTTCCACGTGCGCTTGATACATATATATCTATATGCCCTCCACTGGGCTGCAGCCAGTAAGCGGGAGAGTCACATGAACGTGGAGCAGCGATCCCAGCAGGGCGGACCGAAGGACCTATTATTCGAGCTCTCTTCCTTGTTGTATCCATTCATGCCACTGTACACAGGAACGAATGCCTCTAGAACAACAATTAATTAAATGAGTATTCGGTTGAAATATATCTGAGAAAAATGGCATACAAATTTTCTTTAATTAACAATAATTCTTGTTGTCCCAAATCGTTCTTTATTTATAATAAACATCAGACGACTTATGTCAAAAAAATTACATAAGCAAATCGTTCATTTATTTTTATTTTTTTAAATTTTATTTATTCTACCGTGAACGGGACAAGTCCATTGAAAGCCATGACAATGATGGCATATCGTACTTTTAAATATATTACATATTACATTACATTACAATTAATAACTTATTACACATACCTAAAAGCATACAAAGAATTATTACGATTAATCAGGTTACCCCGCCCAAGCTACGAGGCATCGATGAGTGCTATATATTGGTTTAAGACGCGGAAGAAGACAGAAGTGGAAGTGATAAAAAATCTAAGAACGCTGAGGCCGCGTTTCCATCCCGAAAGATACGAGTAAGTGGCTCATTATAACCATAATTAGTACGATGAAATTGCGAGTAAAAAATGTTATGGTTACGGACGTTGCGCATCGGGACAGAAACAGTAACAGATGCAAGGAGCTCTGGACAAATAACTTCAGCGTGGATTATCTTATATAATAATACTAACTCCGCCTTTATCCTATGCACTGCGAGAGAAGACATTTGTAAGTCACTGCACATGTAATCACTGCGAGACCTGCCAGTAACCTCCGAACTTATACATTATAAGTGGCAAACGGAAATGCCGTCAGAATAAGACTTTATGAGAACACTCATTTTCATTTGCTGTTAATAAATTTTGTAACTGTTAACAAATATTTTAAGAAACAGCTCAACTACATATATTTTGTTGTAGTGAATAAACTCTTTTCTCAGTGTAAAATCTATCTGAGAATCTCGCTCAGCTTCTTACCGAGATTCTTTAGTGGGTAAGGTAAGTGTCCCAGTAATCGACCATGTACCAGTAATCGACCAGTCTTTGGTAAAAGAGCGATAAATAAGACTGCGAGTGCTTTTTGACGCTTAAATAAATTAAGGTTGTTGATCAACGGCATTAGGAAGGGGATAGGTGAGGTGTGCGGGGTGTGGGGCAGGCACGGCAGGCGGAGCGACGTCAGCTCACTTCGCATAGTTTCACGATGTATTGTCTAACATTTTTTGTAATTTTTCTTCAAAAACACTTATAACCCCACAAAAAAGTTACACCGTCATAATCCTCAGACTCTGCACTGTATAATATGCGTTTTTTATAAAGCTGGCAATTCCCACACGGAAGATATAAATAAATAAATGTGGTCGGTGATGCCTCACGCTATATAACCAATGTATGACTACGTGCTATTTGGTATCAATTTTAACGTTCAATATCTCGAAAAAGAATGTTATAATCGGTTTAAACTTTTTTAGCAGTCGATGAAGAAAACCTTCACCTATGCACTGTATAAATTTCGAAAAGCTGACACCATTTTTACGTTTTTGATCAACAACCTTAACAACGCTTCCTCCGATTTATGTACAATATTATATGAAAATTTGAGGCTTGTAAAATCACAGTAGTGATAATAAGAAAATCGTAAACTTGCAGTGTCCGAGCCGAGCGTGATTTCGTCGAAATCCTTGATATGGAGGTTAAGGTGCGTCTCGTGACATTTAGTTAAATTCTGCGATGCACGAAGACTTTGGCTGAGTAAGTTTAATTTGATATTACATATGAAGAATCTGGTATTACTAAATGAATATGATTTTTTCGTAAAATTGTTGTTTGTGCAAAAAATCGTGGAGGTCGATAACTGGTTCAGAAAAACATATAAATGTCCGGGTAATCGACCTACTGTCGATCACTAGGACAAAATTGTGGATAGAATATTAGTGTAAATCGCGTATTGTT
Organism: Ephialtes manifestator; assembly: GCA_963970395.1. NCBI lineage: Eukaryota > Metazoa > Arthropoda > Insecta > Hymenoptera > Ichneumonidae > Ephialtes > Ephialtes manifestator. The sequence continues at coordinate 5,778,832 of OZ019980.1, forward strand.
TTTATGAATTAGATGATAAAAAATAATGTAACAATTCATTCATCGATCGAACTGTACGAGGAGTAGTTATGGACAGGGGTATTGGGCTCTCTATAAATAATTAAGCAGCAAAATAAATCATGTCGATAACTGGGCCATGCATATGTCCATGACTGGGTCATGTCATGTCATGGATCGATTACTGGGCAAATCGTGACATTAGTATGTCCATGACTGGGACATTTGCACACTTCAAGTTTTATGTTAATTTTTTATTACAAGAAGATAAGGTAGACCAAAAGTTAAGAGTTCTATTTGTTGACAAGATTATACTGATTCTTTATAACCTACAATGACAGTTATTGACGTCTTAATTTGTGACTTTTCTTAACGTGTCGATTACTAGGACATATAACGGTCGATTACTGGACCAACTATAACTTTAGTATGTCGATTACTGGCACATTTGCACTTCTGAAGCTTTAGAATAAGTTTTCTCTACAATAAGATAAGTTACGAAAATTTTTGAGGTTGTTATTTTTTCATACGACTATTCTGATTTATTATTACCTAGAATGACCATTTTTTGTATCTTAATGTGAAAGTTACGTTTTTATAAAGTCGGGCAATTTGGTTAACGTGTCGATCACTGGGACGTTTACCTTAGCTGAAAATGAAAATTAATCTGTATCAAAAAAGATATTCACGAATATTGAAGGATTGCTAACACTAATTTGTTAGTACATCAATGAGACCCCTCGAGTGTAGTCGAACTCAGAAAAGCTTTGCAGTCTTATATATACGCTGAGGCTTCAAGTCACTTGCGAAAAACGCTCCGTCCGTTCGCCACCTAGTGACATCATAAGAAACACCGGTGGACAATGCTCCGCTAGATGGCGAAGGAACAAAGCGTTTCTAGTGACTCCAAGCCTCAGCGTATATATTGGAATGCAAAGCTTTTCTGAGTTCGAGTACACACGAGGAGTCTAACCTTCGTTGATGTATTAACAAATTATGGTTAGCAACCCTTCAATATTCGTAAATATCTTTTTTGATATAGATTCTTTTCATTTTCAATGAAAATAAAAAGAATTTTCAATGAAAAGAATCTCTGTGAGCGAGATTCTGAAGAATTTTGTTAAAATTCTGTGCGAGAATCTTGTTAAAAATCCCGGCTAGATTCGTTTTTTCTACGCGGGTTCATACACGGGTCTAAGAACCTCATCTCAGTCTGCAGAACCAAATTGGAGGTCCAGGCATACAAATTTTCGACGAAGGTTCTGCTGACACTTTTAGGTTTTGAAGAGGGTCCAAATTTTAACTCGGGTATATCTTAGATATAAAAGATATATTTTCACGGAAAATTGGATAACGCGGATATATTGTATAAAATAATATCTGCGATGTACTGTAGATATACTTAAAATACATTTCTGTTATATCAATGCTGAAAAGTTGTGTACTCCAGATATATTTATCGATGTATTTTTTTTCCGTTGGGTTATCGAGTGACAACCGCTAACTATTAGTCCGCGCTAATATTTTCATATCTACGAAATTATTTTTCAGTTAGTACTTTCAGTACTTAGTTTCTTTGAAGCAGTAACAAGTAAATAGTTATGGTAAGAATGAATAATAGCTAAAGTAAATATAATAGATTTTTCTGGGTGCACAAATTCAATTGATCTTAATCTTTTTCACTTATCCATTCTCTAAAATATGTTTAAAATTATCAATTTTTGGGAAATATTCCGCTAATCTGATGATGAAACCTAGCATGATCACAGCCAACGGTGGAGGCCACTTTTGATGTTTAATATCCTCAAAATTCCACTTTCGAGTTAAATTCCAGTAATTTAATTATATCAATTTTGCCTTGCTGATTGCGGGTCTACATTGTTTGGGAAACATGGAGTACACTTGTAGGTAACGAGTCCGAGAGGATAGTTCAGGTATGGTCGAGCTCTGTAGGGTGGATATCTGATAGAACGTTACACTATATACAACATTGAAGAGCCCAGGAGCACAGAACACGAAACCGCATACGAAGAGATTTTGCTGTAGGGAAATCGTGGGGGTCGTGGTGCTCGGTGGGCGTACAATAACTGGTGGGTTGTACACGCCGAGCAACACAGTAATATGTATTACGATAGGTAGTATAGCGTGTACTTGGTGGAGCACAGCTCGGAGCACCTACTACCGGATAATAGTACCAGCGCGGGTTTGCTCGGATTTAGTTTTCGAGTTTATGACGTCGGCAAGGTTTCCTGGGTTAACCGGCCACGCAAACGCGGGGTATCATCTCGTCTCGTCTCGTTCACCCGTTTCTACTCTCTCCACCGGTTATATTCTATTAAGCGATAAATATTAAAGCTAGATATATGGTCGAGACTAGTGCTGCTACTACGATAGAGCGCGCATGGATAACTTACCAGAGAGGGCGGTGGATTTGTACTTGGCGTCGAATCAGGTTGGGTAAGCGGGCTGTACGCTTGGAACATATACCAACGTAGACATAGGGGTGGTTCGAAGTTATACTCCAGGGAGTATCAGCGTCGGATTTCAACCCTTTCGATTCCAACGAGATTCCCGTAGCGGGGCTGCTGCATTTACTTCTCCCGGGACTTTCTCGCTCTTGGCTGCCCAACCAGTTGCTATTTAATTGGACGAATTAATTAGTTGGAATTAAAATGATTGAGACGCAGCGTTGTGGCTTGTTACGTAAAATGCTAATGGTCAATTTAATTTCTTGGACAGACTGATCTCTGACTGATATTTTGGTAGGATTACGACTCCATCTTCATTAGGATTCAGCGGTCTCTGTTAAGAAGAAATAATGTATTAAGTCGTTGTTTATTTATTTATTGCTGGGACCTTCGGACCATTTTCGGACCGTTGAAGCTGACTCCCTCGATTCTTGATAAGGCTATAGCGAGAACTTTTCATAATATCGACAATAACAAAGTTGTCGAATTTCAGCGACATTAGTTTCAGATGTAGGTTCCGTTGAGTAAAGTCAAGTTAGGCAAGATTAAGTTAAGTTGTGTTGAGTTAGGTTAGGAAATATCGCGAACTAGTGAAGCTATAATAATTTGCCAGTTTATTTATAAAGGCAACATTATTTTCGCACGCTCCGAGAAATCGTGGTAGTCTTCGGGACATCTTATTACTACTATTCATCAGTCATGCATGGAACTGTTTTTATAGGTTCATTGACTAAACAATAATTCCTATTAATTAAATGTGGTATAAGGTGCTTCGGCGAATGACGGCTTATGACTTTTTTCCTTTTTTTTGTGGTTTAACGTTTCGCCCTGATCAGGGCCTCTTCAGAAACCATTTATTGTTTATATTCGATGAGTTTGTGACCTCATACTTTGTTTATGTCTCACATTTGTATATTTGCTGTTTGACAAAATAAATCTTTTCCTAAAGTGCTTTGTGATTGGTGACCGGGCTCCCCGGTCTTATAGGTTAAGCCTGTCTGTGTTGTATGTTCTTAAAAGTTTAACACTATGGCTTCTTTTACACATTACACTTGTATTTATTTTTAACTTTTGAGACCGGAGAGTCCGGTCACCATGAGGTCACATTTTTAACTCCTTAAAAAAAATGTTAAAAATGTGACCTCATGGTGACCGGACTCTCCGGTCTCAAAAGTTAAAAATAAATACAAGTGTAATGTGTAAAAAGAAGCCATAGTGTTAAACTTTTAAGAACATACAACACAGACAGGCTTAACCTATAAGACCGGGGAGCCCGGTCACCAATCACAAAGCACTTTAGGAAAAGATTTATTTTGTCAAACAGCAAATATACAAATGTGAGACATAAACAAAGTATGAGGTCACAAACTCATCGAATATAAACAATAAATGGTTTCTGAAGAGGCCCTGATCAGGGCGAAACGTTAAACCACAAAAAAAGGAAAAAAGTCATAAGCCGTCATTCGCCGAAGCACCTTATACCACATATCCTTCATAAACGGCTAAAGCAACACATAACAATCCTATTAATTAAAGTTATTAGTGATACCTTTTTAATATCATTGTAAAAATAGTTGCATGTACCAAAATTTAATAGTTCTTAGGTCGATATGATTTTTTTTTCACGCAGAGAAAAGGCCGTATAGAATCTTTATCTCGGAAACGGTTTTGGAAACATCTCAGTAAAAATCACGCATAGGAGTCAATCCATACTCTTTCCCTGAATCTTGCCAACACTTTCACCTAGATTATATTTATTAATTTAGATGTATCACGCAGAAAACGTGTTATATACAATAGTAAGAAGTTTCGCGGAGACTGTCAAATCTTGAAGAAATAATCGTCCACGACGATAATTATTTGAGTGAATTATTAAACTTTTATCATGCAAACCGTGTTTTCGCATGTCTGAAAACCTAAATAATATCATGTAAAAAATGGTGTAGGCCCAACGAAGTTTATTCTGAATTGATCCACATACGGAATCCTTACAGTATGTGAACGTCATAAAATAACTTACTCAGCAGAGGGTCAAATCAGGCGATCTTTTTTCGCTTTTTTTCCTTCCCGTTACTATCGCACCCTTGTATCAAGTGCGTCGTCGATTTATCTCGTCATACTTTTTTGTTTCTAGCTTACCAGCTATCCTCTCTCGGCGCTGGGTGCTCGCACAGTGTAACGCAATAAAGAGGATAAATAGGAGGTGAACGTGACCTCCGGTGTAAGTGAACTTGGAGGGCAAAGAGCGAAGAGGTGTAAGATTACGCCCTTATCATTAGTCTTCCCTATAGCCGTAGCACACTCGAGCAAAAGGTTGAGTAGAACTACGAGAGGGAGGCGAGAAGGACGAAGAGGTGTAGCTGGAGGAGGGAAAGGAGGCCCTTAACTCCGAGCCTGACACACATACGCAGCCCGGTTATTTGTCCCATGTCGTGTCGTTCGATTGCTCCACTCACTTTTTCTTCCCTTCGCACTACATCGGGGCTGTATCTCGCCATTGGGACTGCCCAAAAACGACCCCCATTGACCCAATTCCCCATCAAATTGACCCTAAATAAATGAACAGGCAAACATTAAATGAATCAAGACATTTATTTGGTCACGAAAAAAAAGAAAAACGTATTTCCCGTCGTTAGTCTTCGTGTCCGTTTGCCTACGACGCCTCTATTACAGCAGCTACGACAGATATACCGCTATTATGAGCTGCGCGATCACGTTATGACATACATAGTGCGTTATTAGTTTATCAATCGTACGTGTCACGCGAGTATCTTGACCTGGATTAGTTTACCGAGTTGTTAACCATTTTTTTTCTTTTTTCTGGATTCTAATGTTCAACTTCCGGTCAGCTTGATGCGGGAAATAATTGGCCATCCCCTCGTCGGTAATTCTCCATATATCAGCACGCTGAAGAAACAGTGTTATACGAAATATGAATTATTAATGATTTGCGCTGGAGGTTATTGTCGAGGTCGTGGGAAAATGCAATATTGTCTCACGATTAGAGTTTGCAACATTGGTCGGTACATTTTTATACAGAATCGCTTTTCAAAACTGCTTGACGCACAAATTCGCGTTCGCGAATAGTATTGAGATTATTCGCCGTTTGGGACGGAAAATATGAAATGGAAAGAGCCGTCCCTGTGAGAAGTTGGGGAGGAGAAAGACGAGGAGATACCAACCGGGTTATGCTCGCAAAGTGATACGACTTGTTTTGCATTCGAATGGCGAGCGGACGATTTCAGTGTATAAGCATAGCACGAGGATTCGCTTGGTGGTAACCGAAAGTGAGAGGATGACAGGGATGTGGAAGAGAAAAAGAACGACGGAAACAGGAAAGGGAAAATTGGTCCCGACGATTTGCGCCCCCGGTATTGGGATCGTCATTAGACCTTGCCAGCAATGGATTTGCATGCTCCTCTGTGTGGATGTGCCTGTATACCGACTGAAAGAAGAGCAGGAGTGAGGAAATGCGCGCCACGTTCACCCCGACTTTCCGGATAGCGCGGAATCCGCCGGTTTAGCATATTCAAAGAGTGGTTCAAGTTGCTTCTCATCTCCGTTGCGAAGCACTCGGTGCACGTAGACGTTGAATTCGAAAATAGAGTCGTAAAATGATTCTACTGCGTTACAAAACGGAATATAGGTATCAGAATTGTTCCTGCAGGACCAATACCCTGGGAATCTCGATTTTTACATCACAATTGCAATCTTATTATTTCAGTGTTTATTAACGAACATTGAAAATATCGTATTTCAATCACGCGGTCAATCATTATGAAGAGGCTCGTATATCAGTACGGTGGTGACGTTTTCGATATCTAATCACCGGGTTACTCTACACTCGTAGAAAAATAAGTAGTTAACACCACCACTTTTTTATGAGTTCGCTATAAATGAGTAGTGTCAACTGTGTATCTATTAACGGGAACTCAATACATGGTTGTCACAGCTCATTTATGGCAAAGTCATAAAAAAGTAGTCGCACCAACTACTTTTTTTTCTCTATGCAAATGATGTTTGTGGAAAAAGAACGAAGAAAAAGGCTAAATACTGCCTGCGATGTCAGTCTGCATCACAGTACTTAAAAAACTCACATTAACAGCAATGATATACGTTTTCACACCTCCGTCCAGAAATGCTCACGCTTCGCAAGTTGTCACTTGAGAAAACTGCAGTTTCCCGACGACGTGCCGGAAATTTTTTTTTAGCTGCCTGGTGTGTAGTCCAACAAATCCACACTCATTAAGAAAAAGGTTTTTCCCCACTATTAAAATGTACTATTAGAAAAGAGCCTACAAAACACTTTATTTAAAAATTATAGTACAAGAAAAAACTAAGTACCGCAAAAAATATAACTTTGTGATTTGACTCATATTAACTTTTCCGGCATTTCATTATTTTCACACAAAAATACATGTCACGAAATATCTCGAAATCAAATACATAAATGAAACGGCTGTTTCGTAATTTTTATTGACTTTAAATTTCTTTATGCGCACACAATTTCAGATGGTACATGAATAATCTAACCTAACAAAGAATACAGGGCTGTATTGTTTATTAGGTTAGTTGAAACTGTATTTTTCAGAGACTCAGTAGCGCTCACTTTTATGGTTCGACTTAATTTTCCGTTCATATATTTTTTTCTTTTTTTTTCTTCATCTTCACTTCCGTAGAATTCTCGTTTCCCGGACGACCGAGTGGGATGTTGACCCAGTGAGAGTACCCGTTTCGCATCTCTTTCGCGAGAGCGGTGCACATCGTCCCTTCGTTCATTATTTACACGCTCAGTGGGTGAGGGTTAGCCCTGTGTGCGTGATTCATGTGGTGGTGGCGTGGATACCCGCTGCATGCGAAACATCAGAACCCTTAGAAAGGGAAAGAGAGTGGAGGGAAAAAAAAGAGAAGCCAAGAGTGAAGAGCGGTAAAGGGGTTGGACCTGCTCCTGGTGCACTGGTGATGCACTTGGCTAACTCTCATGTTCACTCTGATTTTTCAACCAGGCTGAACCCTTGGCTCGATGCAAGTGGGCCAGTGGGCTACTAAATGCAGTCGAGAGTTGTACTCTACATTCTGCTCTCCTTTTTCGTCCCCTGTTTCCTTCTCCTGCTTGCATTAAAGTAATACCAACTTTCAATGCAAATATTTTCTTCCCAAGCTCTTTCATTATAAAATATCTTTTAATTAATTCACTGTAAAGTTAATTATCTGCACAATTTGCTGCATGTACGTACCATAATTAATCGTGGGTTCATTAAATCTACTCTGAAGTAGTTAATTAAAATTCAGCGTACAGGTGAACAGGCATCTAAAAGTTTTCAGATAAATGAATAGCTTTGAGGATATTAGGGATAGAATTGAGGGTGAGAGGTCGGAAACTTTGTGAAAAGCATATTTCCTGAAGGATAAAAGCCCCCCCAGACACGCTGGTATATACAGCCGCAGAGTAACTCACCCCAAAGTCTAACTTGGACTAATTTAAATATTAGTTTGGGCTTGCAGTATATGTGGTGTTTGGTACCGCCAGTGCTGGTAGCTTGTAAATCTATCAGCTGTGAGGATACAAATTTATGGGTAAGGCGCGTATGGATGTTTTATTTAGTAGCTCCTCACTCCTCTCACATTCTCTTCGTCTATCATTCGCTCTTCGCGAGCAAAAGCTTCGCACACGCCGGTGTATATAAGGAACATGTACGCGTACTTCATGAATAAAATATCACTGCTAATGCCCGGAGGCCGGGCGACGCGTTTTTCTCTCGGTATACCCAAAACGATGCGCGACTTTGCCGACAGGGGGCGGGTCCACAACCGAAAGTGAGAAAGTACTGTGCGGTGCAGAAAAAAAATGAGCGATTGCAGCTGCATTTGGAAAAACGACTCGTAAATAATGCCAGGGGTTAGACAATATTTTGTCTCGCCATTATCTCTCGAAATAGCATTTTCTTATACCTCGTCTTGGGCCAAGAGTTTCCTGTTGTTCGGAGGACTATCGAAAATCGATTTCCACGATATTTTCTTGTAATCCTTAGTACAGTTTCAACGGTAACTGTCATTCTACGTGAGAAGCGTGTGGAATCGTCTCAGGTTTCTGACATTTTGCTCGCGATTCTTCGAACCTCTGGCAGATACTTGACTAATTTTTTTTTCAAAAGCCAAGCACATCTACCTCGTATCTCTCAGCGCGGAGCGAGGGAAGACCATGAAAACCCATTTAAAAAAAGATAAGCTGCCGTAACGGTGCGTTGCAAGTACATAAAAAAAGAGAAAAACGATGAAAAGTTTGAATCTAGAATAGAGAAGCAGGGTGGTTGGTCCTGCATACCCGGTTGCTGTGCGATCTCGTTTAAAAATGCCAAAGAGCAAAGTACCGCGAGAGCGGCATGAGAATTAAGGGGGTTTGCATTGCTCTTCATCCAAGTGACAGAAAGAGAGTAAGATGGGGAGGATAGGAGCGAGAGAGGTGAAAAACTCGTAGGGGAGGATGGCTGTTGCGTCTCTATACCGAAAAGACCGAAAGATCCGGCAGGGAAAAATCTGCATTTTATTATTTCTGGCCGGGTAGTTAAGCGAACCGTCGAAAAGTCAACCCCTCCCAGTTGCTCTCGTGCTTCTCGGCTCTTTTGCACGATATCCTCGTCGAGTTTTCTTGAATCGCGCGTGGCTTTTACCCTCCTGGCGTGTCCAGGAAGTGGAGTGGCCAGACCGGATACGAGCGGCATTTGCATTCGCGGTTGTAAAGGAGCGCGATATAGCGCGAGACACGAGTCTCGATCGACTTTCAACCCCCTTGCTCGCTTTTCATACCACCCCCACATCTTTCTTTGCTCTTCTCTTGACTTGAACAAGACGCTACCACCAAGAAACGCCAAAAAGGGTCTGAATGAGAGACACAGAGAGATAGATGGATAGAGAAAAGAGAAGAGGAGTTGATTCACAGGAAAAGAAATGGTGCTCTTTGGCGAATAGACCGGACGACTTCTGCTCCGAGCTTATGTCGCGAATAAACTTTGCCTCGAGTTACCCGACGATTTTAAAAGAGAAATAGAGAATAGACAGCCCTGCCGGATATTATTACAGTGGAAAAGGTGAAAGAAGAGGAAAACGAGTGACGAGAAGAAGGAGCAAAGACTGTATATATTCTCTTGCTCGCAAGATGTTTTTATTTCTGTCGAGACTTTCTTCGAAGCGCGAAACTTTGATCGTATAAGCAAGCTCTCTCGCAGCTTCTTTATCTTTATGCTCGAGCTCGCTATCCCCGAAGGAAAAGTGGCTATTGCAGACCGACCGCGGAAGCTAATTTCCTTTTCACATTCGATTTTCACGGCAAGCGTTAACGCCCTCGATCTTCAGGCACCACATCACTCGCTGCAATAACTTATTGTAGAAGCGATGGTGACGCGCACCTCTGTATTGTATTTGAGATATGCACAGGTGTATGTGTGTAAGCGTAAGGCACAACAGCCCGACGACCAACCAGTCAACTGCCTGCTTTATGTATCTCACTCACCGAATAGCTGGGCTTTTTACGTATTTTTATTTCGTAACCATATAATATTTATTTCACTACTCTCGCAGCCAGGGACTTTATCACTTATAGGGGAGAGGGAGAGTGGATTTTAAGGCGGTATTCAACGTGGTACTTCTCGAGAAAGACGTTTGTCACTTTATGCCTACCTAGTACCGCACTAGAACGTAATGTGTTGGTCGCATACGAGTCGCTAATATCACCCGCTTATGATTTTACTTATTGATAGCATTGCAAGAAATAAGTTATAAGCTTTTTCGTCTTCCTACTATCAAATAAAAAATTGTAAATACTTTTATATTGGAATGGACTTGAAATTATAAAAATTGAAAAAATTTCAGACTGAAAAAATGAGTGTACTTCATAAACAAATCAGGTAAATAAACAATTATGAAATAACAATCATTCGCATATTATAGTCGAATGGAGATCGCCACTAAATTGACGAATTAATCTCCCGACTACAATATGCGAATGATTATTATTTCACCAATATTTATTTATCCAATTCATTCTGCCGACTCGTCGTGTTACCGAAAATCATTATGGCGTATCGTTGGTTTGCCAAACAATCATATTACCGAACTCACTATTTCGTTGAAAAATCATCATGCCGAAATGTCACATGGGTAAACCCTCTTTTTGTCGAACCATCAACATGCTAAACCTTTATAATACCGAATGCCATTTTGCCGAATCGTTAAGTCGCCGAAACTTCATGAAGCCGAAAACCATTTTGCCAAAATATCATTTCTGCGAACCACATTCTCCATTTTAGTGATATGTCTTATAAGGTATACCTTACAATATGCTGATAGCCCTTTCTTCCAGCGAATTCAGAAGGTAAATGAATCAAATATCAATTTGAGCAAGGTTGCAAAGTAGAACTTTGCACATTGCTTCCCCATTAATTTTTATTTTTAACAAAGCCACCTCGATGACAAAGCTTATTTATTAATTTTGGCTTCCTCATGGAGGAAGGTTTGTAAAAAATCATTGCTGAATAGTACTGATTTCATGGACAAAATTTGAATTCGCTATCTTATGTTTTACTAACATTAATTCAATAACATAATTTGTTCTAAAATTTTTTATTCGACGGAATTTGAACCACATTGCAGATTATGAAAAAACTATATGTACATATTAATTATCTCTAAATAGAACCGATTTCATGTATAAAATTTGAATTCGTTGTCTCATTTTTTAAAACAACGTGAACTTTTCGCAAATTCCAAATCTCTATAAAATCCGAACCGTTTTTCTGATTTCGGTCAAATTCAATACCAAATAACATCAAAGGTACCTACACATATAAAGCGTTATTTAGCAAAATATCGCCAGTTTTACGAAAGTTAGAGCGCGCACGTGCTTTTTTGAAGAAATTCAAAAAGCTATAAAATAAAAATTTCTCCATACATTTCGTAAAAAATTTCAACAGTAAAAGACGAGCTGCTACTTCCATTGTGTGCCAAATTTTAGCTCGATCGGATGAACGGTTCTCGAGTTACTGGTCATTCGGCAAATGACTATCGGCGAAGCAATTTTTCGATTAATGACTATTCGGGTATAAGATGATTCGACAATATTGCTCCTTGCTATAGTGTGCCAGTTAGAACACAAGCGCCCATGGTGTCAAATTTACGTACTTTCAGACGGACTTTGAAGAGTGCAAAAAAAAAAATTACAATTAGATTATGTTTATATAAACATAACCTAAAATCAAACGGAAAATTGAGGTACATGCATTACAACTTCACCAAGTGGCAACTTCACTTCATGGCAGTGAAAGTGTCACCACCTAGAAAACCAAGAGTAGAGGTAGCGCCTCGTTAAAAAATGCGTTCCAACGCATTTGAATTGTTGAAAATACTTTACATCTCTTTATACGTAATATCAACGTTGAAAATACATTTTCGTTGATTCAATGCCTTTATTTTGTGACCTGCTGTCAGACGGTAAATAAAATTACCACTAAAATTCAGGTTATACCTACACCGTGCATTTTATGTAATCTTGGGTAAGTTTTTTTTTTCTTCTCATTGCCAACCCCCTGCTGGGAAAGGGGAGCTTATTTAAGTCGAACGGTGAACCATGCGGCGCGTAAGCATCTGCTGTGAGTGACAGGGGTCTCACTCTTTCCTCTCCGATCTGAATATATTGGAGTATATATCGTATACTACAGATATATTCGTAAGGAGAAATAAATATCGTAAAATATGCCGAATAAATGCAAACAGTTCGTGGCAAGAATTTAGTCTCGCTCAAGGGTTGTTCCTTCTTCGTCGACGAGGGTTGAACGGGACACGCCATCCAAAAGCAACGGGTTTGCCTGAAGGTGCCGCACGACCCTCCGCACCAGCAGCAGCTCTCGGTTATTATTTGCCATTTTTATTGGTTCGGATACGCGGTCGCGTATAACGTCCCATAAAACTTCTGTCTCGCTTTCCCTCAACTTCCCAACCTCTTTGCACTTTATGTCCGTTGACGCTGAACGCAATTTGCAAACGGGTGCATTCGCAATTCCGTGACGCGAGGTCGACTCGAAAGATTAAGAACCAATGTGATATACGAGAGGGTCGTAAAAATCGGTACACTTCGAGCTAATAAAATCTGATTAAAGTGACTCTTCATTATCCTATATCCTCCTTGACATAATAATTGAGAGATTGGACTTACCATTCTTAAAGAGTCTGTGATAGCCTCAATAAATATTTGTGTAACTTGAAAGTTTATTTTGGTTAAATATACTCAAGTATCTATGAAGAATATAAAAGATTTCGGCATATAAAATATATGAGCAATGTCGTCAAGACTTCAGACACTCAAAAAAAATCCCACCCCATTGAGAGATTGGACTTACCATTCTTAAAGAGTCTGTGATAGCCTCAATAAATATTTGTGTAACTTGAAAGTTTATTTTGGTTAAATATACTCAAGTATCTATGAAGAATATAAAAGATTTCGGCACATAAAATATATGAGCAATGTCGTCAAGACTTCGGACGATCAAAAAAATCCCACAGGTCCGACTTCCGTTCGGAAAATCCAAATTAATTTTTTTTTAAATTATCGAATTTTGGCTTTCACTATCGTTCTCAAATCGCATATTCTGCCACCAAAAATAACGATTACAAGCCTTTTTACCATGATTTTAAACAAGGATAGAAGGTAGAACCTTGTATATTGCTTCCTCATTATATTTCGCTTATTACAAAGCTATCTCTATGAGAAAGTATATTAAACAGTTTTTAAAAAAAATTTCGACGAAAACATATTAATAAATTCATCGCCTCAATTAAAATCTATTAAAAAAAGAACAAACACAGTGTACAGTCGGCGTTAATATTCGGGAACGAAGTAGTACGAAATTGAAATTTTGGGGAAGACATGACTGAAAATTTCTGATTTATGCAATAAATGTATTTTGCCAAATATTCATACAAAAAAATATATATTCATTTGAAATAAATTGCATAAAAATAATATGAGTTTCACTGTACAATATAATCAGTAGAATAAAATTTAACTCCGGCTTTTAATAAAAATAATAACAACGAGAAATGAAATTTCGTATCTGTGCTTATTTTACCGTGTATAAGATTTTACAACTATCCACTTTATGTCTCAGCAATAAGTGCGAAATTCCGCGAAGCAGATAGCATCGTATAGCAATAGCTACCGACAAGATTCTTCAGTAAAGTCGAGCCGTTGTGAGCGCATTGGCAACAAACTAAGATCGGTACTCAAGTGAGCTCTCAAACCCAGGGTGAAAAGAAGGAAGAACGTACAGTTCGCTTCGAAATCGAGAAACATAACGCGCTGGGGGCTGCAAAGTACATGGATATCTAGATGACGCTCGGCTGGTGTATAAGTACGTGTACATACGATAGTCTGTGCGGAGAAGACCCGCGCGGCTCGCTTCCAATACAACCAGGCACCTTTTGTAGGCTGACTCAGCGCAAGAATAAAACGAATTGCCATCAAGGCGTTACTGCCAACATTAAATAAAGAAATATAGCCGGCTTTAGTCGACTATGGCAGATCGCGCCTAAGCATTCGTGCGTTAGCACTAAACTATATTACAACCGCAAACTCTACTATGGGTGAGTGCTAACGCAAAAGCGCGACGGCTTTCTGTATACCCGGCATGCACCGGCAAAACAGAACGTTTGCCAGTCGTGTTCTCTCTGTCACTGAGAGTATATGGCTTCTGCTTGTAGTCCATGTAGTAAGAGCGACCCACATGACGGATGGCCTTTACGAGCCAGTGATTTATTTTATCGCGACTTCTTTTCTCCTCTCTTTCTACCTTTCGCCGTTGTTATAATATCCAGGACTGCAAAATTAAGCGATTGTTCCAGCGAAAAGTGCTTGACCTGGCTCTACGAGTATGCGACGCAGTTCTACCTGTTAATAACCACAAGAAAAAAAGGAGAGTATTTATAGAGATCCAGACACCTAAGAAAAGTCAATAGAAAATATTTATTTAGGATTATACGATTCCTATTAACCCCTAACAAGTTAGTGGCTCGAGATGTCTCGAAAATATCGAAAATATCGCAGTCATTGTCATCGTTTTATTCGTGCTGCCATTGGTCGGCGGTGTCGTTAGTCAGTTACACTGCGGTCGGGACCAAGACCATGCATTCATTTTTTTTTTTTGTTTATGTCAAATGTCCAAACTCGCTTAAGCGCCCGTGTCTCTTTAACCCTACGTGTATTTTAACTTTGTTTTACCCATTTCGTTCTTTTTTTATTTGCCATGCTTTATTGACATTCATGGAGTATGTTTTTTCTGTTTATTCATGTATATCTTGATGGAAAAACCAAACAAGTGCTTATGTCGGAATATACGTTTTTCACAAAAAACAGCCAAGTGCTTGTGACTTTTTAATTTTTATCACGCATTTCCCTCCCTTATAACATACTATACTAATTCCGTACGAATCATTGGAGTCTCATAGAAATGACGTCACTCACGGTTTGGGGGGCTTCATCCCCACTTATAAAAGCCAAGGACTGTAATCTAATAGGAGGACTAATAAAAATCAGTGCTTGAGGTTGGCGCATATTGTTTTAGGGTGAGTATATTATTGTCACAGACATATACGACACATTACAATTATTTTTGCGCTTTCTATCAACTAACTATGAGGATGGCTGGGCGAGTATCACTTGCGTTAGCACTCCCAAGATATTTGCTTTCGGAAGGAAGAAAAAAAAATCCCACTCTCTCTTTTTTTTTCTGTCACCAGAGTAAGACTTTTGCGGAGAGTTCTCGTTACTGAAATTGGTAGGCCGTGCGGACAATGAGCAACGTCGAGCTGGTAAGTAAGAACGAAAAAGATCCAAGTTCCTTGGAAGAAGTGAGGCAGAAGCAGAGCAAAAGCTTGTGGGGTGAAGTTGCGAAGGGTGCAGCGATGTGGAGAGATAAAGTGAGACAGGAATCGCGACATTTTCACGGCGCCAATGCGTTGAAGAGAGATTTTTCTTCGTATCGTCGTCGGAGCTGCATAGTCATAGAAAGTGTGAGTATCCTGGATCCTCAGTGGAAGAGTTTGCCAGAGACTTGGCCGTGCGTCCTTTTCACTGAGATAGCCGCATCCTTCGGTTTGCCTCGTTTTAATTTTCTTCGCGGCTTGATTTCACCCCTCGCATCCCGACTACCTCGACGTCGAGTCGATCTTCTTCGTTTTATTTATTTTTTTTAGCTCTCTCACTTACTCGCTACCATTCGCACCCCTTGTTACACTTCTGACTCGCACCAAGTCCTTCCTTCGGCGCGACTTTCCCTCAAGGAGGAGTGTAAAGTCTCTCCGCACCCTCGGCTTAAAAAATTGATCCGATATCTCGGCGTGTTGGCCCCGTGCAATCCCACGGGAACTGAAAGGGACAATGGCTTCGTGGGACAAAATACGATGGGGTTGGGCAAAAGTGTTGGCGAGAGTGAGACGAAACTCAAGCTGCGACATTGCTAAAGAGCGAAGGAGAGATCGTGAGTGAGAAGGAAAAGGGAGAATGCCTTGCTTCCTGAAGCAAGATGTCGAAGAAGAAAAGAGAGACCAAGGGTGAAGGCTTCTCGAGGTTGAGAGAGAAAGAGATTGGCGAGGGGAAAGCGCGACGTGGCGGGTAAGACGGAGAGAAGGAGGTCGAAGGGATCCGCCGCAGTGATTATATCCGACAAGCCGCCCCAAACTTCTCGAGCGCGTAGCCAGCAAGCCTTCGGTTACCCTCAGCCTTTTTCTCTCTCTCTCTCTCTTTCTTTCACGATCTCAAACTCCCTCACGATGAAATGCGCTACACCCAATCCCTCGGTACGCGCGATGCTGAATAAAAATGTTTAAAACCATCCCTTCTTATCCGAGCACTTATATTTACTACGACGAGATATCTTTTATGATTTTTCTTTTTCTTCTTTTTTTAATTTTCAGCGCGATTTTTCCACTTTCAAGATATTGCAAATGACAGCCTGCGCTTTCATTGGTATTAAAAAAAAATACGTATTATCTGATGCCGAAGGCCATTTGTATTATTAAACAACATCCCATAAACAACTGAATGAATAAACAAAGAGATGCCGTTTAATATTAAAATATCGAGAGAAACGCATCGATAATGAAAACACGCTTAAAGTTGAAAGGACATGTCTGGGTGTAAAATAAGTAAAACAGAAGGGAATTCTAGAGTCTCTCGGGTCGGCAACCTTGCCTGGCTCTTCTCATCGGATCCTAACCTAAGCCAACAAAGTAATATCATCATTTTCTTCGTTTTCTTCTTTTCGCGTTCTTTCCGCTCCTTATTTTTCTTTCTTTTTCGCCGGCAATGCTGCACCAGCGTATCTCGTTTGGCCCGCTATCTCTCTTTTCTTTCTACCGCGCCCGCGGGATAGCACAAGAGCTCGTAAGTTACGCCCGCGTAAAATCGCCTGTAAAACTGGCAGTCCTGACTAGAGCCTCCCACCTCGACAAACTCCGCTCAGACAAAAGTTTTCGCGGTCTCTTCACTTCACCCGTTCACTTTACTCGACGTTGTCTCGCCAAGAGCAACTTCAGCACACGCGAACTCTCGTCGACCTCTTGGCCGTGGGGTCGTTCCCCGCAGCTCCCAACAGACCCACTGCGAATGGAAACGTTTTAAATAGAGTTCTCTCGCGTCTTACGCTTCTCTAACTTACGCCGAAGAAATTTGCCGTGATTTCGGTAGTGTCGAGTGTTCTAGCCTTGGGAAGTATATCATAATAGCAATGTTGGAATATTCCTGGAGACAATGACGTCTCAACGATGCGGGAGATATGACTTGACCTATAAGCACGAGATTTAGGTCGAGTTAATATTAAAATAGACGTGTGGCGCAACTCGTGTATCGCGACTTTTAACTCGTTCAATGCTTATTCAATTTTGAATCAAGAACAGGACGTCATTTAAATACAGATGAATTTAGAATATTTTTACAAAATAACAAGTATAATTAATGATTGTTCAGAAATAAATATTTTTACGTCATAGCAATAATTATTAATAACTTGATGTAATTATTCTATAGCAAAGAATGATCATTTCCTGTAGACGTAATAATCCATAACTTGTAAGTCAACAAATTATATTCAATACTTTTTCATTCAAATGGATTTTTGTATGGAATATAACATAAATACGATTGAAAGATTCGATGATACAAATATTGGAAATCATATAATGTCTCCATTCTCAACGGTTGTCTCTTAGAAAATTGACCGACAAATAAAAAATGGCCGCAAAAGAACTACCATCGGGAAAAAGTATAAGTCGTGGTATCGTCACAATTAAAAACAAAGACGTATATGCATTACTATATTTTTAAATACTTAACGCAGGCGTTATTACTATGATATTAATATTATAATATTACTTGATGTTATTATGAATGTTAAATAGTTGGTTATATTCTCTTATAACCAACTATTTAGCAAAATAGAATAAATTTTACAAAAGTTATAGCGCGCACCTCCTTTTTTCAAAAAATTCAAAACGGCATAAAAACCAAATTTTCGCACACATTTTATCGAAAATTGTCACAGTTGAAGAGGGTCTGCTGCTACACTTGTGTGCCAAATTTGAGCTCGATATACAAAACGGTTCTTGATTTATCGGCGTTCGAATTTTCGGAGTTGTATACATACACACATACATACGGACATTTTTTCTAGATCACTTTTCTGGACGTTTTGGACAATTCGAAGTGTCCTGACATAAAAAACTCGAAAATTTTTTTTTCATGATAACAAATCTTCCTCTATGAGGAAGCAAAAACAGGTATATCAATTAAAGAGTTTACGATGGATGTTTCTAAAATATAGGTTGAAAATGTATAGTAAGAAGGAATGGAATGTGGGAATGAAAAGAAAAGGACAAGTGTCAACGATTGTAGTGACGCCTAGTGGCGCCACACGAGCAAACACACTCGCTCCTAACTTCTCCTTAGCGCCTTATTTCCATACGATTACAAGCCACGGCAAACAGGCGACGTTATAACGCGTGGCAGTTTGAATCTCGGTTGTGGGCGCGACTCGGTGGCGCAAGTCGCATTGTAACTCAGTCTGGGTCTCAGAATTCGCGCGATTGTTGGGACTCGGGTGACTTTTGTGTTTCAATGGGCTGTCCTAGCTACTACTGAGGGTGGCCCGGAAAATCTAATACCTCCGCACGTGAATAACCCCCGATGCCATTTTGCATTTCTATAAAATGCAACGAAGCGTTATACGACGCTTGCTTACACCGCTATGCCATAGCTATAAAAATAACAGTAGATCCACCTGTTTCATTTTGAAAACAATTTTACTAGCGCGAATAGACGTTCTTTTGTTGGCTATTCAAACAAAATGGTACATTTTTCAAGTCCTGTACTACTGCCCCGCCATTTATATCAGAGTTGCAGAGCTTTTCATATTCCCTCCTCATAGAGGAAGCTTTGTTTGTCAGATTTTAATTTCAGGGTACTCAAAATGGTCCGAATCATCGAGAAACTTGGTACGTCAGTACATTAACCCTCTTTTCTTTGTAAAAATTTACGATAAAATTGAAGCATCATTTTAGATTTTATAAGATTGTGAATTTTTCTATTGCCGCAATTTTTTTAGTTAATACGCTAAATAGTTCTTAACAAATAGAATAATATAGAAGGATGATTGGTATTGAATTAGAATATAAATCTATGAAGCGGTTCAGATTTTATAGGATTTTCGAAAAAACGGGGTTGACGTTCTAAATCAAGCCACCTTCGCCAAAATTGATAAAAATGTTCTATAGGGATGAATCAAAATTCAACAATGCTAGATATCGAATTTGGTAAAGATTCATAAACTACTTCTACGAATTACAATATTATGACTTTAAATATTTATTATTACATTTGCTTTTGATGCATCTAACAAAAAGGGCTGAAACTTTAGATATGTACGTAATAACGTGCAATGAATTTGGTACCGAATTGGATACAAAAAACTGAGGTGTCCAAATTCTATAGAACATTAAATTGAAATATATTAAAATAAAACGGTTGCAAAGTCGGGTTTTGCAAATTGCTTCCTCATTTTGCACCCTTCTCAAAGCTCCCTCTATGAGGAGGCCAAATTTGGTCGGCATAGTTCCTCGTAGAAGTAGCTCTGAAACAGGTAGAAAATGAGGAAACAATATGCAAGGCCCGATTCTGAATTTTTTAAAATATTCCTTATGTCCAACCAAACTTAATTATAACGTAATTTATGTAGAAATTTTAACTTGGACATCTTGAAATTTAGATAACGTTATTATGTAGTTAGAATACAAATTATGAGATTTGAAACATAGCTGCATAAAAATATATAGTCATCAAATGAATTGGTCTTGACGTGAAATAAAGATCGTCGTCGTGGCTCGCACAAGCGAACATGGGAATGATTTACAAGGCACGCGCCAGTATAAAGTTCTGATTAGCCGGATGTTCTCAAATGGGGGCTGTTATGTGTACAGACAACTTGAAGAGTGTAGTCGCTTCGAAAGTGCGAGCCGGATCCCAGCGATGCCTTATTATATCAGGGCGCAATGAAATGGTGCGGACATAAAAAGAAAAGCGTAATTACAATAGCTCGGGGGTTGCTACGAAACGAAAGTACGGTGTTACAGTACGCCAGAAGTGCCCCACGGGACCCCTTACTGTACAGTATAGCTATATATGACTATACTGCTCGCAGAGAATGAGACAGGGCGCTTCAAGGGTGCCGGGTTTCACGTTAAGCTTCAGCCAGTGTAGATGGAGAGGGATGTGGAATGAGGAGCAGGCCGAGACCTCTAATAAGATGTATCGTTTAATTTAATAACCTATCAGAAAATATCGCGCTCCGTCCCTTCCGGTCGAACGGGATTTCTCGAAAAGATACGCAGCCTCCTCGATACCAACGAATTCGCGCCGTAGCTTTCGACCTCTCGAGATGTACGAAGCCCAATTATTTCTCTGGAGACCCTTGTGATTCCAGGAGTACGTAGAAGCGCTGACGCGCGAAAGCCCGACAGCGGTTCGAAACAATGCACTTCACCTTACTTGTCGACCTCTCTCCTCTCTCTGTTCCTCCGATGATTCAATGGCACTGGAAGCTCTCGAGTAGCCTGCAAAAATTTACAAATCAGATTAGTGTTACAAATTATTAAAATTAAAAAACTCCTGACTAAAAGAAATGAGTTTAATTAATAAACAAATTGGGTAAATGAAAAATTGTGAAATATTGATAATTTGCATATTATTTCACCAGATTCAATTTACTCAATTTGTTTATTAATTAAAATCATTTTCTTCAGTCTGGAGTTTTTTTTATTTTATGAAATTATTGCTACCGAAGTGAGTTACATAATACGCAATAATGGCGGGCATGGCGCCATCTTGTGACATTTCGATATAGTCAAACAGGCTGTTTTTAAAAGACATTTCTCACATCGACTTTATAGTTTATTATCGAACTTAAAGGTAGCCTAAAACGGCCGCATGCACATCCAAACTCCGTGTGTTGTCTTTAGTCAAGTCATTTTATGCCATTTTGAAAGACATTGTCGACATAGAAAACTGCATCGATCAGCTGATTACCACTAAACATATAACCTCCGTCTTTTTGCTTGGCGGGCAGTCGGGAGTAAAAAAGAGATACAAGTAGACATTTAAGCGAAATTTATATAATCAATAAATAACAAATATCCAAAACCAGCAATGGAAAAAATACATTGAGAGTTCATTTCCTTGACATAAACAACGAGAGGTGAGGTGAGGTGTTAGAAACCTAAAGCTTTGTTGATTGTTACGCCATATCCAGAAAACGACGCGTGAAACGGGATATCCTTGCGGCTTGTGCGCTAGAGGTTAATTAAAATTTGCTAATTAACTCTGCGTTCTAAATTAATTAAGTTCGCCTTTCGTGCAACACACTACGTTGACAAGAAGGGGGCCGCTCAATTAAAAATCCAGGGCCACAGTGTCAAAGTGCACGAGTCGAAGGATCGATGGCAGAAGGAGTGAGAGAAGCTAAGTGTGCCCCACGGGAACCACCGAGTTCTCTGATTTTTTTTTTCACGTGGCAAGAAGGAAAGTACGAGATGAGAGACAACAAAAAAATTGTCGCGTTTCACCTGGCACCAGGAAAGAGTGAGAGAGAAGCGGAATGAGAGAACGTCGAAACGACGAAGCAGGCACAGGTTTAACGAGCAGATTTAGAATTTTCTTCGCGGTCTGGCGATAAGGGGGAACAGCGGAGCTCGCGCGTGCTGGAAACCTTTTTAAAACCGAAATATAATCCTTGTAATTATCAAATCCCGCGGGGCTCTCTCTATAGGACAAATCCTTGAAAGGATCCTGACTCCTCATTACGAGCTCGAGCATCAAAAGGACTCTCTCTCTTCGTTGGCTCTCAGTCTCTTTCTCACTAGCTCTTTCCTTCTTCTTTTTCTCGCCTTTGCTTTGACTCTCCCACCCACCCTGCTTTTGTGACGCTGAGAAAAGAGCCAAAGGATATACATCAAGTTGCACAGCCCAGATAAACGCGAATGAAATTTTTTTTACACCGAATATACCATTTCAAGATCTCTTAGGACCTTAGTTTGATCCCTCACGCTTAAAAATGATACTAATTCAACACGTTTCGCGGTAATTATACGAATAACATATTTTTTCAGTTATTTCGAGTATAAAACGGTTGGAAGTTTATTGGGAATCTGGAAAGAAAATGATCTGTTTTTACAAGAGAAAAATGAGCTGCAACACGGAGTGAATCTTCGGACCAGAAATTTAATGAAACCCACATCAGGCTTTGCCACATGCGGGTTTTGAATTTTACGATTGCAGCAACGTTAGAACTATCGATAGTCTGATGTAATTTCTTCTCGGACTTCTAGTACACTCCGATAATCTTGGTAGTTCTAGATATTATTAACTGATAACTATTAATACTTAGTTCTAGCAATGCCCTTAAAAAATGCGCTATAACCCATTGAAATTATAACGTACCGTGATTATTTATGACTAATTATTAGATTATATAATTGTAAAGATAGTGACCCAATAACTTAGCTATTTATAGTTGTCTCTTAATAATTGCCACGACTACCACGTTTTTTTGGTGAAAGACACTCAGAAGGTTAAAAGAGATTTCTTCCACGAAGTTAATAGCAATAAATCCCGAATAGCTGCTCCACAGTCATTTTGGAGACGTTGCATAAGGACGACGTAATAATACTCCAGGAAAAACGATGCGATGACAGGAACGAGTCTATATAGTAGTGATGCTCGCGGTCGCCAAGAACGTTAATTACCAAAGTTTACGAGCGCTCACGAACGAGCTAAGGAAAGCCAAATTAGAATGCTAATTCTCCAACAGCAGAGGGCTCGTCGTCACGACGACCTCCCGTCGATCTCGAGACTTTAAGATTCCCGACGTTTTACGGTGGCAATCATCTCCCATGCAGTCGGTCTTAACGTTCTCCATGATAAAGTGTCCTACAATAAAAAAAATTTTTAAAAAAGTAATGAAATTAACTCAATTTAGACGGCAAATAAATTTATTTTCCAATTAATTTTAAAAAATTCAGACTATATACAAAAAAATCAGATTGACGCGCAAAAAATAAATTACGCATGTTAAAAATAGGGTACATTTCCACCTCTTCCAGATATAATCCTACAAAATTACAACTCTACCAGGTTACATCTCTTCGAAATTTAACAATAGCTCAGATCTCTTCCAAAAACCATCTACACAAGATTTATAAGCTAATTATAACTCTCCCATATTACATCTCACCCAGAATACAAGCATTTAGGAACGTCGCTACCGTATTACAAGTCCACCATATATATATACTACAGGTCTACCAAATTATAACTCGATGGATAATACAAAGTATATTATCATTATAAAGAAAAATATCCTGTTTCATCCGTAAAATACGAAGAGTATCAATTTTTATCAAATTCTCTATCGACCGGATAGACAACTGGCATCACTGTAAAAAGTTTTTATTTAAAAAAATTAATATACCGTATATGAAGCTCGGATGCATACATTAAATTAATATACATATACCGTATATTAATTTTCAGATGCATTCGTTACTGACAAATACAATATTTGTATATTAAAATGAATATTACAATACTCACGTACTGTAATTTTCAAATACCAGTATCGGAGAATTCTCATACTATTCTTAAATTGACAACAAAAGTATATTAATATGGAATTTAAATACCCGTTTCGTAAATCTCATATCGTTTTGTATATTAAATTCAGTTGCATTTTTAACAGTGATTCTAAACCTGCGATAAGCGGTGTTTTTGACGGCATGTATACTGAGAGAGTTATAGTATGGAACAGTTCTAGACATGTGTTCAAACTGGTAGATATGTTTTCTGGTAGAGATGTCAGTGTTTGTTAAATCCCAGAGAGTTGTAATCTGGTAGAAATGTAATATGATGGAGTTTGAGCGAAGGCTCGTTTTCGAGCAGAGTTGTATTATGGGAAAGTTATATCTACTAGAAATGTAAATGTTCCAAAAATAGCATAATTCGACGAATAAATGTAAAATTTGATACGAGAGTGTAAAGACGATACAGTAAATCATGAGGGAGCATCTCATCGTTGTTCTGGCGAGTAGATGAAGCGCACGCTTAACCCTCGCTTCGGCCATCTATTGTTTCTACCATACACCCGCATATCCGCGACGATATATCTCCTCGACCCTTATTGCTGGGGGTAGTTTGTCATGTTAATTTCGGTCTCGCGAATACGATTGGGGTGGGCGAGGGCTTTTAACGCACTGCCACCGTCCCGCGAGTCTCTCTAGCTGCTCTGTTGCACTATAACTCGTTCGCTTTCTCTTACCCTCACAGTTTTCCCGCGCTCTTTCGGTCTCGCGCGCACAACCGACGCCGCAGCGTCGCCCCCCGCACCCCCATACGCCAGCAACGACGACCACCGCCCGGAGATGCAAATCTGGACGTCGCCGATGAAAGGGTTAACTGAACTGCCGGCCATTAATATGCTAATAGTTTTCGAGTTTCGAGATTCCGGCTTATGAGAGTTATTATCGGCGCGTAATGACCCGCGAAGCGCCTTTTTCCGGAAGGGTTCATCTGCGGTTCTGCTCACGGCCCTTTTCCTCAAACCGCCCCCGACGCCCGCTTTTAGTCTGTCGAATCTTTCCTTTCTTCATCATAGCAAATAGTTTACAAAACAAGGAGTCTATCGTGTGACGCACCCTATTTAAAACCTCCCAGATATTAACCCCTGTTGCCCTTCTACTAAAGTCAACAGACCTTTTCTAATGATCAAAAAAATTAAAGCGCATTATAACCCGAACTTCAGGTATATATTTTATTTTATAACAAAAAAAAACAATTTCTCGAAGGAAAAGAAGAATTATATTTATCTTTAGTTAACTTGGGGTTAAGTTCTCCAATTATAGAAATGTCCGGTAAGGTTTTTTTTGCCTCGTTCTCCTGAGTTATGTTTTATTATCTAAAAAAGGTAGTGCGTGGTTCACTGCTCGGCGGAGATCACAGTGTGAATTGTTGAAGGGTTCGCTTTATGATCGTCCTACAATACGATATATATTCACACGCATGCTGAAAACTCGTAAAACCAAATGAAATTCACCCGCTAATCCGACAGATGATTAAACCTTGGCTTTATTGTGATACCAGGAGAATGTTATTATTCGAGACGAAAGACACTAAAATCTGCAGCCAGTGGCAGCACTATCATCAATGGATTCGACTATATAAAGTGTAAATAACAAAAATTTTCAAGTGTAATTTTTTTTGGAAACCCCGCTGTTTAATTATCGCGTTTCCTTGATAAATTGGATCAATTTATTCAAGTCTTTAGCTTCCTGAATCCCGCTGTTTTACCTTCCCCAAAGACATATTAGGTATCAAAGCTCTACGCTGTCTCGGGACGATTACAGATTAAGTGTGCCAAGTTTTAACGCGCGATTCTCGCAGCAATACAAGTCATTTGTTACTTGGTAATATATACGAGAGAAGACGTAAACCACGGGAACTACACAGAGATGAAAGTACAAAGTTTGCCTATCTTGCTGAGACAGTCGCTGCTAGAGTCATGTGGCTTTATGCCTGCCTGTAATAAACCCCGAATTAATTTCAATCGGCCTATGCGTACCTTTACCCTGCTTCACCTACGTCGGATGACACATAGACAACCAACCGGCGGTGCCAACAGTGTATGACACCGTAAACCGTGTACCGGCTGTGTTATAGACCAACACGTACACCGACACACTAACATTTACGTATGTATATGTATATATGTATGTGACTAGGTGGGCGTCCAGTGGTGCGGTATATCTCTTGTATGCTCGCCGTATACAGTATAGAATAACGCGAGGGCCGAGGGGCGTTGAAAACATAAAACAATAATGGCGAAACATAAACGACAGAGCACTTAACACTTGGCACTTAAACAACTGGCAAATTGCTCCCTTGTCAGTCGCGTTTTCGAGGTCGCAGGAAGGGTGAGGGCTTCAAGGGAGATTTTAGCTGCCGGAACTAACGTACGTGCTGGCAAAGCGTCGTCCCTGTCTTCGTCGTTCGTCTCTCATCGGCCAAGACACGTGAAACGATGGCTTCGTGTGTATTAAGCGAAGGTAGTGCTCCTTTAACGAGACACATTCGAGACTTCGAGGCTTTATGACGCCTCGTTGCAGCGCAAAGGTCTTCGCGAACGTCAAAAGGTCTAAGGAAATTTTGCACAGATTTAAGGTGGATAATAAGCAAAAATAAAAAAACACATTGTTGTTAATAAAAATTTCTTTACGAAATAATTGAAAAAAAAATCATTCAGTCACCCCGAGGATTGGGGTGACTGAATGATTTATCTCTTAAATAAAAAATGTATCTCTTGCTCCAGGACATCATGAGGTAAAGGCCATGGAAAGGCAGTGGAAAAGAGCGGCAGAGAGGAGACAATGTTAAAAAAATATGTAAGTTAATTTTCGTGATTGAAAGGTTTTATGCACAAATTGGTATATTCAATTTAAACAGACAAATGTGATAGAAAACTTTTACAATAGAGACCGGCGTAAAAATGGAAGTATGAAAACAGTATTTGCCAAATATTAAAAGTGTCTTGAATAATAGTATACCAAGGCTGGCGTAGTGGAATAAGACATACGGAATAATATTTCGCCCAAATAAAGAAGGTATTAAAACAGTATTAAAAATCTTTCCAAAAGTAAGAAGTCTTAAGTGTGATCTATTGGACTGAATAATAGTAAAGAATATTACACTGTTTTATTAGTTTTTATGGTCCAGGTCGATATCTACATGGTTTCCGGTGTCCAGATCGATATTTCCATGGCTTTTGGTGTTCAGATTAATATTTCCATGATATCGATCTGGACCCCGAAAGCCATGGAGATATCGACCTGGACACCGAAAGCCATGGAAATATCTACCGGGACACCGAAAGCCATGGAGATATCGACCTGGACACCGAAAGCCATGGAAATATCGATCTGGACACCGGAAGCCATGTAGATATCGACCTGGACCATAAAAACTAATAAAACGGTGCAATATTCTTTATTATTATTCAGTCCAATAGATCACACTTAAGACTTCTTACTTTTGGAAAGATTTTCAATACTGTTTTAATACCTTCTTTATTTGGGCGAAATATTATTCCGTATGTCTTATTCCACTACGCCAGCCTAAACATACTATTATTCAAGACACTTTTAATATTTAGGAAATACTGTTTTCATACTTCCATTTTTGCGCGGGGATAGATAGATAATGGCAAAAATAGAGGCAAAGGCACAGGCAGACAGATAGAAGTTTTGATTTTATTTCCAATGTCCAATAATTCGTTTTAGAGACAAATGTTCAGTCGCAATAAATGCAATAAAATAATATAACATCAACTGAGAAAGCGCGCGTATGGGATAGTTAAATTAAAAAAGAACGCAACCATTTAACTATCGCGTAGTGGCTGTTCAAAAGACTCGATCGATGTAAGCCAAGGGGACACGTTTGATTTTATAATTTAATTTAAAATATTGGTGGGACAGCAGGTTGCACGTGGAACCATTCGCTCAACGATAATTCCTAATCTCTAATCTCAGTGCAGAGTGACTAGAAGGGACAGCGAAATATAGAGCGGGTGAAGGACTAAATTTTTCAGCTCAACTGATTTACGATCGAGGGTGAATCCCATTCCTCTAACCGTACATCTTCCTCTCGCTCATAGATGAGGTATGTGCAGCTTATTCACAGAATAGTACTACTATTAGTAGATCCCGTTGCACCAACAACGTGGCGCAGATCCTGCGGATTGGAAAATTCGTAAAATGCTGTGGGGTACTAAGCATCCACCGTGGATATATGCTCACGTGACACCATCGAGACTGAAAAAAAAAGATGAGCTGACCGATAAATTTCTCGCCATTCATAAGACGTAATGAAAGTCAAATAGTGGTTTGGCACCCCGAGCCACGTAAAAACGTCGAGGAAAGACCCGATTTGGGGATGATACGTGTATGTGTGTCTGTGCACGACACAGGGGGAGTTCAGATAGCAAGGCATATGGTCCGAAGTTGTAGTAAATACATGTGGGCCTCTTTTAAACACACATACACTCGTGCGTGTATCAAACTACAAACTGCTGGTTAGGCTAAAGGGAAAGTTAGAGAGGGTGGGGGATGAATCAAGTAGATTCGAGCCGAGCTTAGGCTCCACTATAACCACCCTGCTTATTATCACCGGGACATGGAAGACCCACCCGAACGCTTCAAGCAGACACGAGGGTAAAGCCGCTTTTTAATTTTACAATATCCCCATAAAATATTCGCCATAACAGTAAAAGTGTTATGGGGAAAATACAGAAGGGCTTTGCGGCTAAGCCGTGATTTGCGAGCCGCCTATATTGCCCCTGCAGTAGCTATCGGTGCGAAAAAAGTGTCGCATCGCTCGACGCAGAAGGTATGTTTTCGCTATACCGAAAAATTTTCGTGAATGCAATGATTTTTCCTCCTTGGCGCGTCGGAGAATTCCAATGTTAATATTCCTGTCTCGCAAGTATTTAACATGGAATACGTCAGGCTTGTTTACGACATTCTCCTTGCCTCGAGACAAATTATACGAAGCATCTGTATTTAGACGGTAATTAATTATATTAATTCTGGTATTTTCATGGAAATTAAATCCCATCCTTGAGTCACGCGGTGCGTACATCTAATTTTCATATACACCAATTATGATAACCCTCAACTATGTTCAAAGTGAGACTAACCCAGTAAAACCGCACGAAACGAATTCAACAATTTCACAAATTCTTTTGTATTCCATCGCAATATGCTGTAACAGGAAATTCTGCGAGATTTATTTACTGAACTGGTGTTTGGTTAGAGTTTATTCATCTGTTTGCCATTTTATTATGTTCGCTCCGCGACTACACCAAAAGTCGTTCAGATATTTTGATATATGTTTCGGTAGAAGTATGTCTGTATGTTTGTTTGTATGTATTTTTTATTCCATTTATTTATAGAAAAATGAATACGTTAACGGTACAGTACAATTTCACAAAAGTTACTTGCTGGGCCTGTGGATAATTGTACATAACGGTAAAAATTACAAATATATAACAATAAAGTATACTATTTAGTCCAAACGCTATTTTTCAAGACGATGAACAGATATCGAAGTTTCTCAATGACTACACGGAGAAAAAACTTTTGTTGCATCAACAAATCAGTTGTTAATATAGTGACACTAATTTCTTATTTTTTAGCCTAATAAACATTATTTGCCATGCTTATCAAAAAATTTGCTGGACCAGCAAAATGATTTGCTAGGCCAGAAAAATTATTTGTTAGACCAACAAATAGAGTTTGCTGGCATTATGCTAGCAAATGATTTTTCTCCGTGTACTTGGCTTATGTCACTATTTACGCACCGGTAGTCGCTGCGAATCCAGTCGAGTATACTGTTTATATAGTAGCCCAAGATTACGCACCTTGTTATTACAATGTCGATTGTCAGTAAGTTCTCTATAGCAACCATTTCCGATATTTATTCATTTCTGATAAGGTGCGGGTTCTTACCAATTCTTGGCGTCCATGAGTATGCATGTATCGTCTATGTATCTCACTTTACAGTTTGCTTTGATTTTGAATATGTAATTCATATATGTTAGGAAGAAAATTGGTCTTGGATATGTTCCGTGAGCTACACCATAAGGAATATTTAAATACTCAACGAAGGAGTCAGCAAGTTTATTAAATAGTTAAATTAGTCCTCCTGTTATCGTTTGAGTTTCATCAACGTCATTCCTGATTTTTGTCTTTTCGCCTGTGCATTCATTGATGGTATTCCATAACTCAATTGTACTTCTACAATAAATGCAATGATTTTTCAATGTTTTGAATATTTGTTTTAAATTATCATTGTTTGAGTTATTGTTCACCGCACTTTGGAGATCATCTCCAATACTGATTATAGAAATGACGGTCTGAGTTATGCACGAATTTCTCTAATTTTCTCCTTTTTTCGAGTTGTAATTTTTGCTATTTCCAGATATTACTGAATTCTTATGATAAAATGTGTCATTGCTGTTTCTACATCTAGTACTTCGTATACGAGGCTCCATCTTCTTGCGTTACTTTTTCCAGGCCTAGAGAGATGGCTATTAAATGATTTAACTTTCAAAACGAAACGATCGGAGTAATCTCCTGCACATTACAAGATGTTTTCATAGAAACGTAGTCTATACACTACGTGGTCCATATAGTTGACATGTTTTTTTGGTTTTTCAGTCGCCCTACAAAACATTGATGTTAAAGTCTCTTGTTATATTTTATACTGCCATTTGTTGCCTTAATAATATTGTAGGGAATTGTTTAGGTTTACATTGAACTCGCCCTTATTTACGTCATGCAGTTTGTACATACCCGTGATTTTTCGACAATCATTTTTTTTCTAGCTGAAAGTCTAATGTCAGCACAATTATGTTTTCAATTTTTATCGAAGTGACTTTGCGAGACAAGCTGATTGTTATGAAAGCTATCAGCTTTTCATATTTATTTTTTCAGACATCTTTTTAAATTTGTAAATTACAAACTGTTCTGGAAAAATTGACAAATAATCACATTTTATCAGGAATGTCTATCTTATAAAGTAGGGTAAATTAGAAATCCTACCCTATAAATAAGTTATTTAAAAACGTATTCGCACGTCAGAATAAAAATATAAAAATTTCAAAACTGATCTGTTTATTTTATTAAAGAACATTTTCAGAATAATAAAGCATCTGACTGTAACGTAAGCTTATAGACCAACAAGCATTGATTTTATGGTGAGATTCTGAAATGTAGAAATTATGCTGATAGCTTAACTCCTTCGTTGGCATTGACGGAATAGTGCATCAATACGCTATAGGCCGCGAGCAGCTCCTTCTACCGAAGCGGTTAATAATACGTTTTGTCGTCGAAACGACGAAAGGCGTAAAAATAAAAGTTGCTATGGTAACGAAAAAAAAATTGGAAATTATTGTACCTAAAATAGTTCGACAAAAGCGTTTCTGGGCAGCTACGGTAATTAGTACCGTGACAAAGTCGTCACCTTCGTGCTCCGGTTTTTGGACTATATCTGAGAAAGTCTATCTGCGTATACGTGTATGACTGCAAAATGTTTAGAAACGAAATTCCTTCCGCACATTACTGCAAAGAGGAAATAAATGCTAAAAGCGGAGCGGCTACGAGGGACAATAACCAACCGATAAATGCAGGTGATAAGAGGGAGTTCATACACTGCAATTATCACGGTCGGCATAGAGCTAACTCTTGGCTTTCGTAACTGTCGTATAACGTGTCACATGGAAGTAAACCTCCTAGCTCCTCCCCCTCAGTCAACCAAAGTTTCTTCGTACATTATTAATTTTTATTTGCACAGCGTGTTTACGAGCCTACCGCATATTCAACACGATTGCTTTTTGGCTCGCGACAATATCAGTGTAAAAAAGTGATACAGTCATATCGGGAAATGAGCAAGTGGAGGAGGAGATTAGTAACCCGAGCAGAAATTAATTCGAATTGCCTGAAGTACCATCAGGTCCGGATGACCCGCGTAGAAAAAAATAATCTCGCCGAGATTCTTAAGAAGATTCTCAGCGAGAATCTCGGTGAGATTCTCCTCGGAGATTCTGATAGAGATTCTTTTTATTTCTAGCTACCCATTAAAAAATCTCAGTAAGAAGCTGGCCGAGATTCTCTAGAATCTTGGTTGGATTTTGATAGAGATTCTTTTTATTTTCAGCTACCCACTAACGAATCTCGCTAAGAAGCTGACTGAGATTCTCAGATAGATTTTAAAAGAATCTCGGTTCGGCGCGCAACCGTGATTCTCGGCTAGATTCTTTTTTTCTACGCGGGGAGACATCTCTCAGGCATGCCCGTTCAAACTAGCTAAATAAGGCCCTGGTCCTGCCCGGATAATGTATCGGTATAACATTTCAAAACTGGCCAGCCTGAAATACTCCGCATCAGGTCGTGATCAGGCACTGATCGGGCATTCCTGATCCGGTTAGCTAAATTTAAGGGTCGGGACCCCGCCCTGATCATGCATAGGTACAACATTTCAAATGTGGTTAGACTACAGTGTTCCATATCATGCCGGGATCAGGCATCGGTCAGACACTCCTGGTCGGGCTGGCCAGATGCAGCCCCGCTTTTAGCCAGAATATTTGAATATTCAAATCTGGTTGATTTAGAATATACACCACTTCAGACGTAATTATCAGAGCACTGGAAGGGCATATCTGGCATTACCATTGTACAATAAATAAATGAGAGATGTTTTCTGTATAATATTGTTTATTATTGTAATACTATCGATTACAAATAGTTATATTTTGATGTATGTGTCTATATAATTCATATATAAGGGAAACAGCATATATTTTCTCGGCGACTGCATCACTTATATCCAAAATCATAATTTTTGGGTTGATTGATTTTATCGTAAATATTTTTGGACGTTGCGTTTTTTTACGCGCCACACTTAAAACAATTGATGAGAGGCATGGTTATGGGTACATAGATTTTTTAATTCTTCACACTGTTCTTTTTATTTTTATTCTGTTTCCGTCTTGAGTTTTGTATATATTTTGGATCTACAAGATAGTTCCATTATTTGGCGATTTGCTTGACATTATCAGAGCTTCATACGTCAATTTGGTAACCTAAAAAAACAGTAAAACTTCATTTTTAAAGGTTCCACGACCATGTATGTATGTATATAGGTACCAAAATAAACTTCCAATATTGGATCTTCTCATTTTTTTACTATGGACCAGATGAGGAGCCTGATCGTGGCCGGTTTCGTAGGCTGATCACGGCCGGATGAGCAGCCTGATAACGCCCGGGTTTGTAGCCTGATCGCGGCCTGATCAGAAATGGCGTTGCATGCCATATCAGCACCGGATAGAGTCGACTTATTCGGGCCCAATTACTAATTGAGGAAAATCTTATGAGGCCCGGACCTCAGCCAGAACACATTTTTGCTCGGTAATATGCAGATGAGATTTTAGCTTCCAAAAAATTCGTGCTGGTAATTATGGGTGTATGGTAATTATATATTTTATTTCTGTACAATTATTGGTGAATAATTTATTTATATATCCACACAAGTCGATCGGTAATGAGCGGCACTGTGATTTTGTGATTTTAAAAAATGATTTTATTGTTGTATTTTGAAATACGTCGTTTAAGTTTAACCATAACTATAATGTTTATCACGGAGAGATTTGGCCAGACCACGTATTATACCGCATTATAAGCATATACGACAAGCCGAGACGTGTACATATTTTCCACGTGATAAATAAGCTCGTTGTCGTTTCATATCCGAGACTGAAGTATTATGCGTATTATGCACACACATAGGGCCACCGCTATTAAAACCCGCGGCTGTAAACCGACCTTTTAGACTTTACGACCTTTTATGGAAACGCGTAAGTAACTTGCTGACGTTGGTGCTTTCGCGGGCGAACTCGTGACGGTCTCAGTGCTCAGTCAGGATATATGGAATCATGATGAGCGGAGAAACTAACGTCCGGTGAGCTCTTTACACACTTTTACGCTACTGGAAGGATACCCACTCGTAAAAAAGTAGAAAACATCAAGAGTAGAAAGAAAAAAACATTATGTAGATAACGACCTTTTTGTATTAACTACAGAACAAAATCACCGAATTGTAAGCCATCAAACTAAAAAAGGGAATGTATAAACGAATAATTTATAGATGCTACATAAAGAACATATCCATAGTAAATGAATTATATTGTGTTAACTTATTAAAAAGTCATACCCAACATATAAATAAAATATTTATTAATGGTTGATATTGATATCAGTATACTGCGAAAAAAAACGATTGACTCAACTTAAATATTAGCTTTGCGGGAGGTAGAAAAAAATAGAATGTTTGAAAAGAATACTTACAATCAGTTGATAGAGGACGTGTCTGTATTGACTATATAACCATTTTTTTCATTAAACAAACAAGTTTTTGTTCACCACCCGCAACTGATATTTTAGTTGTTTTAAGGAATTGTTTTAGGTCAATATTAACAAATTCTAGTGATTATTATTATAGTAACGTAAAAATTGTCATGATAAAATTTTAATTCCTATTTGTAGCTTTGAGAATTCCGTTGAGCTGAAATGTCATTGGCTGTCTTTTTGCGCCGTTCTCTCATTCTTATAATCAGTCGCTAATTAATTTACCGTCATATTAGCCATTTAGCGATCTAGCGGATAATTCGATAATGCCTCCGGTGAAATCTCGTGATCTCGTCAGCGAAAAATCACGTCTCGATAGGACTAAACGTGCATCAGTATTAAAAGCCGTGATTCCGACAAGTCCCGAGGGTTTGCCAGCAGCTATGAGAAAGAGACGATGTAACGAGGGGGTGGCGAACCCTCGAGTCTGTGTGGTGGCCGTTGCCAAATCGCAGCGAACCTCGTCGCCGCCGCCGCCGCTGAGAGACATAATTAATCGCACTCCTTTAATAACCCTCGGTTGCCCTCGCGACACGAATGCAGCATTTATTAACCGACGGACGAGAACGAATGCTGACTGGGTGGACCGTAAGATTCCATCAGCATACATCTTCCTATAATCCTCGTGGCTGAGCTAAATCCTATATAGACCGAGATATATGTATAAGTGAGGCCAATGAAATCCCAAAGGAATAATAAGCGACGAGTGTTTAAAATCTAACAGAACTAATTAACTCTATAGATATGTATGAAAATGCTTTGTGGCCACAGATTTTTACTTTGATTTCGTTTGTTGATGAAGAAATGATTTATGCACTAATTTTTCATGCACTTTTTGTGAATAACAATAAAACTGTTAATTAAAGTGTGCGAAAGTGTGGATTCTTTAATATAGTTAGGTGGGCTATGTATATTCTTTAACCTTATCGTAGCGACTTTGCGTACATTTAATCCTTCGCTGAGAAAAAATCGTAGTAGTGCAGGCAGCTATTAAGCCATGCCTGCAGATTTTTAGTCCATGCAATAATTTTAATAGTTATTGTTATCAATTAGGTTTTTCTGAGTATTTTATTAAAGATAAAATATCGTCCGATTCATAAGGCTGATGACAAAAGACTAAACAGGTAAATAGATACATCCGTGGATACGAAGAAAACAAAAAAATATATCACGCTCGCGCGCCGACTGCGATCGTGATTGCTACTTAATTGCAATTCCAATACACCTCCTCAATTAAGTAGTTTTAACGCCCATTAAACCTTTAAGTTTTTCGAATTGACTTTGAGAGAGTGCTTTTGTAAGTATGTCAGCCACTTGATCTTTTGTTGGGATGTAAACAAGTTTTACTGTTTCATTTGCAATCGTCTCTCTGATAAAATGATATTTAACATCTACGTGTTTCATGCGCTTTTGATCTTGCGGATGCTTTGCTATTTCTATACATGCTTGATTATCCTCGAAAATAATAGTCGGCGTCTCGAAAAAAACTTGAAGATCTCGTAAAATATACTGAATGAAGAGTACATCACAAACTGCATGCGTTACAGCTACATATTCCGCTTCTGTCGACGACAAGGCTACGGTGTTTTGTTTTCGTGTTGACCAAATTACAGTCGCTCCGAATAGCTTGAATACATATCCAGAAACTGATTTTCGATCATTCACGTCTGCTGCCCAGTCTGCATCCGCGTACCCAACGAGTATTGGCTGACCGGAGTTTGCTTCAAAAACAAGTTTTTCATTAATTGTATATTTGATGTACCTCAGGATTCTTTTTAGATGTTTCCAATGCTCCTCAGTCGCACAACTTTGAAACCGACTCATGTAATTTATAGAGGCACTCAAATCTGGTCTAGAATTGAGCATTAAGAACATTATACACCCGATAAGTTCTCTATAAGGGTTTTCCATTGGACACTCATCAATATTCGTTGATAACTTTAAACCTGACTCCATTGGTGTGGAAATTGGCGCACAGTTTTCCATTCCGAACTTTTGAAGGATATTTGAAATGTATTGAGATTGACTGATAGTAATGATCCTCTTCTTTCTGTCTCGTACAATGTCCAAACCAAGAAAGAATTTTATCTCTCCTTCATCAGTCATCTCAAAAGCCGTGGAGAATGTTTCCTTCAGTACGACCAGTTCACTAATATTGTCGCTGACAATAATTATATCGTCCACAAAAAGAACTATATATATTTTCGCTTTTTCTGTGTGCTTGACGTATAAACAATAATCTGCCCGCGATCTTTCGAAGTTCAGTCCCGTGAGATAATTATTAAATTTCTCATTCCAACATCGAGGAGCTTGCTTTAGTCCATAGAGCGGTTTGTGTAATTTCCAAACTAGACCGTTTGAACTCACACCCTCCGGTGGTTCCATGTAAATATCTTCTTGAAGATCGCCGTTGAGAAAGGCAGTTTTAACGTCCATCTGGTGAATTTCCAAATCATAGAAGTTGGCCGTTGCAAGTAGAATTCTTATTGTACTGAGCTTTGCTACAGGTGCGTAAGTCTCTTTATAATCGACACCTTTCCGTTGCGAATATCCTTTCGCTACCACTCGAGCTTTATATCGCTTTATATTTCCGGACTCATCTCTTTTTATTTTGAAGACCCATTTTGAACTAACAAGACGCTTTCTTTCCGGGAGTGCTTCGTATGTCCACGTGTTATTCTTTTTCAGAGATGCCAGCTCATCCTTCGCAGCTGCTATCCATTTCGCTCGATCACTTCGGTGCTTGATTTCCTCGATACTTATTGGGGTATCTTCGAAATGTTCTCCTGTCATAAAAGCTGTGTACCCTGTATTATAATCTTCATGACCAAAACGTTTCGGTGGATTTCTTTCTCTTGTTCCTCTTCTCGGCATTTCCTGTTCTCCGTTGTTAACAGGAACGCTCTCTTGTTCATCGTCCAAAATAATGAGATCTTGATTTGGATCGACAATTGCTTCCCGTTCTTCTTGTAGCTGTTCATTCTCAGTTTCATTATTCTCTGTTATTTTTTCGTCTTCTACGTTCTCTGCAATCTCGTTTACACTACCTTCTTCTGAGAGTTCATTTGCTTGTTGAGTGAGTCCCTTTTGTTCGTCAAACATCACATCTCGACTCGTAACAATCTTTTGTTTCGATTCATCCCACAGTCGATATCCATTCGAAGTATATCCGACCATCTTCATCGTCTTAGATTTTTCATCCAACTTCTTTCGCAATTCTTTCGGAATATGTACATAAGCTGTGCTTCCAAAGATTCTCATGTTTGACAAATTTTGTTTTTTTGATGTCCACATTTCCACTGGAGTAACATTTTTTGTCAAGTACGAACACGGACTTCTGTTCGTTGCATATGTGCTGACTAGTACTGCTTCTCCCCACATTTTCTTCTCCATTCCTGAATCATGAATAATAGTTCTTGCTTTTTCCATGAGCGTCCTATTCATCCGCTCGCTAACACCGTTTTGCTCGGGTGTGTAGGTATTTGTGTACTCAAGAAAAATGCCCTTTTCCTTGCAGTATTTTCTTAACTCTTCTGTGATGTACTCTCGCCCATTGTCACATCTCAGGCGAGATACAGCGTGACCGAAATGAGCAGACGCAAAGGCGCAATACTCCTTACAACGGTCAGTTACTTCGTTTTTGCCAGTCAGTAGGTATACCATAGTGAAGTGAGTAAAATCGTCTATAAAAGTGACGAAATACCTTTTTTTATCCCAGGTGTACGGTGCAATCGGACCACAAACATCACTATGGATAAGTTCCAGAGGTCTACTAGAACGCTGTCGTGCTTCTTTTACAAATGGCAATCTGTGTTGTTTTCCTTTTGCACACGGTTCACAAATTGCCTTCAGTATTTCTGTAGATTTTACATTCATTCCTTCCACCATATTCTGTGTAGAGAGTTTCAATACACTTGCACTTCCTAGATGACACAGTCTCTGATGCCACAGCATAAAATTTCCGGTGTCAGGAGTTGAGACTAATTGTGCTTCTTCCTTTTTCTTACCAACCACAAAATTCATCTCGTACAGTTTTTCTACTCTGTTTCCGTTTGCAATTACAATACCATTTTTGATAATATCCACTTGTTTATTTTTAATCCTCACTTCCATCCCTGCGTCATCCAAACGGCGTGCTGATAGTAGATTACAGCTGAGCTCCGGGACATACAATGTATCATTTATTATGCAACCTCTCCAATTTCCATTCGTGAAGATCTGTCCTCGGATTGATCCAACATGAGTTCCCTTGATCGTTTGTCCTGATTTGGCCACAGAAATTAGTACAGGGCGTTTGAGTGGTTTCAGAGACTCAAATAGATTCACATCTCTTGCCATATGATCTGATGCTCCGGAGTCAAGATACCACTTATGGCTCTCAAGTTTGTCGTTCAAACTGCAACTTGCTGCACTCACTATAAACGCTATGTCCGCTCTATCGTCATCTTTGCAATAATCGGCTTTCTGAAAATTCCTCCTCGATTTGCATTGTGACCGTATGTGACCCGGCTTTCCACAGCCATAACAGACAAACGGGAAATGTCCCTTCGGTTTCGAACTGCTTGCAAATGCCGCAGGACCACTAACCTCCTTCACAGAGTCTGTTCCGTCCGCATCATTCTTCTTCAGCTCTTCATCAAGCAATCTGCTCCTCACAAATTCTATCGTAAGTTGTTCACTATTGAGAGTTTCCAGTGCTGTAACAACAGAATTATATCTTGTCGGCACGGTAAGCAATAGATGACAAACTGTGTCTAACGGTTCCATCGTTGCTCCTGTCGACCGCAGATCACGCACAGTTTTATCAAACTCTAAAAAGTGATTTTCCAGCGGTTGATTTTCTTCAACTTTCATTGTGAGCAATTTCTTCCTCAAATAGAGCTGACTCGAGATGGCTTTCCTCTCAAATGTCGACGTTAGAGCATCCCATATTTGTTTCGGAGTTACCTTATCTTTTACATACTCCAAGTGACTGTCAGCGATTCTTTGTACGATGAACGATTTGCACTTACGTTCCTGTGCTTTTCGTTTTTCTCGTTTCTTCTCTTTATTTGCTTTTATTTCCACTGAATCTCCGTTGTTGTCTTGCAAATCCGCAATCATCGACATTTCATTTTTCACGCAGTCCAATAGGTCGTGTTCTTCTAGCCATGTTTCCATGCGAAACTTCCAATTATTAAAACCGTTTCCGTCAAATAACGCGATACGATATTTATCTAGCTCCATTTCTGGGCCCATAACCTGTTATCAATTAGGTTTTTCTGAGTATTTTATTAAAGATAAAATATCGTCCGATTCATAAGGCTGATGACAAAAGACTAAACAGGTAAATAGATACATCCGTGGATACGAAGAAAACAAAAAAATATATCACGCTCGCGCGCCGACTGCGATCGTGATTGCTACTTAATTGCAATTCCAATAGTTATTATAACTGATTTAATGGTCATATTACTTACGTTATGGTTACTGTAATTAATTATATAGTTGTAATTAATTCTTAGCTATTTTCTTATAGGTAGTGGAACTTTATTATCGTTGTTGCAATGACTATTTCAAATTTGTCGAATGATTTCTTAAAGAATATACTGTGCTTGTGATGAAGTTTTCTATGATTAGTACCTCGCATCTATCGCTAAATTTTCAATACGATATTTCTTGGTAAGATAACAGTTATTAACTATTGCATGATTTGACTATAAATAATTAGTACAGATAACTTTTTAAAAATAGCTGAGGTTGTATTTCACTTCAAAAACCAGTATCTTTTTTCTTCTCTCAGTGTTCGAGTCCACCTTGATCCGAATTTGCATTAGTACCCTGTTCACAGTTGTTGAATTAGTTTCACTATAAAAAAATGGTCCTGAAAACAAGAACTCGCATCTGCACATACTTTAAGAATTGCCTCGAATTATAGTCGATATTGAGTCAGGTAGTTCGTACGTCGGAAGTAAAATTCTCTTAAACCATTTAACTTCAAACAAGATTTTTATTTTGATGTGCAGATACTTGATCCAAAATTCTGCTCGTTATCCTCAGTTGCGGATTAATTACAGTTTGTCATTTTTGCCCCAATGTTGGGTGTAAATATACTTAAAATCTAGCAAATGCAAAGTTCCGACTACGACATATGGAAATTATAAAACGTATAAAGATCTGCCGTGGAGTGGACTCAGAATATTAAACTTATAAAGAATAGAATATAACACCAAGAAAATTCTTGATGGGACGTCCATCTGTCGTTTTCATAAAAACAATCTGGAAGTACGCTTTTAATAAGCGATGTAACTACATTTAAAAAAAGGCTTGGTTAGAATTACCAAAGACTTAGTTAAACATGTTACCAAGAAAACTTGGTAGCCACAACCAAGTTATCGGCTGGCATAACCAAGAGTTTGGTAAGACAACAAAGTATTTAGTACGTCTAACCAGTAACTTAGTTGCACCCACCAAATTTTTCTTGGTAAAATTTTTAACCAAGATCGTAATAAGGTCAACCAAGTCTTTCTCTCAGTGTTGGCGCGTTACAAAGATTATCAGTAAACAACAAATGATTTTTGAGACATCTTGCTAATTGCAAACATCAGTGTAATAGAATCTTCGGGGTTATTACAACAAGAAGTACAAGAAAATCAAACTACAATATGGGACATGACACAATGATGCAAAAAAAATGACGATTTGCGTGTTGTAAGTTATTAATAAACACCAGTCATAACAAAGTGCGTTGGG
This sequence comes from Ephialtes manifestator, assembly GCA_963970395.1. Lineage (NCBI taxonomy): Eukaryota > Metazoa > Arthropoda > Insecta > Hymenoptera > Ichneumonidae > Ephialtes > Ephialtes manifestator. The sequence continues at coordinate 5,819,628 of OZ019980.1, forward strand.
AAGCAGAACCAAGTTTGCACAATCTTGCATACGATGCTATAATCCCGACAGTCTATTAAACAGTCCGACACCTACGGGGAAATCTGACTTGCAACACCCAACAACAAGACGTCGCGCGGCGCGTTATCGATGGTATGGCGATATTAATGCCGACTTCGTGTTATAATTATATATGAAAAAGCAAAACGCAGTAGACCAACGTGTTGGCCTGATATTAGGACGAAGAACGATCATGCAGATACAGTCCAACCATATCGCTGAACTATCTCATTTCGCGCAGGAGAAAAAGAGAGTGACGAAAAGAAATGAATAGGACGGTGAAGAGGAGGGAAAGGGCCGAGATTGTTGCATAGTATTGGCGTCGCTCGAAGCGTTACGCCACTCCAGCGTTGCAGCTAATAATCGTGCGTCCGCGTGCGAGGTTCCGAACACCTGTGCGCGTCCCACACGATGAAATCGCTCTTGTAACACGGTGCACCAACGGGCGACGACGTCCGACGAACGCCACGACGGAGACATTAACGCAACGAGGCGTAATGGTGATTTAATTCCCCAGCCGGCGGCGGGCGAATACAGCGTGCTGGCCCGATAGCCCCCAGAGATCGAAATCATTTCGCGAGGGCCTTGTCCTGCCTGCTTAATGTCCACTTGACACACCAGCTCCCGCAGTAGCTCACAGAGAGTCAAGCGACGCCAGGTGTTATGTATGTATACACGAGTTCTTTTTTTTCGGGACCTTAAACCCTCGGACCCCTCCACTTCAGGGACGGAGACAACCCTGTTACACAATGTAGGCAACGATTCTCATCCCTTTTCAAACGATCACCAACCCGGAATGACATTTGTGCAGTGACAATTCGGGATTTCATACGCCTGGTCGAATAGCCACGATAAGATTTCAAAGGGTTGGCTTTTACTTTCTATATGCGAAAAGGTTGCTTGCAAGGGACTTTTGGGGATCGTGGTTAACCACCCTATTAGGGAGAAATTACGGGTTCATAAGTTATTTAGGGAGATGTGACCTATGAAGATAGTTTCAGTTCTAAAAATCTAGTGTTGCGATGCACACCATTGAACTTCGGACCATTTGCAGCCTAATAACAACTTTTGGTGTGTGAATAATTGTTATTTTTTGCTGCAATTTGTTACGTTAAATTGATTCCCAATCACCGGATAATTGTACGAGTTATAGCCTACGGAAAATATCAAATAATTTAAACTATTTAGGAACTGAGAACTGTTCGGCCGATTGAAAGCAGAATAACAGAGTTATTTCTGCAACGCTGAGTAAAGAAGGCATAACTCAGAGATCCACGTCGACTTGAAGCAAATTTATGGCGCGAGATGCTCTCGCTATGCGCCCTTTCTCATACCAGCAGTGTACATGTATGCCACCATCGAGAAAAGTGCTCGTTTACTTGGAGGAAAAATCGGATATCACTGTGATTCCTTGCTTTTGCAGAAAGAGAAAGCGCGAGAGTTATGAAGAGGGGAGGGAAGAGTGTCCCCGGAAGCTTTTATTCAGCGTAGACACAATAATCGAGCCTCTCGGTATGGTGCTGCATCAAACTCCACAGCAGAACGCCGAGATGCCAACAAAAACGAGGCTCGCTTTGGCTCAGGGGAGAAAAAATGGATGGAAACGACGACGAAGAGAAAAAGAAGCAAAAAAAAAACGTTCAGAACGCAGAAGCGGATGAAACGGAGGACCGAGGAGATACAGGACCGGATATATATATAGCCATAGATACATGTATACAGTCAACAGAGTGAGGGTTTTCGGGAGAGAAGTGATTATGAGTGATTCCCGGCAATATCAACCCCTCCGATACGCGAGAGGGTTGGACAGTCATGTTCAGCGATAGACAGAAAGACCACATTGATGGCAACAGTGGCGAGAGAGAAGGAGAGCCGCGATAGAAAGAGATTGAGCCGCACCAGTCACGAGAGTCGGGGGAAATTCACTTCGCGAGGAAATTAAAAACAGTCGTCCGGAGAGCGGGCTCCGGAGGTCCCTCGAATGGCTGGCATCGTTCATGTCAATATGGCCCATTGCCCGTATTACCATATTACGTTCTCTGCAACTGTGAACGGCGGGGGACGAAAATTTCGAGTTGCCTATACACGCACAGTAGCACAGCAGAGCAGATACGACACCCAACCCTTGGGTATCGCTTATAAATACCAGCAATTACCAGAGAAAAAGCGAGAGCTCTGTTTTGCCTCATCTGACGCACAAGCGAAACGCTGAAATGGAAGCCACGATTATATATATCGTAGTAATGCGCGTTTCAGGGTCGAGGAGACACCGTTGACTCTGGAGAGGACACCGAGGCATCGCGTTATTTTTAACGCCACCCCTCGGTATTCGCCGCTTCAAGCTTTTATCCGCTTAGTTTTTATATTTTTTCATTTATGAATTTCTGGCAGGTTATTTGTGACAGTTCCCGCTCGTTCCTCTGGATGTGATTCGATAACGCGGACCAGACGAGATAAAATGTGAAAAATGCGTTTTTTTTAAGGTAAGAAATATTTCATAGTAATATTTGCCAACACTCGATCACTAGCAACTATTGACTTTCGTTTTTTTTTTATTTTAATACTTCGTCAGAAGAAAATAGAGAGCACTATGATCATTGGCTTCTTTGATAAGCCTGGGAATCTACTTTGGGAAAGAGAAAATAAAAATAAAATAAGCGTTATGCAAGATAGTATGGGGATTTCTATAATATATTTTTTACAGGAATATTGATTTAAATTTATTAAGAATTACAATTGTCAAATCTCCGAATATTTTTGCTTTATCAATCCGTGTATTTCCCGGACTACATGAAGTTCGTTAAAAATTATTGCTTTTCGAAGAAACATTCGATATATTTGTAGACATTTACCGCGTCAGTATTCGTATTCCACTAACACTTGCAATTTTTCATTGTTACGCAAGAAATTCGCGAGCAATGCGATCATTGGCGCAGAGATGAAAAGAAATACGAGCACAGAGCTTTTAACGATCCCGCACTAAACGATCGTTACTATATAAGACAGCACGAGTCCCTCTCTCATTCATCCAAACACACAGAAGTACACGAGTTATTTATTCTCGATACGTCGGAGTGAAGAGGACATGAAGTGCAAGAGCGCGCGTGTGACGTGTGCACGTCATACATATGTACAATTTATGCCATATACATTATAGCGTACACGAGAACGTCAAAGCACCGTCGAATTTTCACGATTCTAGCTGGTACAATGCAAAAATGGCACGTGCAGCCTCAAGACTTCCGATCAATTAACTCCACTTTCAATGCTCTCTGTGTTGAGCGGAGAGGCTTTCAACAGAGACAGAGAAAAATAAGTTAGTATTGGTGTATGCACCGAAACTCGAAGGCCCTTGCTGTGTACGTCGTTCGCTCTTTTCTATATGCACACACACGACACACACACATATGTAGATATATATATATACATATATATGCCTATCTCGTTTCTGCTCTCGAACCAACAAAATACATTGCTCTTAGCACCCTCGACGGACCGAAACATATTGACAGACGATGGCGTTCGAGCGTGCGCTCGATACACGTACTCCAAGTACATACATACACTCGAAAGCGAAGCAGCAGTAAACATTAAGCGCGCGCGGTCGAGTCACTCTCGTGTTGTAGTATGTCGTCAATCGTGAACGGGGCGCCGAGCGGGGTAATAGTTGTCGTCAATTCTCTATGGCACTACTGCTCTTCACTCTTTGCTACGCAAAGAGCGCCGAAGCGATATATGCACAGTACAGTAGGGAGTAGAATAACGTATGCAACGTTATATACCTGATTGGGACGAAATACTGTGCGGCTTGTAACCCTGCGGCAACGAGAGAAGTGGCACTGAAAGTTTTGACGGCCATGGGAAGCACTCGAAATGTAGCTCGGGTCACCCTAAGCGCAACACACGCGATATTAGAGACTAGGAACTGTAAAGAGCCTACGCATTCTTCTCGAACTACACCCCCTACCGCCCACTCAATATTATAACGACGCTTTTTCGCTTCATCGAGTGTTTAACGAGTCTTCTACAATTTTGATACACTGGGCGACCATTCCGCAGTGATTTAAAAATACTCGAACCTTCTTCCAGTCCTATTTTTATTGGTAGATAATATTTTTAATGATGTTGTTCATAAGACAAGTTTGTCTTGATGGAGGCCAAATTTTACTGGATGCTGGAGGCCAAAATTCGATATCTTAAAGAGGAAAAAAATTTAGGTTGAATTTTCCCACCGGAAGTCGGATCTCTGCATTTTGGAATCAGACCCGAGTTAAAATTTAAACCCTTCCAACACCCTTCGTTGATTGAAAATGGGTAAAATATGCCACTTTTGGAGGTTTATACAAGGGTCTAAAAACCTCATCTCACTCTGTACAACCTAACTGGAGGTCCAAACATAGGAATTTCAGTCTACAGTAGACTTCGTTTACTCCATACGGGTAATATCTGCCATTTTCGGAGGTTTTGACGAGTGTCAAAGGAATGGAGGAACCTCCGTTTACTCCGCGGCACTGCTAAATTTAGGTTTTGAAGAGGGTCTAATTTTCAACTCGGGGAAAGGGAAAAAAGTTACTTCTTTTAAATCATGGTAAAAAGGCTTGTAAGCGGAAGCCTTGGTCTTCGAAGAGACAAAATTTGTGTTAGAGACGAATGCCTATAGTTATTGTTTATCTATCCTACAATGTTTTAGTTTTACCGTGGGGGCACACCAGTTGCCGCACGGTACCGGGTTTTCGGAAGTCGCGCGTTTTTGAGGCAAAAATTTGCAAATTTCGCATACCCACGATCATCGCCATATTTCTGAAACCTGGGGTGGATCAATGTTGAGCGTCCGAAAACTACCTACGAGGAGTTGCGTTGCATTTCCGTCAATATTTATTAAATTTTCGAGTATTTTCATAAAAATTGATTGTTTTCCTGTCAGAAAAATATAAGGGATCATTTCAGAACCCTCACCCTTAGCATTTCATTAGAATACAGCGAATAAACCGTTCTTGACGTAAACATTTTCCTTAACCGTCTTAAAACTCGTGCCCCAACGATATATCATTCCAATAAAAAACGTTCGTTGAATAAAGACGCGAAATATTTCTAAAAAAAAAAAAAAAAAAAAGTAAACAATAACATCGCGAATATCCATGATAGATGATCACTCTCGATTAGGCATTAATTTCTAACAAATCGAACCCTTGTAATAATTGCCGTTTTGCGCACTTAACTTAATGCATTTTTTATATTTAAAAAAAATAGATTAGAATCTTCTTTAGTTTCTCATATATAGCACATCGTATTCATTGTCGTAAAAATGAACACTAGTCGATTCGATGATTACGGTAATCGCAGCGGGTGAATTACTTGCGTGCAGAGTCGTACGTTCGATCGTACCTTCGGGTCATGACGGCGCACGTCCAAGTTAATAACGGCATACGTTTCACGCCGTGCGTACATGAGACAGAAGAGACGAGCATAAAGTAAACTTTACAAAATATCACACCGGGTGGGAACCGAGGGTGCCAAAGAGTCAGTTTTGTTATTTTTCCTGCTACTGCCTCTTGGGGGCAAATTCACGTTTCTTCGTGAGCGTTGTTCTATAGCCCTCGTATAGCTCATAATATTATATATCTATGTACATGTTTTTCTATTCGTATGTGCACCGCACTACAGTGTATAAATGAATCAGAAAATAACGGCGGGAGATTCACTCACACGTGTCGGGTCACGTGTTAGATAATTAGATATTCTTTAGGGTCGCTGCATTAGGCAATACTCTAGCGTGTACTACGATGTGAGAGTCGATGCTCTTCCATTAGATCAACTGCGTCGACGCCTCCAACCCTCAAAGTTTTTCCACCACAGCGACGACGCGCTCTTTCGCCTCGCCCCCAACGCTCGATTCTGCTTTTATTAATCGTCGATAGATCTAACGGCAGGATAGCGTGCCTTTACAAAGCGAGAGGGACTACTTGACTCACCGGCCGCACACGCTCAACCGGTTGATCGGAAGTCGAGAACAGGAGTGTCTTGTATTTTCACACACTGAAAACTAATGGACGTAAAATAGGCCTCATGCAGAGGGATCAGCAGACACTAGCTCATCTATTTTTCATTGCGTGTGGAAAATCGTGTGAATTTAATACTAACGCTATTGTCATTAGTCACTGCGATTGGAAAATGAAATGAATTAAATGAATGATAAGGGAAAAAAATAAAACAGCGTACAGAGTTAATGAAATAAATAAATATTGGCACAATTGCATCACATGTGAATCTCTAAATCTACTAAGTAAACATTCTTTAATTTTTTAATCGTTTTCAAGAACTTTTTTTTAATTCAATGTTTTTTTTTTAATACCAAGAGAGAGATTTAGAATATACTTAAATAATTGTGTTATAGTTCTAGCTACTATTGAATGATAAGTGTTGATTGTTGGTCCATATGACGATTTTTATAGCTATATCAACTATTACATTGTCACCTTAAATATTGTATAATTAGCTATAACGAACCATTCTTTATGTATCCATAATAAATATTAATGTGCATAATTAATTTATCCAGTTGGTACTTAAAAGATGCTACAGTGAAATATGATTGGGTAGTTCGACTTAATCCGATGAACATGGACTGTCAACAAAATATTTTATTATGACATCTTTTTTTTTCAACAATCCTCCGGTGTTGTCGTGTCGAGTAAAAATTAGTTTTATAGGCCCTTCCTGCCTCACATAGTTGTACGAACCATTTTTATTTTATCATTACATACGAAGTATGTAAAAACAGAAATGAATGTGATAAAAAAAAATCCACTTAGATCAGCAGAGTTGTTGAACCCTGGGTAATTATCATTTTGGAAATATAATTGTTAGTACCATTAGCTTTATTTAATAAAGCCCCTACGTCACCATTATTCAACAATTGCTCCCAATATTTCATTTAAAGTTAGATTTTTTTGTAGCCATTCAAAAGTTGGCACATCATTTTATAATTATCCGGTTATTATTACGAAATGATAGCAACATAACTAACAGCACGGTTAACTTCGTTTCTTAAGTAATAAGTTTTAAAACATTGATACACATATAAGGGAGTGAAAAATGTGCTTAACTATTTACCGCTGCGTGCAACTGATAATCTTTCTTGTATGTAAAGAGTGTCGAGCAACTAGTATTTTACTTTCTCTGCAGCAGTAATATACCTATTAAGTGCATATTAAAACTATAAAACCGTTGGTAATTTTACCGTTACTTCTGACCATTTTATGAGTGACAAATGTAAAATACTTCGAAAGTGAATTATTAACGAAGCTTTATTATTGTAGCGAGAAAGATCGTAACGCGTTGAAACGATTTGCGTCATCATCATAGCGAGAGCTTTTTCGTTCCGTCAACCCTCCCAATCGATTCGGTAATATGTGTTCAAGCAACGTAAACAGGAACGCATGCACGCACGCACCGAGCGTAAACGACGCGTGGCGATGCGTATAAAAACAAACGTATAATGCCAACATGATGATAGGATAGAAAATTGCATTTGCTCTTTCTGTCTCTCTCTCTCTCTCTCTCTCTCTCTCTGATCGACGCGTGAACGCATTATCGTAACGGGATGCGTTATGCACGAATTACAAATACAAATTATGCGTTTTCGGTATCTCCGTCCCTCACTTTCATCTTCGTTTAGCGCGTGAGCCCTGAACAAAAAAAAGCAAACAAACGCTGTTACTTCCATAAATATTTTTGATGGTCATCACTCATTCATGTACTTGTATTGTATACTGGTGTTAGCCATACAAACACATAAGTACGATCCTGTAAATCGAACAAAAAATGAACAATTCGTGTTCCGTAATTCCACGAGGATTTTTTTGATTGTTTGTAAAATATCGCTCTAATTGTAAAAAATATAAAAAAGGTATGATAATATAACTGAAAATGGAATCGGAAACCATAATTATCAATTGATAATTTAGTCCATAAATATAATATAATAATTTGATATAGGCATTACCCATGTAATTATGTAACCACGTGCGAGTCAATCGCAAAAAAAAGTAAACAATTCGTTTGGTGCTCGTAATTGCAGGAATGACCCTCAAGATTTCTGCATCTGCATTTTCGAATCTTCGGACAACGATAACAATTAAACCGTACATCTGAGACGGAATACCTTCTGCAGTCCTTTATCTTTTTCAATTATCTAAATGCGGATTTAAGATAAAAAATATATGTTTCAATTTAAGGGTGTTTGCGTTAAATTAATGCTTTGGCTCGCTATAGCTTCCAAGCACTTACTAGTAAGATAAAAATTCGAAAGCAGTTTTTTTGCGTTTTCAATTATCTAGATGCGGATTTTTTGTTTTTTTTTTAAGCTCTTTTTTAAAGGCTTTTTTCCTTAAATTTGTATGTTAGCTCATAAGTCCTCGATCACGAATCAATTTACGCATCACGAATCAATTTCTGACGAAGAGTTTTTTTTTCTAAACATTTATTATAGGGATTTAAAAAAAAAATTAATTTTTATATTATATATTTTTTTTTTAATTTTAATTTTTTAATTTTTTTTTTCATTTTTTATAATTTTTATATTTTTTTACTCTTTTATTTTTTATGATTTTTTTTTAATGCAGAAATTTTTTTCCATTCGAAAAAATCCTTTATTTTCTCGGGTTCAACCAATTTGCGCATAGATCGCACGTATAGACAAAAAACTAGTCTACACGAGAAAAGTAAACGCTTTTTTGACCGGCTTTCGTGCTTGCCTCTTGGGTCCATTATCATCGAACATTAGGGCCGCGGCGAGACTGATGTCAGAATCTTGGGAATCATTTGCTGGGGTCAGTTTCAAGCTGCCACTTGAATGTTTGCATAGAATTCCCTCGGTTACTAAATCTACAAATTTCTTGTCATTTTTTAGCCAAAGAAAACTTAGGTTCGTGCGGAGCTGTGCGATCTTTTCCTTTTTGTTTACTCCCATCCTCTCACATATTAAAGGTAATAGATGGGATGTCGTAGGACCATTATCTAAATCTTCAATCGATTTCACCGAATCTACAACAGCATCTACCATTTTCCGGAATATAAAAGACATTGTAGCTGCGTTGATAAGGTCATTCAGAATCCTGTATAAACCTGCGTGAGTGATATACAATGACTCTGCTAATATACCCGTGTGAGAATGTACAAAAAAAATTGTCTAATAGTCGTGTAAGACCGCCGCTTATATCGGTGCAAAGCTCTGGACCAAATTTTTACGAGGTGTGAAGCCTGGCGGAATAGTTTGATAAGTACGGCGTTAACTCGAGTATCATAAAATGAATCGATGCGAACGTTTGCCGAAATTCCGGGAAAATTTCTAAATGGATATCTGTGTAATTAGAAATCGATGAGTATATTTCTGTGCGACTATTTGAGTAAACACATGTTCAGACAACGAGACTCTTTACGAAGACGTTAAACTCATTATTTATAGATACATTTAAACATCGTGAATACCTTCAAACAACATGTGTTCTGACATGCCCCGCGACCCAAGCTGCCCCGGTCTCATCTAAATTAAATTCTGGCAAAAAATATAGCAACAAAATCTCATAATGCGTGTCTTTTAGAGTTAGAATAATATATTCGAAATCGTAAATCAAATCTAAGAGGTTGAGAGCCAGAGCCATGTTCGTTATGTATCTAATACATCATAAATTAATTTTAAAGACTATAAATCTGAGCGAAAAAAAAAATGCCGCGTTTAGATAAATGAAAAAGTAAAAAACTTTTAGACAAAAATTGATTCGGGAGGAATAGCTTAGAATCTACGACGACCTAAAGTATACATTTAAGGAAAAAAGCCTCGCCGCGGCCCTAGTGTTCGACGATAATGGACCCAAGAGGCAAGCACGAAAGCCGGTCAAAAAAGCGTTTACTTTTCTCGTGTGGACTAGTTTTTTGTGTATACGTGCGATCTGTGCGCAAATTGGTTGAACTCGAGAAAATAAAGGATTTTTTCGAATGGAAAAAAATTTCTGCATTAAAAAAAAATCATAAAAAATAAAAGAGTAAAAAAATATAAAAATTATAAAAAATGAAAAAAAATTAAAATTAAAAAAAAATTATAAAATATAAAAATTAATTTTTTTTTTTAATCCGTACAATAAATGTTTAGAAAAAAAAACTCTTCGTCAGAAATTGATTCGTGATGCGTGAATTGATTCGTGATCGAGGATTTATGAGCTAACATACAAATTTAAGGAAAAAAGCCTTTAAAAAGAGCTTAAAAAAAAAACAAAAAATCCGCATCTAGATAATTGAAAACGCAAAAAAACTGCTTTCGAATTTTTATCTTACTAGTAAGTGCTTGGAAGCTATAGCGAGCCAAAGCATTAATTTAACGAAAACACCCTTAAATTGAAACATATATTTTTTATCTTAAATCCGCATTTAGATAATTGAAAAAGATAAAGGACTGCAGAAGGTATTCCGCCTCAGATGTACGGTTTAATTGTTATAGTTGTCCGAAGATTCGAAAATGCAGATGCAGAAATCTTGAGGGTCATATTGCAGGATCACAATTTTATTGTGTTTTTCAAACAACGCTCGAATTCTACACGGAAAGAAAAAAGTAGTTTTGGCTATCAATTCCAGCATATGCTGTGTCACGTGTTAGTCACTGAAGCTAAATCGGAATCGTAGTTGCAACTTCTTTCGATTGGTAGCAAAAATAGTACGTATAACCAACAACTTTGTTCCTGCAACTATCACGGCTGCTATTCAATCCAAATGATTTGTTACGCCAATCAACCGCTGAGTTGAGGTTATGATCTCAGCTGATCTTTATTACTATCGATACTCTACCAAAAAGGTTATAGTTTCTTCAACCAACTGAGTAGTTGGCGCTATTCTAACTATTTCGATTGGTTATCGGAACCGATAAATACCTAAATTTTTTTTTTCAAAACAAAAATGGTACACCGAGTATGAAAAGTGTAACCATCCCCTAAAGAAAATCACTTGAGAACAAAAAATTCTTCGCTAAAACACCTTTTGCAAACAAAAAAAATTCTTGCAAAAATATTAAACCGAATCCTAGTAGCCAAGTAAAACGCCTTGGTAGATGTTCAACAGATGAAGATGTTTTTTTGTAGAAAAATCTGTGTGTTTGCGACTAGCTCCCGTACATAGTCCATTGGAGTAAGTGCGGGAGAAGGCAATTTTTAACTATAATGTAATTATAATATAACTATATTTTCTCTGCTTACGTGCAAGTTAAAAGTGAGGATGGGAGTCAAAATAGCGAATCGCTAAAATAGCGAATTTAAATACAACGAACGTGTGAATCTAGGATGATCATTATTTTGAAATTCGCTATTTTAACCATTCGCTAATTTAGTCATTCGCTATTTTTACCCTCACCCACTGAAATTCTTACGTATATGGTCCTCCAATTAGGTTATACAGATAGGGATGCGGTTTTTAGACTCTTGTATAAACCTTCAAATGTAGCATATTATACCCGTTTTGATTTAACGAAAAGTTTTTAAAGGATTTAAAGTTCAACTCGGAAGGTATTGTCAATAATTTCTTAACTAAGTACTTGGGAATTCTTATGTCGGCTAATAATATTTTTAAAACCATGTATTCCGGTAGTTACGACACCGGCTCGGTTTTTCTTTCCTTACGATTTCTGCAGCCCTTGACCCCATTTGGTTGTTCTTTTCTTCTGAATCTGACCGTTCGGTCCTTTTTCAGGAAGTTTTTTGTAGAAAAACATCTGAAACTGTTGAACATCTACCAAGGTGTTTTACTTGGCTACTAGAATTTGGTTTAATATGTTTGCAAGAAATTTCTTTGTTTGCAAAATATTTCTCAGCGAAGAATTTTTAGGTTTCAAGTGATTTTTTTAGGGGATGATTACACTTTTATTACTTGGTGAACCATTTATTTATTTATTTTTTTTTTTTTTTTTTGAAAACATTTTTGGGTAGATTTTCTTGAGTACAAAATTAATCAATAAATAATTAAATCTTCAAATATATGAACTTAAAAAAATCGAATGAATTTCTAATTTTTATTTTTTATATTAATGTTGTTTGATTGTTTATTATTAACATTATTGACTAATCAATTTGTTTATCTAACCTTCAATTTGCCCGAATGAAATTGAAGAAAAATAAGATCAAACTGGCCCAAACTGAGAATTTTTTTTTTATCGAACTAAGTCTACGTACAGTCTCATTCAAATGAATTTTTCGTTAGGACAATCAAATGTTTAGTTTATTCAATAATTATAAGATTCAGTTGTCTAAAATATATTTGCGGTAACGAAAATATTTGTCATACTAACCAAAAATTCGTTTTGACGAGGGTGTACGCCGATTTAGTTCCTTCAAACACTTATCTTTTTCAGTGCACATATACAATATCTGTAAATAGCAGAATAAGTCCCAAATTTTAACTGAATATTTGTTTGAATATTTATTATTGATATCATTGACGAGTGCATTTGTTTACGTTTCAGGATCTGTCACCCTAAACTGTCATTTTCTGGAATTCAATTAATGGAAATGGAATTAAAGAAAAGTAAGAATTCTCAGACAAAGTAAAAAAAAGAGATATTCGATGGGTTGAACAGGGGGTTAACCGTATTGCTTGACGTTCCCAGCCCTTCCGGACGATTTTATCCCTTGCATGGAGTATCAGCATGCGACGAGCCGGCCCTTCGAGTGATTAAAAACAATTACCGTTTCGACGCAACCATCGGTGGAGCGTCCCCTGAACGAGTAATGAGAGCAGAAGGGAGTAGATGAGCGTTCGCTCGTCGAGGCGACAACCACGGAGAGTACTGTTTGAGCGGATAGCATGCAAAGCGTCAGAGGAAGAGACAGAGAGCGAAGTTGGAAAAAAAGGATATAAACATCCGAGCATCTGAGCCCTGCGGGTTATGTGGTTAAAACCGAGTCACTACCTATACGTATAGCACTGAGCACAACCCCACTGTCATTTTCGCGAAACATTTGTATGAAAATATTCGGCGTGCTCGAAACGCAGTGGAACCAGGGGGTTGAGTTCTGGCGCTGCTGGTATAGCTCTGCGAGGTTGAGGGGTAGGTTCGAGAGGCTCTTGTCGGCTGGTAGGTAACGCTCGCTATACTATTACGTGCTGCGGCGAAGGGGTTGTCCCCATCCAGCAAAAGCTGTGGAAACGGTAGAATCGTGCAATACGAGAGACAGAGGAAGACCAAACTGCGAAAGTACGTGGCTGCCGCATTCTTCGACTTCTAAATCACAAAATAACTGCGCCAAGCTCTCGCCTGCGTGTAGAAAACCGTGAAGGGGGCAAGGGACGGTGGTTGGGGGGGTCGAACGAATGCGGTTAAAGAGACTTCTGCTTGCCCAATACCAACTCAATGCACTGTGTTTGTACGATGGTGCTGCACGAGTCCGGTGGAAACGGAACTACCGACCGGCAGATTCTTTCGAGTCACCGACGCTCATTATCCGCCTTTGCTACCTCGCACTAATTAACAATTAAATGGTAGAGCTGTGGGACACGCAAGCGTTTCGCGAATTCATATAATCGGGGGAATTGCTCAAGGGCCTGAATTGTTAAATTTGCATATATTGAAGATTTTCGGATGTGAAAAAGAAATAAATTGGTTATAGGGTGTAATAGTGTGGAGTATAATCTGTGGAATAATTATTGGATCATATAATTACCATTTTATTATTATGGTTATGTCATCTATAGTAATTCATATTTATCGAAATATATGAGTAAATTTATTATTTTGAATACATCAATTGGAGATAATATTTTCGGTATACATGACAAATTCTTTGAGTCTCTTCTGTGGAAAAGTATGCAATCGAATAATTTGGTTACTGACGAATTCATATACGCTGGGAAATTACTAAAGCAGATAAAATGATAATTTTGCTCATTTTGCAGGTTTTCAGTAGTAATATCCCAACACCTCCAAAATTATCGGAATATTTCCCGGTTGTTTCGTTGCTGAGCAACGAGAGGAAGAAGTTACGCATAGTAAAATCCCGAGCGCGTAGCGCCACGGATTTTTGTGCGAAACTTATCCCGATCGTTGCTGAGCAGGGAAACTAGAGGGAAATATTACGATTAATTTTGGAGGTCGAGGGGTATTTGTCGGATTATTTTTCGGGTCTGGATTTCGGCTAAGCACAGAGCAGTATTGGAGGAAACATTAACCCAATTTTTGATAGACAAAAATGTCAATCCGAATGTTACATTGGTTGAAAAGAAGTGAAGAGGTACTGGGGAATATCCGGCCGAAATTACCGATAAAATTTGTAACAAATGAAACTCGATTACCGAGAATAACGCTCCGTGATTGGTCGAAATCCAGGTCCGAAAAATAATCATAAATAAAAAACATTAATTTTCTTTTTTAACGACGTCGAATCGCTACCACGACTCTTGATAAAATAAATCCACTATATGGCTCAATAATTTAAAGGATACACAATTATTACATTATATGACAATCATGTTATTATTATTACTATGACGTTGTCATTTGTTATGTAATTTTTATTTTAATATAGTTATTTTTATTTAATTTACAAAAAGAGGAAATATAATATTTTTACCAGATTTTTTTTTGTAAAGCTGAATTCCTGTGTATATGTGAGTTTCTTAGAGTCTCATTTTGCGGAGAAGCAATATTCCACCGCAAGTGTAATTAAACAATTTGCCTACAGATGAAGTTTTCAGCGGAAGCATTTGCTTTGTCGGTGGCGGTGGTCGGAACATACAATCGAGCGGACGGTACACCAGAAGCACTCATCACTATGCATAACCGCATAGCTCCTATATTAAAGTCAGCGCGAGAGCGTTAAATGCTCGCGTGATTAAAAATGCTGTCGTCGAAATTCCGACAGCTCGGCCACGAAATGTCCCTCGGGCTTTGCCAGCATTCCTACTTCGTGGGGAGCAGGAAAAAGCGTTCTGATGTATAAAGGGTAAAACGCACTCTTTGCGCATAATTTCCTACTTTATCACGTGCAGTTACTTAAATAAAGTCAAAGCAGACCATTAATAATTTCTTATCAAAGGAATACATTGCAGAACTTAGCACTTCTTTCTTCAAGCTTTACACTCTTAAGTGTAAATTAAATGTGGCATTTAACGTTATTGATGTACTAGAAAATACGGCACTAAGTAGTCTTTCGTCTTATTTTGCTATTCATATTAAACTTTGTATACTTCTTTGACCATTTTTAAAATCTGGAAAGCAGAAGAGTATCCAGTGCTGTTATTAAATCGTCTTCAAACTTGAAAGCAACGTTTCGCAAAAGAAATATCGCTGTTTTTTTAACACATTGAAGAGGGATGAGAACCACTTTTTTCCAACCCCATCGTCTAACCAGTCTAGCAGCAGTTAGTCGAGCAACCGCGAAACCAAGCAACCGCGACAATCCGTGGAACGAGGGTGAGAAAAAGTCGTAGGTGTCAGACTGCTAGCTTTCTCCGCTATCTCAATCTTTATGGGGCTGTTTTAACAACGTGTCTAATGCACACGAGCTTCCCTTTCACTCGCATACCTTTCATGTTCCAGTTATAGTTGCACGACAAAAAGTTATCACAATTTAAAAATTGCTCTGTTTTCCCTCAAGTAAATTGCTAGAACAAAATTGCATGTCCCGCAGGATGCAAAGAAAAGAAAGACAAAAGAGAAGAATGAAATCGAAAAGGGAAATTGTGGTTTGAGAATAAGAGTCTAGAGAAAATATTGATACGACTGATAGCGGGCGGTACACGTGTAACTAATATATTTGATCAGGCAACAATGGAACTACGATAATTCGAGCCTTCCTATATCGACATTAAGGCATACAATGTGGTATTTGTGAGAGAAATAAGAGGGCGAACGAAGAAAAAGGGGAATCATGCGTTCACTCAGGAAATAAAAGGGCCGCGTGGCACAGACCTCGTGATCGAGCGTTAACGAGAGAATTGGAAGTGTTCTCTTTAGTACCTTGAAGCACGCGGGGCGGTATATACTATATCGATTACCCATCAATCGAACTTTGCGTGCTCCTTCGATTCGAATCCTCTCCTTTCCTCTCTCTCCCTCCCGTTCTTCACCCCATTATACCGTCTCGTTCAACCTTATTTAAAGATCCAATATGTACGGCTGAGCTCCTAATTCCCGTAATTGGGAATTTCTCCCAATCTCTACGTTGCTCAGGTTTGCACGATGTAGTAACTGAGCGAAATGAGATTTTGCATTGAGGAACTCGATCGAGACCGCAGCTAAATATATCTACCTTCAATAAAGAATATTCTGCGAATTTTAAAACATCAAAGGAACTTTGTTCAATGGACTCAACGCGAAATACTGTGCTTCACCATATTACGTGTCTTCTGAATCGTGAGATGAGACCTATGTGCCTCAGTTATGAAGAGCTTTCACTTTTTTCCTTCCGTTTTTTTTGGCAAAGGGAAACAGGAAAAGGACAAAATGAAGAAGATTGAGAGATTGCGTCTGTTTCATCAGTAAGGAATTCCAGATTTGTGTGCTTTATCATTTTCGTCGTTTTCTTCGGTTACTTTCTCATTCTTGCTGGGTTATTCTTCAAGACATTTTAAAAAATTTTTTGCTAATGTTTGAAAAAACACAAGGTAAAAACATGATTCGCTTCGTTTTGACCAATTAGAGAGTTTTTTTAAAATGACAACTCAGATACTTCATTATTTTTCTCAAGGAATGTTAATGATTACTATGACAAAACAACAGTCAATTATTTTCCTTCGCTCGAGGTTTTGCATTAGTCTGGATTCTACTTCAATTTGTCTCACTAACAAGACCTTATTGCATATGAAATCCAGAGGAATAAGATCGAAATACCTTCATGGTGCCTAAGTTCGATTTCGTACGACATTCGCCAAACATATTTACTCGGCATAGTAACTATTTGTTAAAGATCGTTTCTCTTTCGAGATTGGCCAACCAAACAGAGTGTACGCAGAAAATCAGAGATCTAAAGGAATGGGTTATGATGCGATGTGCAGTTTGTTGACGATTTCTGAGAGGCCAGTGGCACCCCCAAAGTCTCTGTGAATATCGCAATGGTTATGCACAGAGATGAGCGAGAATGGATAGTTGCCTTGGGCTACGAGGAAACCAGACAGACAGACAAATGGACTGAGCCAGAACGAGACAGATTTCCTTCCGGAGAGAACGTTCACATTCGCAAACAGGAGTTTAATTTCGCATGCAAATATTACGTATGAGAAGGATACATGAAGGGGCATGACGACGTCAGAGCAGTCGTCGAGTTGATGTATACACACACTAACCCTACATAGTTTGCCAACGTATCACAGACGCTCGGCCATGATTTTTTTATATACATTGATGTCAAAGAGAGGATTCTTTCTCGACCCTCCGAACGATTTACCATGTATAACATGACTTTCCATATAATAAACGTATCGAGTTACTTCGTTCATGTCCATATTGGTTCTCCGTTGGGTCACCCTTCATTTCTTAAAATATCAAGTTACAAATCAATGAGATTCTCCTTGATAATATATATTTCAAAAATAGAAAACTTTTTATAACTCTCCTAATTCGGCTATTGTATTCAAGCTGTGTAAACAATTTGATTGTCAGTAGATCCATCATTGGTCTATTAATATGATCAATCTGAAAGAAAAGCCCATCAGATCATCTTGTGCCACAGGAGGACCTTTAAAAATCACAAGGTCTAGTCAAATACAGAAAAAGCATATTGTAATATACAAAGTATAGAAACTGTATGTTAGTTAGATTTTGAGAGACTTTTGTTAATTGTATAAAGATAAAATAGATTTATTTTGGTTGGATCGGCATACAAACTCGTTGTTACGCCAATATCAGTTTGTTTGCCTTACTTCTTGTTTTTTTTACGTATATCGTGTGTATCTGCGATACAAGCAATATGTGTAATAACAATCTCTGTATTTTCATTTAATAAAGTATCATTATAAATCAACATTTTTTAAGTCCAACTGTGTGATGCATCACAGTTATCTCATGGGCTGCACTTTTTGTATCATACATTATGCTGGGACAATGATCGACACCCCAAGGGTCTGGTATTTACAACAATAATATATAAATGATAATTATATAAGAAATAGGATATACCAATATCTAAGAATTATCACCGGCCAAAAGAAAAAAAAACGATACAATTATTCACATCGATGATCTCGTTACTCAATCGAAATCAATTTCCCATCCAAGTCAATGGCTCGTGAGGACGCTTGATCGGCTTCCGTCGTACCAAACGCGAATACACTATAACTCCCAGCGCTTATTATCGTTATTCCATTCTTTTGTATATGCGGTAACATAACGTTTGTTCGTGAGACAGCATAAAAAAAGCGTTATGGCCCGTCGATCACGACAAAAAAGTGAATACCATCTTCCGGGTATAATCGATGATTGCCAGGAGTCCCTCACACGTATGCACGTATATATATATATACAAACCCGAGTCACTGGGGCTTCCGCCTGACCCGCGTCCCACATCCTCTTTGCTTCGTTCCCTATGTCGGAGTCTCTCGCTGTACCCTATTTTTTTCTTTTTCCTTCAGAATTGAGCTCGAGCGCGATCCGCTTGAGCAAAGTGGCAAATACAATTTATCAGAAGCCAGTAGCAGGCACCTCTACATATTGGACGTTTGCACGAAGCGCATCGGGGCGTATCTGACTTGCAAAAGTGCGGGAAACCCAGCAACGCTTCCAAGCAGGCAGCACACACGTTGGACAATATATTTTCCGAAAAATGCAAATCATCGTCTGTATTCTCGCTGAGCTACGTCGCTATGAGTAACATTGTATCCACATATAGCAGCACCACCCGCGAGAAGTCCCCGAATAAATTGAGAAGGATGCGGGATGTAAATGACATTCAAATTGTGACGCCTGGCAAAATGACAAAAATATTACATGCATACTGTTGTATCCAGTGAACGCAAAAGTGTGCGTACGGTGTGTTCGCCCTTCTCGCTCACGTCACGCACCGTAATTGGCTGATATTCAGATGTAGCTTGAATTGAATTTTCCGAAACAATTTCGAGGTACTGCTCGCTTTTCACGCATACAACATGTCCTTTATCCCAAAAAACTTTTACAATCATTCCTCTTACTTTTCCGCGATGCTTTCGCCCATACACTTGCGGTTTACCACGATTTTCGACTAATGTTACTCACTAGGCCGTAGTTATAATTCACAAACGCATGCATAAAGCCCGGAATCTGTGTTACTGATACGGATCGAAGCAGCTATAGTGACGTGTTTCTGTGTTTCACAGAAATTCCACAGTGAATTGGGTGGCACGATGGGGAAGGAAGCCCGAGGCTGTCAGAGGAGGCACGTCTGGAGTGAACACCGAGTTTCTGCAGATGAACGGCGATGGACAAAGGTGAACGAGACGCGTAGTGATGCCTGTAGGACACTCGCTAACAAGGATAACCGTGCTAAACAAGCCTGTCACAGTCGGATTATCAGGCATATCCTTCACAAGTGACCACTGGTCAGTTTCCCATATGATTGCACTCACTCGGGGCTGTACATAGAATGGTCAGCGTTAGAACATCGTTGAGCCGTGAGCACTCGGTTCCAGTGTCTACTATGGCTATAATTGTATCGGGAGGGTGTTCATCGACAAAAGGAAGACCATATACCCGCTTATTTGTGCAGACCACAAGAGTCTACTACGATATACCGATACAGAAGTCCTTACCAACGAGATCGCGATAAGCCATCCACTCAGGGATGAACTGTCGAAACAATTCCTAAGTACCGTGAGACTGGTGGCGGGTGCTCGACGTCTGACCACTGTCCAGCGATACTGTACGCATCGATGAATTCGTTTCTTGACCGGAACGTGCGATTGTCGGGCTTTGACGAGCTTTGACGTGCCTTAACTACAACGGGGAGGACAGTCCGTTTGGTTCACAGCTAATCGAAGCGTCTACTGCTGGGATTCAACTTCGACAACTATGCCCCATTATGAATTGTGAACGTCGTCAAAAGGGTCAAGGGAGTTTGTCCTTTATCGTTTCGGGAAGTTGAGTGCGGTGGAGGTTGGTCAAGGGTTACCGGCGGGTTGACAGGGTGTTGACGATAATTGTGAATCTCCGCTGCTTACATTTCCGGCGGTATATAGTATGCGAAACACTATACAGCACTATTGTCCTTATAATTCTGCCCGCAGGACGAGCAAGAAAATCGTGTGATGCGAGACGAATTAAAGCAGGCACGTGGTAGTTGTCGATCTTCATTTTCTTGATGCTGTGCTACCACGTGCACTGCAGAAAAGAGACCACGGTTGGTTAGAGAATAGAATGCTGTGGAAAAGACGAGGAACGTAAGGGTGCGGTCAAAAGGCGAGGACCAAGCGAGATGGATATATACCGGTGGCAGACTGGCGAGCGTTGACGAGAAGAAGGTTCCCAGGTGGAACCTGAAACCGGAAGTAGCCACCGAGTCCACGCTCTCGAGAGATCATTACTGTCCAATAACGAATAACCTATGGCGGGATATAATGGTATCGAGAAAGAAGGTTCAGAAAAATAAAAGGGAGATGCTTGGAGATGGATTTACCGGTGAAAATAGATGGTGCATGACAGGAGAACGTTGATTTTTCTACAAGAGTTTTCAAATTCTTCTACTGCCCCTGATGTGCAATGGGAATTCTTAAATTGACCAAACTCTTCGTATATGTATGCTGTAATTGTCTGTTTCAATAGCCGATAGCTGCACTATTCATTCTGTACACATCACAGTAATATCACTTCAGAGGATCAAACCGAATGGTCGAAATACGTGAAATCTTTGAAGGGTCCTGTTGTAGTTAGAGCGAGGAGATGACAAGAGGGAGAAAAAGACGAAAAGCAGGGAGATGTGTATACACACATTTACTATATTCGATATAATACGACGACTCCAGGATGTCGGAGAACGTATCGCCTTACCCCAATTTCACCCCAATCATTTTGAAACCCAAAACCAGAACCGTCCCGCGACTCCCCCCTTTCCCGACATCCCTTTTCGTTTTTATTTCGGGCGCGTTGCGGCGGATATTGATATATAAAAATCCAAAGGACCCATGACGAGATACGTGAGTATACCGTAGAGAAACGGGGAAAGGAATGGTCTGGTGCGTCCCCAAGGTCCTCCGAGTGTCGTTTCTCGTGTCTCGTATGAATACCTACTATGAATACGCCAAGGACCACATGAGAGGATTGATAAATCGTTGGACGTCAGAATTTTCGCCAGCCAATTTTTCACATCGCCACGACACTCTCAAGAACAAGGGATATGCGACGACTTCGAGTGTGTACGTGCCGGTGACATTTTTCAGGCATTCGAACGGAACGCTGACGAGATTCTACGATTTTATAGTATCATAGTATTGAACTGTGGCTATGGACAGTTAGATGCGAAGGCTCTACCCGGATACGTGAGATTACTGACATCTCAGCCTTGTTCCAATGCACTCGTCCTGCTTTTTGAGAAATGAGAATCCATTTTCCCATCCCAGGGGAACGTAGTCGCAAATCTTAAACGACGAGGTGACCTCTGTTGGAGAAAACACAGGATTGCTCAGTACCGGTGGCCGAAAGTCAATCACGCAGAGGGCTTCGTCGCGCACGACAAAACTTGTTGATGCTATCCAGTACAGTTCGATGTGTGAATGAGTGAAAGAGGAACATTGATTCAGATGTAAAAGCGTCAAGGATAAAGTTACCAATGGGAAATCGATTTACCGGTGTCGAAAAGAAAAATCGCTGACACTTATCGGGAATTGAGGCATCCGAGTGCTAGGTCGCAAAGAAAAATGTTGTAGGTATATGCTGTATAGATGTCTGCGACGCTATGTAACGCGTCGTTGCCTTGCGAAATACTCGTAAATCGCCTCTCTACATTTTCTCCAGGGATGAAGTCGTGTCACTCGCTCTTCCAATTTTCTGTATTTTATTTTATGTTGACTCACCGTAACCAATCTCCATAACGTCTTTATTTATTGATCCTTGAACATTTCTATATCAGTAAAGTGTTAATGGACCTTAAAGACTTTTTCAGTATAAAATATGTATGAGGTATTAAACGTTGAATTTTATTTTCCAAATTAATCATGATATAACAATATATAAGTATTAATATAATAATAGCTATTACCTGTTAATACCATTGTAATGTTAGCTAACATTTTGTAATTTTCAAAATATACTTTTTTCAGCTCATCGTATGTAGCACTTTTTCAGTAACCGTATGGAAAAAAAATACGGAAATTATATATGGAGCATTTCCACCGGTTATCGACAGGGTCGCACCCTCATATATATATTTTTTTCTTTTGACATGTTGTAGAGCAATATTTAATAACATCACTCTAGAATTTTTTTTAGATTTAACAACAAAATTGTGTTTTTTATGTACCTTAAATTTGATTTTCTCAAAAAGTACGTCGATTTTTTTTTACAGTTTTTTTACTGTGTCCAAAAACAACATTTTTCAGCCTAGGTCCAGAGTGGGGCGAGGCCTAGATAAGCAGCTAAAAATAAAATTCTTCCGTAAAAGAATTTAATTTTTAGTTGCTATTCTAGACTGCCCCCCCATTTTCGTTCTAGTCTCAAAAATTTCGTTTTTGGACACAGAATTTACTATAAATTTTTTTAAAATAATCATCGACGTACTTTTTGAGAAAATCAAATTTTAGGTAATTACAAAAACACAATTTTTTTTAAATCTAAAAAAAAACTGGATTGTTTTTTTATATTGCTCTACAGCATATCAAAAAGAAAAAAAAAATGTGAGGGTAGCGACCCTGTTGATAACTGGTGGAATGCCCCATTATATATATAAATTTCATCACTTTTTTATGTTGTTCATTTTATATAAGGTTCTTCTGAATTCTTCCAGGTTTTAGAAAATGGTAGTATCTTTTCATTTTTTTTTTAGAAAACTATATCTTAAAATAATAAGGTAGCAAAAAATCTTTTAAAAATCTGCTGTGATTTTTTCAATACTTTTATATAAAAAATTGCGGGTCTGTCCTGAAACATCATCGTCAGAGTTTGGTCGCGATGTCATGGAATGATCCGATTACACGGTTTATTTTGAACTTGACATAAAAATAGGACTTTATTTGATTTATATAACCCACGTACTATCTTGAGATTTTATGGACGGTTTGATATCGTGATGCAGGTAAATACGAAGATCGAAGTCGCTTGCATCCCTTTCGAAGTCGTCATTACTCGTTAATGAGCGGTGGTTCACGGTCACACTGCGGCACGTCACGCAATGTGAGGCGAGGGAGTGAGTGTATCGCGAGTGAGCGAATGAACGCCATAGATAGACAGAGATGGACGTATGAAGTTTTAGATGAGGCGAGAGATCCCTTCGATTCCCGAGGAACCCCATCGTGAGACCATCTCTGTTCCGAAACACCATCGACCATTCAGGGACCCTCATACATAGGCAGGGACACGTGACTGCTTTATAGCAAAAGCGAAGGGTCGAAAAGCCTTGCGCGAGCGACGACGCAGGAGTGGTTTTACTTCTGACCCCGGCGTTAAATGGGAAGCCGACAAGGGCGCGACGACAAAACTAAATCAGCCTCTGCAGCTCTCGACCCGTTATTGTGATGCGCCCCGAACATATTTATACTCCGAAGTGTGTATTGTTTCACTCGGTGCTTCGCAACAATCGTCACATCGAACGGGAGTGCAGCACTGTCGCTCACTATGCTTGACCGTGCCACACCAGCAGCCACTGTGTGATATTTTTATAATTATTTCATTTTAAATATATTCTGAAACTCTAAATTCATTCAATATCACAAAGAATAAAAAGAAGTAGAACTTTGCACATTGATTCCTCATTATTATTCGCTTTTTACAAAGCTATCTCTATAAGGAAGTATGTTAATCAATTTTGGCTTCCTCATAGAGGAAGCTTTGTAAAAAGCGAAAAATAATGAGGAAGCAATGTGCAAAGTTCTACTTTGCATTCTTGTTTTAATTAGATAAATAAGCATGTTGTGAATTCGCTTTTTCTATTTTGTTATTCCGTTATTATTAGAACGTTTCCAAAAGTAAATGTGATAACGCATATTGTTTAAAATAATTTAACATTCCATAAAATAAAAAATTTCATACCGTTCGTCACTTAATTATACATATATAATGGCTGAATATTGGTTCATTTACATACAAAATTTGAGCTCGCTATCTCAATACCCAGAGAAATAAGTTTGATGGGTTTATTTGAATAAAATACGGGATATATTTCAAATTAATAAAATTTTATTTCTATCAAATAAAATTTACTTGAAATCAATACGATTTACTTGAATGAAATAAATTATATTTGATCAAAATATAATCCTATTATGCTAGCATTTGAAGAAGAAATTTATTTAATGGCTGGCTGGCTAACATGTTTATTTATATAATTAAAACAAGGATGCAAAGTAGAACCTTGCACATTGCTTCCTCACTATTTTTCGCTTTTTACAAAGCTTCCTCTATGAGGAAGCCAAAATTGAATACAGTAGAACCTCGATTATCCGAACTAATTGGGACCGAGACTAGTTCGGATAATCGAAAAGTCGGATAATCGAGAAAACGAAATGCCGTGTTTTTAGGGACGGTATTATAAACGACACTTTTTTTTTACATAAAAACAGTATATATATTAGAATTTGACATATATTAACATTAAAATATATATCTATTTAAAACATCTGAAAAGAGTGGAATGCTTCTTTTTTATATTTTCTTTATAAAACTGTCAATTTTTAATTGACGAACGGCTGTCACGCGTTTTTGAGCCGCCAAGTCTCGCAGCCGTTTAAGAAGGAGAAGTTGCGTAGGGCAACATTCTTCCTGTCTCTCGAACCATTCGAGTTTTATTTAATTCCAGAGATTTCTCGCATAAGAGTGGGCCAGAAATCGGTTCTCCCAAGTTTCGCCTTTGTGTGAACCACGTTGAAACAGCATCATCGAGTTTTTGATCTTTTGCATTTTTCATCACTTTTCTTTTCTTCACCCCGTCGCCACTATCCATCGTAGACGCAAATATTTGAAGAGCATCTCGATTTTTTTTTATATCGGTGATTGTTGTTTTTCCCACACCATAAAACAATAATAAAGATGCGTGGGTTTCTCCCTTATCTAACTTCGTCAAGATTTCTAATTTTTTTTCCACCGTAAGAACATTACGTTTTCGCTTAGAAGTCGAAGGACTTGACATAGAAGACATGGCACAAATGAAAAAGTTAACAAAACTATAGTGCAACAGGAACGATTCAGCATTCACATTTACTTCCGCGCGGTGTGAAAAATGTGTTGCAACTGCGCGAGGATTCTCCGCAAGAGCACTAACGCTCGAAGAAACAAAGCGTGCTTCAACACGCTCGATATGCGTCGTTGTATACGCGCGGTTCTCGCAAAGATACATTGTTGCTCACGGCAGTAGCAGCGAGAAACAATGTATCTTCCGCGTTGACGGTCGGATAATTGAGCGTTCGGATAAACCAAGTCATCGGTCGGATAATTGATGGGTCGGATGATCGAGGTTCGAATAATCGAGGTTCTACTGTACCATACTTCCTCATAGAGGTAGCTTTGTAAAAAGCGAAAAGTAATGAGGAAGCAATGTGCAAGGTTCGCATCCTTTTTTTATATATAATCGAAGAAATTACCGGCCGGCTCAAACCTGTGATGACATGTTGAAAAAATATGAGAGAGCAAATTCGATCTGGACAATTACTTCGTTTCGATTTAGTGATCTGTACTAATCATTCAATATCATTACGCTCAATCCTTTGAAGATGCGTAGCTAACACGCTCTGTATTCTGTTAGGCGCTCTTTCTATTTAAATTTAAAACACGAAACATTACAACTGCTACCTTTTTTTTCGGTTCCACTCGTTTTCCTTTTTTATTCTGTCACACAGTCAACCAAACAGCCTCGCACTCGTACGGCTGCTATAGAGTTTTTTTTCGTTTGTATGCGACGCGACGAGAGGTTCTCTTCGCAAACGCAATATCCAGCTGGACAGCGACAAGTACTTTGCCATTTATACTTTTGTGTCTACATGCAGAGAGCACAATATGAAGGTGGATACTTATATTATTTGTCGGTGGAATTTGTTTGATTATATCAATAATAAGATATAATAAATCGGGCGGACAATGACTCAACAATGGAGGTAGAATCTTGGCGGTGAAATCGGAAGAAATATACGTTTCGTCGGAAGGACAAATCGGTCTATCTATATTCTATGTGGGGAATGTAGACAAGGCTTATAACATTGAAGCTCCTGTCTTGGACGAGAAATTGAAAGAGTTTTTCGCAATATTGTGTGACGCTCGAACTGAAGCCTCGAGAAATCACTGATAGCTCATGATAACTGTGGAATTCTGGGTGAATAATAGCGGCGCACATGGTGTAAGTATCGTACAGAGGGTATTAGTGACACAGACAGAGTGGACATTGCACCAACGACGGTATCAAGTCGTGAGGGGAGGTCGTCGAAGGGTCCTTCTCTCTCTGTTGAAGGGTTGAGTTAGGGTGAGTTGGAGCGGTGAGTTATGGGCATCGTGGGTGTGCCTCACCGCCACACGATACGTGGCGCATTGCCACCGAACGACCATATACACCCCCACCTCCTCCACTCATTCTCCTTCCACCATACAGCTAAGCATAATAAAATAAAATACAGAAAACTATAATGGGCGCAACGTCGCTGAAGATCCAGTCGAAGCTATCGATCCTCTTAACGTGCAATCCGCCGATTGGCTGTAAATCTTAGAGAGCTTTGCAGTCGTTAGCGCTGCACGCTTAATACCCCTTTTTTCGTCGTCTCTCTTGTATCTCATACTTGGAGCCATTTTTATCGTGGCATTACGCGTATCTCTTGAAATACTGCCTCAACCAGAACTTTTAGTAACTGATAACAGAAATAGCGTTGTGTCTAAATAAATGTTGTAGATTATTTTGTGCCACTGAACAATGCGTCTTAACTGTTATTGAGTATATTTTTATATTTTTCTTGTATGTAATTTAGCATTTATGATTGATTGTAATTTTTTAGTGAACATAATTTCTTGAATTAATATAACTACAATTTTTTTTTTACATTCCTAAGTTAACCATTCTATTTCGAGTGACATATGCGTGCGTGATTAAAAACCGTTTTACTTGAGTTGAGATCTAAATCTCTTATCACATTGTCAATTGATTGTGAAACTAAAGTCGTAAGGGCAGGCTGCGAGGGTAATACGAGGGTCGAAGGGTGAGTCGTTACCGGAACGTTAAAGGTATATTATATTTACGTACAGCTACATTGCAATATCGATTAAATAATCGAGACATACGGCTCGAAAGGCGATTGGCAATCGGATTAATTACGTCACGGGTAACACCCCCAACATCGCAGGTGACACGTAAGCACAGAGTGTCATAATAATAGACCGGGGGAGGAGGTTAGAAAAGTAAAACGAGAAAATACTATATAGTGTAATAGGAGACACTCCCGGCCCGGAAGCGTTAGCCCATTGAATTTTCACCCCCGCTATACACTGCGAAACCAAAGGCACCCTGAGGAAGTATTTATTAGATTGGAATCTAAACGCCCTGTGCGAAGGCCTGAAAGCGTATTTCCTTTCGCCGTAGGTGGTGGTTTCGGTAGTTCGAAAACGAGAGCGAGAAAAGCCTCGGTAAGTTCTTCCCCTCGACCGTTTTCTACAGCACTATAGTCACGGCTGTGTGTGTCGAAGACTAGCGGAGGGTTCCAGAAATTAGTGGGTGCAACTTTATTAGCTGGTGTCACGAAACCTTTCGGCCCTGTGGCTCCCAGTTCACCCGCTATTAACTCAATCTTCAACCCGCCGTGTTCATTGCTTTTTGCTTTCTTATGTACATTCATAAACCTTAAGTGGATTTCATATATTCTGGATAATTGCAGGTCGATAAAAACTCCTTCTTTCAAATCCTTCAGAAAATCTCAGAGCCACGGTTTAATAAAAGCATTTCCAGATGCATTAAAAGATAATTGTTTGTTTACTCATTTTAAACCTCGTGTTTATAGCGACAGTTTTCTAGTTTAGAATTCAAGGTGCACGCTAAAACGACAACTAATACAACTACTCGTATTACAGAACAGACTTTATTTTATGAATACATAGAAGAGATAATTTAGGACAACATGAATATAAAAGTTTGGGGCTGGCGTTATTGAATCGGAGTAGCGTGAACACCCTCTAGAATGAATCATCCCCTCGACGTGTCCTAATATCATAAACCGTCATTTCCCATCATTAAAGTTTTGAGATTCGATGGTGTTCCTGGTGTGTGTCAAGTCGACCGGAAACTAGCTCCAACATACGCGTGTTATACACAACTGTAGATGGCTACTAATAGTAGTAGTACCCCTGCGATACTTTTGAAAAGGTGCTTTCGAATAGATCAGGCCTTCCATGTTTCCTCTCCCTCTTTCTTCTGCTCAATTTCACCGATTTTCACGCGTTTCGCTTTGTATCGGTTTATCGTTCTCGAGGCGTACGGCTTACCAAGAAGGTCATTAGTGTTAGTGTCAAACACGAAGCATTGTTTGGATATTTATGACGTTTACCTGCAAGGGCCATAACCCTCGCAGCGTCCGGATCCGGTGGTAGTTTTATAAGGGTGATCATCGGGGGCTCGTATTAAAGTTTCGAGAAGGGTGATCCGCAATCCCGAATCGGCTGGGCTACCGTATCCTGCCTGACCATCTTGCCACCTATCCACATTTATTATTTACCGTTTCTCATTATTTACCAAAACCTTAAAACTCAACATTGAACGTTAAAAGTCTCGTTTGCAGCTCGTTTCCCGCTGACAAACAGCAGTTTCACACCTTCCCCAAAAAAACCAACGACAAAAAAAAACACCCCTTTAATGAAATCAAAACTCCTTCACTAAGTATTGAATTCTTTACCAATCTCAACGAATGTTATTGATATAGAATTGAAAATCTCCGTTTAATGTACTACTCTCCGCGGGGTATGTGGGAAAAGTTCAGGGAAGCCAAAAGATTTTTGATTAATCAAACACACAGGCAGTCACTGTTGGAGTTACTCGAGAGCTCGGGTACTTGACGTCTGCTGCTTGCCAAAGACCAGGTGGCGGGTATATTCACTCTTTTAGGCACACCAGATATCATCGATACTTCAAAAGGCCCGATAGACTTGCACGGTACGTGGGGCGCACACTGGTTTAAATAACTATGCACGTTGAAAGAGTTCTGAGCTCTTCCAAGATATAATAGCCGTGGCGTGTGAACCCGTCGCGGTCGTCACGTTTGCTACGTCGAAAACGCCGTGCGGAACTCTGTAAAGACATTCTCGAACGGTAACTGTTTGTACAAGCACCCCCGGTATTTTTATCCATATCGAAGAGCCTCCGGTGACTCATAGAGACCAAGCGAGATGTATGGATAGAAGGAGATAAAGTGAAAGAAAAACGATGAGCAAGTCCTTCTCTCCTTCACTTGTGTTATGCACCACTTGCCGCGCTGCTTCGCCCGCACACAGTTTATCTATATCTCGACTGTGTGCATCGCCTGTGACACATAACGATCGCTCGCGTAAAGGGATCACACAAAAAACCTGGCAGGCCCCACATATACACGGTACTTTGTGTATTTAGCGGCAAAGAGTAGAGAAATGTACACCGCTGTGGCATTTGGGTACACGTTCGAGACAGAGATTACGTTTTGGTGAATATACAGCCAAGAATAAAGTCTATAGTTAGTTAGGACTACCATTCTTCGCGGCTTCTCGCCCGTCTTACGCTCGGATGATCATTCGGTTCAAAAGACTATCTCCAGAGCCAACAATTAGATATTAATTCTAAGAGTATTAGATGCGGTTCAATCGCTCCTACCTCACAAACTCATACACGGACAGCAAGTATATAAACCTTGATATTCCCTTCTTGATGCCGGAACCAAATCATATTATATATGAATGCGTTTCTCACCCGAGGCTACTCAGGTTAATATATATATATATTCCGTACAAGCTTTGTCCATTTCACACCCACCCTTTTGCACCCTTAATCATCTCACCCTTCTTTCCCACTGAAAAACCGGGAAAATATTGCAAAAAATGACATCAATGTCTGGGAAGATTCAAAAAATAATAACACCCTGAGTTGTGTATGGAGACATGTCGTCGAGGGACACTTTACTGCCCTTTTTCCAGATATTTTCATTCGGTCGGCCCTCATCGGGAATCTAATGAGGTCGAACGACTCGCAAGGGGACGCTATGGCAATTTTTTACTTTATTTTTTCTGTAAAAAGCTGGAGGTCACCAAGTCCTATGGGAGTTGGTCTGCGACGTAGAGGCTATTGCAACTGCCCATCCTTTCTAGACTTGGCTTCCTGTGCCCTATTCTCTATCGCGTTATATACCCACCGAATGAAAGGGAGATGAGTGAATCTATATGGTTTATGGTTTTATAATACGAAAGGTTGACCAAGGGTCCACTATGTCTACTACCACTGCTACTGCTATTGCTGCAGTATACAACGCGCGTCTATACTCTGGCGCCTCAGCCCTACCACGTAACCATGGGCTATGGTAACACATGGCTTCCCGGGGATGTTTTCGAGTCCCCGCTCATCAAAATGGGGTGACCACGCGGGCGACTGTCCACCACGAACTGGGTAATGAGCCGTCTCGCATAGTCCGTGCTATATGGGGTGGCCAATAAAATCTATATCAGGATTTAGGGCCTACCAATACTGCATTCGCTTTCATATATACATTTTTTTTTGCTTTTTTATGCCATCAGCTTACTGCAATACATCATTTCCTTTTTTAGGGTAAAAAAGGGAGGTCGGGAGAGTAATCGTTCCGAGTGGATGTCACCGGGCTCGGTGCAGCTGACCGAATAATGCGAATGCTGGTGATGATATTACCAGTGCCACGTTCATGTCATCGAGACAGATAAATGAATTATGATAATATCGCTTGATCACAATATATGGTTTGAGGTGAAGCGTGTTTGGTACATCAATACCTCGGACTGGTCTCCTTCATAATTCTGCCTTCCAAAGGGGGAAGACGCTGACGATAGAGACGTTTCAGTGTGGATTAGGCTGAGCCTGGCCAGACTCTCAGATTGATTGGGTCTTTCGTGTAAACGCGCCAAGGGTCAGTTTATCCACTGGCATTAGCGCGATAGCTACCTACCCAACTTAGGCTTATCTGATAACCCAGTATCGCTCTAAGAGATAACGAGGCTGTCAGAACATTTGGAAGTGATTAAACACTGTTTATAGATTCGAATTAACAGCGCAGTAAATCTGTGTTGACTAATCTTCTGATAATAATACAGTTGAAATTATTAGACTGTTATGATTTTTCCGTTGCAGGGTTAGCGAACAAGCTAACCTTTTTTTTCAGCAATGTATCAGCGGGTGTTTAGGAAGCGAGGAAATACAGCCATCTCGAGGGGCTGCCCACTGCAACGTGGGAGATGCTCTATTTCCGTATGCTCGTTCAACGTTTTTCACGTTGCTACGGGTACCACGTTATATTTAGCCACTCGCACTACGCCACGCTCGCGAGAGCATGCTGTATACCTTGAGCTATGTTACAGTACGACGGGGAACGTCTCTGCCACTCGCACTTCACAACTCTTTATCTCGCGTATAGGTGACCCTTAACTGCGACTATTTCGAGTCGCGTGGGAAAGCCCTGCGTCAGGTGGCTCTCTGTTATTATAAATACTGCCAGAGGAAAAAAAAACTTCTCGTCGACGGTGTGTATCTGGCTTTGAGAACTGCACTCATCAATGAGGCTGAAGAAAAAATTGAACTCCTGCTATACGCCATACATAATTCATTAAGATGACGGAAATCGGCTATCACAAAAAAACGGAGATTTCAGACATCAAAGACTTTAGTGCTTTTAAATTGAAATCCAAATATACCAATCGCATTTTAAGATTGATACATTCGAAAAAATCACAATCATCTCTGGCGACATGAGTTACTTGTAATAAATCGACATTTTTTTTCGTCTCCATTGCGAAGTGAAATATACAGTATTACCAGATTCTGAAACGTTATTTTTTTAAACATGATTCGTTACCAATGCCCTTACTGAGCTTGATAAATAATGGGATACTGTTACCGGTATAGGTTATGAAAAACTAACGCGTTACAATAACTATTATTTTTATAAAATGCTGATTATAAATAAACTTAAGTGTAATTTTAATTAAAACTCGCTTGGCATCTATGGGTTAAGGGTTAATAGTGGCAAACCAAATATTTCTTAACGTACTTAAAGAAATTAAGAAGATCAAAATGACTAAACATAGTATTATAGAAATATATATTGAATGAAAAAATGAGCTAACGCTGCCAAAATATAAGTTAAGATGATTATTAATTCATTAGTAGGTAACTTATCAATTGCAGAGACTATATATGATTAAAAACTGACCAAGTCGATTGGTTGCCACCAAGAATTCGAATTGTAATTTCAATCACTAGATTTTTCGTGTTTACTATCTCTACTAATTTTAAAGCTAACGTTAACATTCGAAATTATTGTTGCAACTTACTTTGAAAGCATTGGTCACAGCAAATTAAAAACGTTGCTGTACTAATAGATTCCATGTATTAATACTACAACATATTACTAATACATTCCAAGTGTTAGTAACATATTGTTAACGTACTTACGGATCGTATTGAACTAACTTAACATACTTAACGAACTGAACTTAACATAGTTAGCATACTTACCTTAACGAACGTACTTAACGCTATCAAGGAGAATGAATAATCTAAAAAAGAATATTAGATGACATGTTAGATGATGAGACTATCGCTTTAGGAAAACTTTCATTGAAACCTTATGAAATTTACAATAAGCATTATATTGCTACAATTTTGTGCAACCAGGTAAAACGCCAAAATGTAGCAGATTTAAAAAAAAAATAGAAAATGTACATTAATGCAATTTACTCATCAAACCAGTAAAAGATGCTTAGTTTCTGAGGTTTGACTTCGTTTGAGAGGAATCGTTTGGTGCAGAAAATCTAGTGATTTTTCTTTGTATCTTGAACGACAAAATTGAGAATTGAAACGTGTAAATAAATTTGTATTTCTTCGAAATTAATTGAATAATAGATTATGGTCGATCCAATTCTCACTGCATTTTGAATTCCCGGAGTCGGATCGGAAAGGACACAATCACAGACAAAATAAAGAATCGAAAACTATAATTCCACTGGTTTCAGCAGAAAACTACGCTATATCAAGTTTTTTTATTTATGCCGATGCACAGTATGTTGAGGTACAGTATGTAATTCGATAGCAAATTGAAGATTCGCAATTGTTCATGTGCATTTCATGAAAATAGGTTCTCTTAAAGGAATAAATTATCAATAAAAAATATTGTCTAATATCTCTTTTTTGTGCCCGAGCTCATGGTCGAGTTTTCGGTTTCGAAAGTCCTTGGACCATTGAGCGCTCTTCAATTTCTGCTAGTCATTATCATACCTTCGATTACGTTGATTATGACGCGCGAGAGATACAAACAATAAAATTTGTCCACAAACTATTAATTGTTACCATTTTTTTTCTTTTACAACATGCAAAAAAAAACACCAATAAAATCTTATCAAGATTTGAATTTGCTTCGCAATGTCTTGACATTATTTGTAGATATAATTAACGTCTAGAAGTTATATTTTCTTAGCAAAAGAAATTGTTTGTGAATAAATTCCTCGGCAATTCCGAGTTAACTTAGTTTCAGACAAAATAATGTACACAAGAAAAGCACTCTGCGAAAACTTGTCCGAAGTATAGTTAGTCGAAACTCGGTCAGTTTCAACAGGTGCTCCTTCGCTCCACTCGTGAATGTATGCAGGTATGCGCGTGAAGAACTCTACACTAGAGAACTTGAAGATATGAAACACCAACCCTTCCGCGGTGCACCATACATAAACCACTTCACTTCGTAGTCGTGCTTCACTACAAAGCGTCGCGCCCGTATAGTTCTACATTCCGAGTGCAGCGGCTCCTCATCTTCGAGTGAAAGTGGTGGATGTTCGAGCACCTTTGCTTCTTTCGCCCTTTTTGTCGTTTCGTCGTCGCCCTTTCAAGACCCTTTTTCGACATCCCGCTGCTTGGATTTTTTCATTCGAAAATCGATAATGACGAGCAATAGGAGTGTTTTGCTGTGGTTAATTCCATGTTGGTCAACGTAGCGATGCTGGTCATTAATGTCACTTCAACAATTCCGCTAGGCGCAATAACTACAGATTTCGTTGGTTTTGTCCTCTTATGCAACTGAATGCATTATGGAGTGCATGAGTGTCAGTCGAGAGTGGTTTTGTGGCCAGCTATCAAGTGGATACAACATGGTGGTCATTATAAATAAATTATTCGAGCTCGAATGGTGGTGGCTAGTGGCTTTTTTTGTTACTAAATAACGAACAGAACCGTTGTTGCATTTTATCAACGAACACGTGTAAAGGAAAATGAGGAGATCGAAGGATCGAAAGAGAAAAAATGAAAGCAAAAGTGGTCTGGGTGAATTCCGTTTCATCGTTCGTGGGTCGTGCCGGCAACACATGCATTATGGAGTGCGTGAGTGTCACTCGATAGTGGTTTTGTGGCTAGCTATCTAGTGGGCACAACATGGTGATCATTACAAATAAATTATTGCAGCTCGAATGATTCGAATGGATTTTTCTTTTATTAATAAATAACGGACGAAACTAGACTGTTGTCGAATTTTATCCACCACCGCATGTGAAGGTAAATAAGGAGGTGGATGGATTCAAAGAGAAAAAAAGGAACAAGGTCAAAAGTGATATGAGAACGAAAGGCCTTAGAGGGAAAAAAAGGAAGCAAAAGTGGTCTGGGTCAATTCCGTTTCATCGTTCATGAGGCGTACCGGCAACGCAGTGTCTACCTATACTGCACACATCAGCTCAAGAATCAAGGCCTATTCTCTCGGATACTCGAGAAGATTAGACTGTCACAAGCTTTTCCACGTTTCGAAATAAGCCAGCGAGTTGAAACGAAGGAGAAAGAGATGAAGAATGAGTATAACGTAGAGATGTGAGCGTATAGTGGAGCGCCGAAGAGAAGAAGAGCCGGAGGGGGCATCGAGTGACCGTATCCACTCGAAACAAAAATAATTCTGTCCCTGCAGGACCGGGCGGTACGTAGTCGGGTTGCGACTCTGTGCGGGGTAAGCCCCTCGACAATGGGGAAGATATTTTCTCTAATGAACCAAGACGAGTGGTCCTCTCCAGTGCCAATTACACTTCAGACCACGTTCCTCCTCGCATCATCCTCCACCTCGTCCTATCCCACCGACTTCTCCACTTGACTTCTGTCATTTCAAAGCCTGAAACGAAACGTCGCACTGAGGAGAATTCAAGTGCCTCCGGGCGAGGTCTTCTTTCCGCACGTCTTCTTATCTACTACGATTGATCAAGGGCCTTGACATCATCCTTTTTCACTTCTTTCTTTATATTCTCCTCCCAAAAGTCAAGGCGCCTTGGGCTCCGGATCTATACAATGAAAAAGAAAAAAACACCCACACGATGACGCCGAGAGTCTTTGAATATTCTGCTCAATCACAGTAATTGCGAATAGCTTGTGCCTTGGAATTTGCAAGCTGCACCAAACCATAATCGAGGAAACGTTGGAGAAACGGTACATCGTCGTAAAGCGAAGATCAACACATCGACTAGCCGCTGGAGCAGCAACTCGACGTCAGAATACTCATTGGACCTAAACCTAGCTAGCTGTAGTAAGCTCGTTGGAAAGCGGCTCAACCTGCAGCAATGTGCTATACGTACTAACGTTTCCGTACGGCATGAGGGCGCGGTCGCCGTATTGCAGACCAGCAGCTCCTATACCTTCACCGTACAGCGTGTACGGGGCGCAGAGTAGCGGCTTCGGTTCGTCTTAATTTAGCATAGATTACGCAGATCACAATAAACCAACTTGATAGGGTCACTCGAAGCAGTAAGCCTTGATTAACGGATTTAATTATAGGATTGTGTGGACTAGGGTGTGAGTGAGCGCGTACGGGTGTATTGGTGCTGGTCGGGAAAGGGCGAGTGTGAGATGGTAGAGAGAGAGTTAGCCAGGATTGCATGCAGTGTGATGGTCATTACGAGAAGGGAGACCTCGATAACCCGTATATTGTACGTGTCCACTAAGTATATACATATATATATATATATATATGCGGCTACATACATACTAATACATCCAGAGAGTATATCCACATACGAACAGACTTGAGTACATGGCAACAAACCCCATGGATTCTCGTGGATGCAAACAGACGCCGGTATTAGTCGACCGCTACGAGACTCTCTCTGCAACTGTATCTGTGAATATAAACTCTGTAAATGGAGATCCTGCCGGAGAATCGACGGGGTATTATAACCCATTGCTGAGCGTGATTATAGCGAACGGACTGCACAGCTTAGGATACTCTTCTTCACGTTCCTCAGGGAATAAGACTTTGGACTTTCGCATAGTCCGAATTTAAACTCTAGAGGTATATCACAGTTTATTTGTAGCTGCACTGAAAAAATATCTGGTAGTAGTAACTTAAAAACCGGTAAGTATATTTTTCAATTTACTTTAATTACCGTAGCTATGCAATAGTATGAAAAAAGTTGAGGCAAATATAAAATGGTGACATGGACAACGAGGATTTTTCAGAATTTTTTCCAATTTTTTATATGTTCGTTTTGAAAAATTGTACATAATTCAGAACGTTAAAAAAGATTCAATACAAAACTGAATGCCTTCGAACAATAGCATAAAAAATCACGGGCTAAATCCGAAAGATTTATATGACATAAATCTCATATATTTTTTTCGAAAATATATGAGAAATATATGTCGAATATATAGAAAGCGATATTTATGTAGTGAAAACGCCAGAAAGTTATGTGTCACATATATTTTGCACATACATTTTATTTCCGTGTGCGTATTTTGAATAAAAATGAATTATCAAAAATGGGTTTCATTAGAAAAATCGATATTCAATCAGTATTTTTATTGTATAGTACGGATCCTATCTTTAATATCGACGGCAGATAATTGAGCTTCTAATTAAAAGATACGTTTGAAGGGATAAAGGAACGCTATGTAGTTGTATAGCTAGAACGATGGAAAAGGACAACAGAGAGATGAGGGATACAAAAGCAGGGAAGTTAGGAAGAAGGGAGGAAGGGAGGAAGGCTTTCACGCTGAGCCAAGTGACAAAAGTAATCGATCAAAGAGGAGACACCCGCTTATCCAAACTCAGTCACGGTTCTGCGAGCGCGATACGTCCAGAACCATTAAGGGGCCCGGGGCCCCGAGCCGCTCACGTACCATCATTTGTTACAATCGCGAAACCGCTGGTGTGCAGACGAGAGAGAGTCAAAGCTTAATGTCCGTGCTTTTCACGGTTCCTGCGAATATATACCGCGAGAGGAATGTAAGCGTATTAACGTTACTATTTTTTCCCGCACGTTATATGAAAGAGGGTCGCTCTCCTGATAGCAAACGCTCTTATAGATTTGTCATACAAACCGATGGTAACGTCAACCCTAATGAATCTAAGAATGAATTTGTTTAGCAAGGGATTAGAAGATTACGATGTTAGCCAATTCGATTCGTACTCGAGGAGAAAATACTAGTAATATTAGCAGGCTGTTATAATTTCCTACGACAGATGATTATGGCAATGGAAAAGAATCATTAATCAGCCAGCCGTCCAATTCTTCGAGGCATTGCACCGTAAAATCATTAAACTTTTATTCGTTTTTACTGTTTTCATATTTTTATTATATCTGGCTTAAGTGGTCATTTATGCAAAATCATGAAAAAAATTGTTAAAGAAAGCTAGTAGCGCTTTATTTGCAAATACCTTTAGTGCTGCAGTTATACTAAATTGCCGATTAAAATTACCCAAGTATACGTACGGGCCTCGGGAAATTTACATGGAAGTTTTGATTCATTGCTTATTGCTTTCTGCTGTAACTATGAATAATGTAATAAATAATATGAATGATACGCGAAGGACCGTAACTCGCGGCATGCTAAGGGAAGTTTCCTTAGGTCGTCGGGCGGCTACTCAAGGGTACTTCCTGGTTCTAGTGGACGAAACCTCTTTCGAAAGCATAGCGAGAGGCAAGACACGGTTCAAGTATTTCTCCCTCGAATTTCACTCGCATCCTTGCCCCGAAGCTTCGAAATCACCCTAAAGATAGTGCCGCGAACTCTCGCGAAATCACACCGGTAAATCTAACGTTATGCAAATTTCGCGGTCACTATCCGGTCCGGTTTTGCATATGAATGCGTCCCGTTGCTTGGCTCGTGGCTAACACCATGACCAGCCTCCACGACTCTCCACTCTCCTACGCATACTACAGCATCGTAGTGTACTATACAACCTTAAGATGATGCTAATCGGAGCTCACTATCCCGCATTCATTGCATAGCAGTATCTCTATCTTATCCTGGTGGAGTAGCTAGAGAAGCCAAAACCACTGAGGATACCCATGGTTCGTTTGGTTTAGTGCTCGAAGGGTAGGCTTTCGGCTGTTCATTCCTGTCGCAATCTTATATAGGCTTCCTCAAAGTTAAACGAAGGAGAACGGCCCATCGATTCCTCCTGGTACCTACTCCGGCATTCCCCAAAATATCTTCTGATCACTCGACAAAAAGGTTGATACAGGACATCATCGAGTTCTAGGTTCAATCGGATCATCGATTTTTTCTTTTTCTTTCTCCTTCCAATTATTACTTGTTAATCCATGACACCATTTTGTTAGTTGTATTAACTTTATGCACGTGCTAAATAATTACAGTGATTGTGGTATTTATTTATTTATCATCTGTAGTGATTAGTACCATATATTTCGTTTAGTGCAATCGTAAAATTTGGCGACCGATCTTTTCATTACATTACTTATAAATCAATTTGAAGTTTTTTCGGGTTTGAGAATTTTCCCCTAATGGTGATTATTAATTCTATCAAGACTGTACATAGGTACTTAGTACAGCATCCGTGACAAAAAAGCAGTGAAACTTCTATTCCAGATATATTCGATTTGATTCGTAAATTAAATACAGACATCGTGACATTTTTGTTCTTAGATATATGGTATATCTGTCTATAGTGTATAATGGCAGTGGTGGCAATGGTATTACCAACAAGAGCAGAAGCGCGACGGAGGGCTGCGCACCCTCTGATTAAAAATTCTCGCGTGGTTAAGCCTCCGATAATGATCTTCCCTAACCCCTTCACCCTGCCCGGCTGCTCTCCACGCCCGGATCCCGAGGCTTTATACTACACTGTGTAGTCATACTGTATTACTATACAGTATGGTCTAAAAGCGATTGTACGTACTCGGTGAGCGTACAGACCGACGAGACGACAGCTAAAGGAGGAAATGGCTCGAGGTCATCGGGCGCGCAAGAGCTAACGATCGTCCGGTTAACCCTCCCCTCATTTTTATAAATTGCTTTTTCTTTTATCGATTCACATGTCCAGCAGTATATAAATGACTCTACTCAACAAATGTCACAATTTAAAAAATTTGCAAAATATTCATCATGTAATAAAAATGATACCAAGGTTCTAAAG
Source organism: Ephialtes manifestator (assembly GCA_963970395.1). Lineage (NCBI taxonomy): Eukaryota > Metazoa > Arthropoda > Insecta > Hymenoptera > Ichneumonidae > Ephialtes > Ephialtes manifestator. The sequence continues at coordinate 5,859,381 of OZ019980.1, forward strand.
TAGTACCTTGCGCGTTGTTTTTTCATTACTTTTTAATGTGCAAATATGCTAATCGATTTGGCTTCGTCATAGAGGAAACTTTGTTCAAATTTGGAAATAATGAGGAAGCAATGTGCAAGGTTCTACTTTGCATCCTTGCTTCAAAAAAATGAAAAAAGAAATAAATAAACAACTGTTTACCGAAATTGTAATCGTCAAGAAATAATAAAGAAAAATTGAAATTTCTATAAAATCCGATCCCTTCTATCGACCATCACAAAATGATGAATCTAGCATCACCGAATATTATTTTGTTTTTGTAGAAAATTTGTGCTCACTGGCTCACGTTTTGCGAAAGTGTTTTATTTTATCACTGTACGGCTCGCCAGTCCAGTGAAACTTGAATTTAAAATAATTGATTGTAATCGATAAATTTCAAAATTCCATCAATCAAAATGTACTGAATGAAAAATTCGACTTTGCTTGTCTCTGATCTGATAATCACCTTGAACTGGCATAAGTGTTGTATGCACTGCATCTTTAAAGTAAGTTGATAAAGGGCGCAACCATGAGTTGACTACTTCTCTACGATACGACAGGTAAATACCAAGTTACGTCAAATTTTTCTTTGATATGACCAGTTTGAACAATTGTAAATCGGTATAACGAAACTTTATCGTATTGTATTGTGCCGTGTCGGTGCAAATCAGGATACCGTTTCAGCTTGTTTAAAAATAGTGCGAAATCAATAACTACGGTGTCAAAACATAAATGTGGCTAATATACAAATACGGAGTACTTTGTTTCTCATATTAAAAAAATTAATTGTTTAATAAAATCGTGACAATTTGCCGGAATTCACAACGGTGACGGCAATATTGTGAAGAATTTAGCGTGGAACGCGCAATTATTCAATTTCGTTGATCCAACACTGCTTATTAATTCAACAAGAGGTATTAATATCCGCGATTAAGATCGAATGAATTCCAGCGAGCCTGTGAGTGGCAATCCGTCACACAACCGGACCGTGAAGAGCATAGCGTGCATACCTCCGAAATTTGTAATAAACTTAACGACCCTCGGCAATGAAAAGTAACGTTTGAGTGAACTTCTCGTGGGGCCGATGCTCCTCCGTGGTTTGGTGTACAGAGAAAAGGGGCGAGCGCGCGAGATGTTCAGGCACCCGACAAATCAGAGTAATTGCCAAGAGTCCTGCGAGCAAAATTAATCAGTCTGTCCTCCCTCTCGCTTCATTCCATCAAGGAGGTGGATCGGTCTACCGGGTATAAAATACATGAGACCGAAATCGATACGGACGCCATTCCTCTCCCCCTTGTAGTGATAAAAAAGAAGATTAAGTATTCAAAATCGTTGATAATCCTGTTGGCCATCGCTTAAACAGCTTGACGAATTTTAAATCGCTTATAAGTCAACGGGAGCTCAAGCAAACCAAGGCTACCGTCAAAGCTATGCAAACACGATCTTTTTAAGTGCGGAACCGTCTCTTTCGAATCACAGGCTAACAGAAATGTTTTTTTACGATGCATGTGACTAACGATCGTGGGGATTGCCTTTTAAACGAGCCCTACAGAAGTTTCATGATAGCGCATTTGCGAACGTCTAGGTATTATAATTTTTAACTTACTAACGATGGCTGTGGTTAAACATCAAGAATCAAGTGAGACAGAGTAAGATCGGTAGGTGTATATAGCCGATTTGCGGAACCACGACGAATTCCGATGGCAATCGATCAAAGGCCGGCCCTCTTTTATAAGGCTACGATGTGCACCCAACTAATACGCTACCTGTTCCTAAGCTCGTTCGAATCCCATTCACATTCAAATTCGTAGTTAACGAACAAGGTGGTTTCGTAATCTGCTGGCGCGCTTTCCCCTCACCAGCCGAAGGTTAATTATTCAAGCTAAGGGGGCTGTAAGCAGACTGGTCTCACCCTAAGTCCTACTGCTCTAGCAGTAGTCTCAGTACGGCAAGGGCGGTGTCGTTTACTACGATGGTGATAGGCTTGTGATGGTGGTGGTAACGCTGCTCCTGCTACTGATGGTGTCGCGGTTGCTCTGACGTGCTACATACGAAAGGGCGAAACCTCGAGAGCTTACATAGCTCCCTCAACCCCCGCTCTCACTGGGATGGTGTCTGTGATTAGAACCAGAAATATGCTAAGCACCCCTTCCAATTATCCTGCTGTTGGCTTCACAATTCAGACACTTCAAGTACCAGAACTTTGGAGCGAGATATCAGACGACGAATAATAATTGGCAGCGAAGATTGATGCCCAGGGGATGACACGTTTCTCCCGTGGCATTTGATTTGTAAAATACTTAATACAAATAGGGTGAGAAATTCTAACTTTTTTGACCGTTATACACATGACTCTGGACGAAGAATATATTTCCAATGTGAATTCGATAAAATCTCTTCTTTCCCGTTAGTTTTTCGGGTGCTCACTAAGAAAGTGAATGGTCGAATTCCGTGCTACCAGACAAATCCATAGGAAGCACCGTCGGACGCCCACGAAATTAATTCCACGTCCGAGCCACTAATTTAGGACGTAGTATAGAATGCACGTTCGCTATGAGCTCGACGCCGGTAGTCTCTGCCGCTGTGTACGAACGCTGGCCGATTCGGAAAGGATTCGTGTATAGGGTTGCTCACGGGTGGCCAGAGCAAGGGGTTTGTCGCCGGTGAAACGTAAGAGGACATTGTCGTTAACTTTTACGAGGCCATTAACGTGCGCGTCTTCCGCGATTCCGAGGAAGCTATACGGACAGAGACTGGACACCCTGACGTCACCCTGGCTCGCACCCGCGCCTCTACAGCACGGGAGAAAGGAACTGAAAAAGGAACAGCGAATGGATTACAAAAGAGCAAGGAAGGAGAGAGAATTAGCTGGCGAGGACACCGACCGAAGTAGTTCTCTTTCCACAACCCTAGCGTTGAGACAGCATAGAAGAATATACACCAAACTCCGAACCTGCTTCTTTCCGATCTGGAAACTTTCCGAGATCGTTGTCCTCCGGTCTAGTCCGATCCAATCGTCGATGGTTATACGACCCTTCCACAATTTCCTATAAAATAACGAGACAAAGACTTACGACTCAATTCAGGAACTCTGTACTACAACAACAGCAGAACCAACACGCAATCCAGGAAAGGAAAATAATAACAGAGGTTTCATTGTTAAAAATAGAAGATCATGATACGACGGTAACTAGAGCGGTTACGACGGGTAAGAACAGCTAAGACTGAAGGGAATTAGAATTAGTAATACGGAAAAACAGAGTTTAAGAATCTAAGGATACCGTTGCACGTGCTTGGAGCAAAACATAACTAGTAGAGTCATACCCTTCGATCACAGTTTTCATTCGACCGTATCTGAAAACATGTTGCGAAGAAAATGGCATAAAATGAGACAGCATTGCAAATTAAATAAGAAGAAACTGAGAAACTTGAGAGAATAGGTAACAGAACTGCAAGGCCATGATACTGATGAGGGGCTAAAAAAGGGATGAGAGGAAAGATGGAAGGAATAGAGGCTGACGTTTTGGGATTTGACACGCGTATCCAAAACACCCAGAGACCCTGTGGGTCACGTGCCGATTTCCTGCAGGATCGAGACGTCGACGTCGTCTAGCCGTCACCTAGTCACGTGATCATATAGAAGGGTTGAGATTTTCTGTGCTTTAAAGAACCCCTTTGTCGATCCAGAACCAACTTCAGTTACACAGCGTTTCAGTATTGGTAAAGGGTATGGCAATATAGCGCTGGGATTCGAGGTGACGGATCGAGCAGCTCTAAGTCTGACTGATACTCCCGACGCGTCAGGCAAGCTCACCACATAGGCTTCCCTTTGGTTTTGTACCAGATGAGATATACATTATTCGCACATCTCGCACGCCCCTGTGATCATCAAGCGAAGAAACGATAGTCCGCGATGCTTAATGGCTTTTTGAAAGGCCACGATCGCTGCGGGTCTCAGATCAGCCGAACACAAAACGATTGCCTAACCCTTGCGCGCAAATTAAAATTCGTCGTGGACGAGCGACGACGATGAATTACTATATTAATTACGTACCTACATTAGACAGGCTGAAACGAACGAGACTAACGTATTTATTGACTTAGCAGGGTCGATGCATCACGGACATTTTCTAGTTAGATTCTCGTCGATTGTTGTATGCAGATTAACGCGACCAACAAACGTCAAAAGGATAAACTTTCATCTGGCGAAATAAAACTGTTGTAAATTACCCCTATAATCCTCTGATCCTTAGGGTAATTATACTAAAATGCGTCGCCGTGATGAATAATTGCTGCACTATCAATTACCAGATGACAGGATTGACTGAACGGGTTAACATTTTCATTAAAGATTTATTTCCTCGAGCAAATTCTATCTATCAGGCTTCGCCAAAGATTTTATCGCTTTTTGTCCGACGTTCTTTTTAAGATTTTCGTTTCCTGATATCAGCTCCTTAAAATCAACCCCCAATCCTCTCGACCATCCAACAGCACCGAACGATACAGAAGACCCCCAAGACTCTGATCCGCTATATAGAATCAGCACTTTACCAGTACCGGCTTAATACCTTCCAACGCGTATCGAAGCGCAAAGTAGATGGGCTGTGCGCACCAATACAGCGAAATCTTTAGAGGCAAACGTCGTGTCTGGAAAGAAACCGAGTGATGGATGCCCGCGGTAATCCGCGCTAACTTCCTACGGGATTTGGCTTCCCGGTGTCTCGTAGTCGAAGGGAAGACTCGAGTTGGTTCTGCTCCGCGAGTTTCCACATGGCACGCGGAGCTCAGACCAAAAGCCCCATTTTAACGTGGAACGTGGAAGCTGATGTCGGTAGTGGCTGGATTGCTCTAAAACCTCGAAATCAAGTCGGGTCACTAAGTCTCCGTTGCCCCGAGACACACGCAAGCGCCGTTCTAATTAACATCGTGTCGGTCGGCTTAAGGTTCGACGTCACCCGCGTGCTACGCGTCGTCTTCCAAAAATCATTAGGATTCCTTCACAGACGAAGGGAGCAGTGTTGGAGGGTGCGAGAAAGGAAAACTTGAGCAGGGAAAGAAGGAGACACCCGCGGCGATAGATAAAGATGGTTCAGTTGGAACAGAGGTTGGGAAAACGCGGGTTAAGGTTAGGGTTAGAGGCAGCGGTAAATAGGAAAACAGGGGAGCTGTCAGGAATTTAAGGGTGAATATACAGACATACTGTGTATCACAGTGTGGTTGGGGCGTATTCAAGTTCTACCGATTTTCACTCCAAGTGAAAGCAGCTAGTATAGTGGGGAAAGGAGTGGATTCAAATTTTGGCAAATCGTTTGTGGAGCCTAGAACAAGAGTACACGCGCTGTTCAGGGGATACGGGGGCCGGGTGGTAACCCCTTCTGGGATTAGCGAGCCCCATGTGGTCGGACTCGCTGATGGCTCGTTACCGAACTACGAGTTCTCCGCGACTACCGACAGATATTGCTATTTATGGTACGTGCCTAAGCGATTCGCACCGAAACTCGTTCGAAGCAGACGCAGGATCACCAGCCACGTTGATGTCCCTGCACATATGTCCAATAAGGATCAACGGGCGTGTCAAAACGATTGGCATATTTTTTCTTCACGAAGCACGCGGTGACGCAGCAACCGAGGTATTCTCAATATTATGATAGCGTTTGTTGGGGAATTGAAACTTTCTATCCACATTTGTGCAAATGACCAATGACCATTCCATAGACGTAAATACATTAAATTATATGCCTTTTTCTCACCTCAGCTTATACAGAATGTTTCCCATCACAGTTTAACCTTCAATTCCTAACTCATTACATATTACTCTCATTATAACAATCCCGAAATTATCATCCATTACTCATTCATATTGCAAATTGTTCTAAGCACTAAGCACCCTTGCAGTCTTACTCCCGAAACGACTACATAGAGTGATGTCGAAAGATAAATGATTACACGCGCGAAATCTTAGGAGCAATCGGATCCGCCCCCCACGTCTGATTAATGAGAAAAGCACACACCGGCACTCCTAATTATCGCAGTCCTTGGCAATTTCGTTGGAAGAGGGATGTCGACTACGTGGATAAAAGTGTAGTCTTGGGTATACATATAGCAGAGGTAATAGTACAGGACGAGATGCAGTCGGTCGTTTCCTTAAACGGTGATCGTGCCCTCTTAAATGCGACCCTTGGTCACTGTAAGGCTGGATATACCCAGTGGATTCGGCACTTTCTGTCACCCACCCTCTTGCACAGTCCAGACGTAACTGATGTCCGACTTAAGCCAACGGGGCTTCCGTTGCTCCCAATCCCCTTACTGTACGTATACTCTAACGATATATATTACGAAACGGACTAAGATATTTGTCACTTCATTGTTCGCCGCAGAAGATCGTTCGCGCGCCAAGATTTCAGCCACAGACCAGCTAGAGTTTAATGTTACGCAATTCCTGTACTATACTGTACATACATAACTAAACTACGGTAATATATATATACGTGAAACACCAGCGAAATAATTATTCTTGTCGGTGGGATCCTGGCATTACTAGCGGATGTACGCAGCCGATATAGAGACACGGTCTATGTATATGCTACAATCGTATTCTTGAGCAGTTTGCAGCGAATGAGCCCATTCCAAGGACGCGAATGCCCCGAACTCGCTTCGACCAAAGTTTAAACTGCGACTGGCGGATCGACTGAGACACAGCAAGTTGAGGCGCCGCTTCAGAGCTGTTGAAACGCAGCTGCAGAGAGAACGGAGAGTTTGTACTTGTTTCCCCACCGAATCACCCGAATACGACTACCCTCTTAATTAGTTGCTCCGAAGAGACGACTATGACGAGACACCAAGGCAAGATGACCAAGCCAAACTGGATATTACTTCCGGCCACGAACGATCTTGAAACTTGTGGAAGCTGGGATAGGAGGCATTGAACGAGGCACTGGAGAACAGATGAAATTATCCTGAGCATTCAGATCCTATGTACTTCAATTTCTGCTGACAGACTAGACTGAAATCTAGTGCTTTGGAAATTCGAACCTGGGATATTTCTTATTATATGAAGACAAATGTAATCACTAAATTTTACGCGCTTTCAACGTCCTATTTTTCGCAGCAATGAAGATTTGAGATTCTCTTTCTGACACAGAATAAGAAAATAGAACTATTGGAAAAGTAGGAAAGGATTGAGTTAACGGTTGTGGCTGACTATAAATCTGGCACTTGAGTCCATAAATTTCGTTCAGTCTTATTCCGTTTGTCAGTGCGTAACTTCTCGGATGTGGAAGGAATACAAGGCAAAGCGTGGCACAAATGGTTCTTGATGGAGTAGAGTGGATGCTAAATAAAGTCATCAGCAAGCTGGGGAGGGTCAAAGTCGATTTTGGTTTAGGACTCTGAGACTCCTGGACGCAAAAATAATTACCATTTCACTGTTTGAAGACATAGACCCGCACGCTTTTCGATTTTCTCCCTCCGTTACCAGTACGAGTCCTATGAAGTTAAACCCTGTTAATTTTCTAAATTTACGCGCTAACTGGAGAAACCCGTCGATCACTGCTGCTCCGTCCCTATCTCTCTTTCTCTCTTACACACTTCCCTGATGGTTGCTGCGCTGCACGAGCGTAACGAGCGACGACGAGCTACGTCCTTCACACTATTTGTCTTCTCGCTCGCAGACTGTAGCCAACACCGTGTATCCTGTACGGATCTCAGCCTTCCAGAGGGGTTGAATGACGAGAGTAGGTAGATGAAAGACGTCGGTATCGAACACGCTGCAAGCACTGTGCAATCCAAAGGATGGGAAAAGTCCCCGAGGGACGTCATCAGGGAAATTGGATGCGGCACTTTTCGGATACCCTGCTATAATAGCTATACCGTTGTGTACGTTACCCACAACTGAGAAAAATATGTTGAGCGCCGAGAGCCCGGTATGCCAGTACGTGATAACATTTTTACCAACTGCGTTGAACCAGGAATCAGAAATATTCAACTAAAAATACATTCAGAATACTTTTTAATTTGAATAACTGCTAATAATTTTTTAATGAAAACCACTATTAAATTTTTTTTAGGTTATTAATCACCTTAAAAAAATAATAATCGGTTGTAGTTCCAGTTATTCATACCAAAATGAATTGACATACATTTGAATTTGAATATTGCTCAATGGTGCATTGAACAATGTTCGACATGCTCCGATAATTGCATCAAGGAGCGATGATGACCCTGAACAATTATTGTTCAAGATTTCATTTCCACAAGATCATACCGATTGATTTCTCTTAACCAATACTGTAAAGTCAATTTGATGCATCGGTTCATTTTTCATCTTGCTAAAAGTAGGACGCAGTTTATGAAGATATGAATCAACATAAAGTAGAAAAAACTCAATTATCTCTGCTGAGGAAATTTTAAGGAAATCGATCACATTAATTGACTCCTATAATTAATCATCATTGTCAAGGAGCGTTCCATTGTTTACGCGAATAAAGGGGGTTGGGAATGCCAGAGAGTTGTATAGAACGCAGAGTCACTGTAACAAGGGAAGATACTTCTTGGTTTCGGTGCTGTTGTTGCTACTGGTGCGCAACCCGACCTCCCGGTGATCGCTCACTTGGCGTCTCCACACTCCGAGATTTGGATCTACCCTTGAATCGTCGAGAAACTCTCCATCTCTCTCTCTCTATCTTTCACTCCACTACGATCCAAACGGAATAGTATAACTCGGCGGCACTATATATATAAAACAGTATAACTCGTCGACTTGATTTTTCGGATAAAGCAACGTGACGTATCGTTGTTCCTGCAACAGCAACCGCGAATTTCCAATCCCCTGTCCCGACCTCTCCCCGCACGATTATTCATACTGCGGCTATCGTTTTCATATCGAACCTGCACGCGATTTCCGCTGGGAATCGAAACGAATTCACGTTGGTTCTCCTCGCTTGGCTCTATCTCCTCTCAGTTCTTAAAAAAGAGAAGCGATTGCCCTGGCGACATTTCTCATTTACTATAAAGCCTCCCCAGGAAATACAAATGAAATACGATTCGTTCGTTAGGGACTGCCGAAAGTCGCCGAGCTATCTTTGATAACCAACGATGACGAGACAATTGGAGGACTTGCTCCTGGGAATTTGGAGCCTAAACAAATTAGCAACGACGAGGGTAGAAGCAGATAGAACAAAAACAAATTTATCTTGTAGGCCAGACAGAAAAAATCAATGATTATTACAATGGTAATCAAGAACTATAATGATAATTATAAATGAAAGGGATTATATCTTCTGATAAGAACATTATTACTATATAGTACATAATATCCGTATAAAAGCTAAAATACTGTTAGACTCGGTGAATCCGTTTCTAATATATTTCCAAACAGTTTGGCAGTGGATGGCACTTCCGTCTGGAACAGCGCGAAGCCAGGGGCATTCGACGTCGAGCAGCCGCGTTCCAGACTGCTTGCGGAGGATAATTTCCCAACAACAATGCGGTACTCGACGCGAAACGTTGCAAAGAGGCGCCACGATGCGCGTACTCTCTCGTTCTCTCTCTCTATACATACTCTACACTATCCCAAAGAGATTCTCGACTGCGAAACAGCGGGAAATCCCGAGAGTTTAGAGCCACAGTCTCGGGTTGTTTCCTCGAGAATACTCTCGTGAAACTGGCTTGCAAGCGTCTCTCCCCATCATGATAGAACGTCTCTTCGCGCGCGCGACGCTCAGATTCGCCAAGAGAAACTTTAGAAACTCTCTTGTTCGTGTCAATTTCGGGAAATGAATTGGCGAGACGCGTATATAGGAGCTCTGTCCTGAAGAGCACGCCAGGAAAGAGGCATTTTATTTCGTGCCGTTTCTTTTTTTTGGCCCACAACTGAAATCTTAGACATAATAGACGTTTTGCTTTGTGCAGGAGACTTCTTCACTTCCGAAAAAAAATAATTGAAAATGTTCTTCAGTTTGGCTTTTCCTATCCTACATATAGGCGAATGTATCAGAGTTCTCATAAAGATGAAACTTTAGACCGGGCTCTCAAGCTAATCTCTCGGACTAATCCCACATCAACGACGTATTATCATCCGGAGTTGGTGAGAATGGGAAGCGATTCACTGGCAAGTCTCTCAGCCTTGTCTCTCTCTTTCTCGAGAACGCAGAGTTTCTGGAAACGAGCGGACACGCTCGTACCGGTTGAATACACTGAGAAGCTTCGAAACTGTACGGCCAAATTGCAAGCGTGGATTAGCGGGCTCCTTTGCTGCACGACGACGATGAGTTGGCTAGCCTGAAAGCTTTTCGTGAGAGCAGAGCCCGGCAGTGGAAAGCCCGTGAGTGTAGTTAGTTCGTTTACGAGAATTTGCGCTTCGAGCCGGAGGCTCTAGCGGTCGTCGATTTGCTGGAAAACCCGGCGAAGGAGAGTGAGAGAGAAGGTTGTGCACACCCAGCAACTCACCCCCCCCCCCCCCCCTCGTAAAATGTAACGCACCAAAGATATTTTCCAAGTGTGAAATATCTCTGGTCTAATCCAGCAATATCATAAAGAAAGGTCTGCTCTGACGCCAGTGCGCCGCATATCGAGGTCGTAACCAGGCATTAGGGCTGTTTACAAAAGGCCCTTTCGCGAGCAGACGTCGGTGTCTCGCTTGCTGCGTCCCTCAACACGATCAATCCCTGGGACTGTTGTCGCTCTGCATTTGAGAACTCGCCACCTGCGCTCACCCTCGTCTTATTATCAACAATCGTAAAATGCTAAATTGAAAGTTCTCTCGTGGAAGTACGTGAATCCCTCGGGGGAACAAGAGCTCCAGTAAAAAAGAAGATATTCTATGCATCTCCACTTTTACTGATACCTTGCGTCATGAGAAGTACATCTGCTCTCAAATATTATTGTCAGCTTTGTATTTTTTATACCTCACCGTTGGAAACAGTACTTTCTGTAGTGTTACGATTGTCAGCGTAAAGACATTTTGTATGTAAGTTGCATAAATAGGTCATAAAAGCTCCCAATTGAATGGTGAGTATAGTTTTTGTCTAAAATGTTTCTCTGCTCCTAATGGTATTATGCAATGAATAGAAGACAGCAACCATCGTTCTAGCGTTCATTAGAGATTGATTTGTCAGCGAAAAGTGAATGAATGAGAAAACAACTCTTCTAGATGGCATTGAGGACGTTGAGGAACAGCCAAATTCAATCTTGCAGCGACAAGACAAATGTTCTTTCCTAGCGATGAGCCTTCTTCGTCTTTCTAACTTGTTTTTCTCCAGATACTCACTGTCGAGTTTGCCAGGTTGGTGCCAGAGGGGAGCATACAGTATACGGGTAGACAGAAGTCAATTAGCCAAAAAATTGGGCCACGAAGAAGGTCGCGCAATGAATACGTAGAAAAAGTAATTCGATTGAGATAGAAAAAGAGACGACCCTTCTGTCTTTTTCTCTATGGGGTCTGAGGGGTTACGGAGATAAGTGAGAGAAGATGCCAGTCATCCCCTGGTAATTAGTTAAGGGTGTAAGAGCGGCGCTCCAGTCTGCTTCGAGTGAGAGGGATACAGATTGAAGAAGCTTGCCAGTTCTACCAGAAATTCCAAGCTCGTATCATCCCCACAACCCTACTGGAGGGTCAATCCGAGTTATACGCTCGTTCGCCTTGTGCGAATAGAGTTAAGCCTATGGTTGGCGCGCGATCCGACGGGCGATACAGCCGGAGAAAAAGTTTTGCTCTCGGATTTGATTGATTAGTCGTCTCCGTGTGTACGAACGGAAACGGGGTGTGTTCTAGAGATTCTTCGAGCAAAGCCTACATCCTATTTCAGTATATTGCATATACAAGACCACTGTGTCACTCAGCTTCATCGGTATCACCCTCACGAATTCGCTGACCCATTCTCTATCCATACATATATTTATACATACGGCGCATTATATTTGCACAATCTTATTACTTTTATCCTACTATATGGAAGTTAATATGATGAACGAATTGGGCGGAATAGATTTTTATTTGTAGGTCGAGGTTACTATAGCAGGGAATGCAAATTAATCACATCTATGCATCTTTTATTTGAACCAGAATTGTAAACACTCATTGTATATAAATTCACTTTATTCATATATTTATGTGACTGAATGACTGTGAAAGGGGCTCAGGATTCAATTTAGCACCTTTTTAATATTCGAAAACTAATATGTATATATTTTTTCACATTGATTCGTTTCAAAATGTCATGAAAATAAAAACAAAGGAAATGGATGAGAAATATGGGAGAAACAATTAACTTTATCCATAGTTTTGATTTCACCACATTTTGTTATTATATTTTTATTGCAAGTTATCCCGTACCCGGAAAAAAAAATTAAATGATTCATGGGGCTAATAAACAAACTGAGTTCAATGATAATAGTATGGGTATATCACTGGTTTCAACATATTTGATATATCCATGATACGTTAAGTACCGGAGCTGAATTTTACTATGTAGTTATGTTAATGGAAATTATATACGTTGCACAGTTCTCGGTAAATTCGTGGTTGGCGATTTCGTGTGCAGCATGGATACACACCGAATTCCGACAGGAATGTTGTTCCCTTCCTCATCTCCTGGCAAGCCACAACCTAGATGTACAGTGGCCTTCGACGACGTCCTACAACGATGCTATGGACTGTCTATACATGTCGACCGTGTATTGCTGCTGCTGCGCCGGCTGCCCGGGTTATACACATTGGGTTCTGGACAGTGGTCATCTGTCACTGTCAACCAACCCCGCTCGTCGAGTTTACCGCAGACCCCTTCCATCCCTTCAGAGTAGCTTTGCGATGCGACGTTCAAGGGAGGATCGAACCTCCGCTCTGTCTATCCTCACGTAGTCAGCACGTGCCAATGTCTGTTTCCATTAAAATACGTTCCTGTAGATAAGCAATATTACGTCCACAAGAAACTATTATATACGGAGCTACATCATTTGCCGAAAAACATTGTGCCGAACATTGTCTTTTCCGAAAAACATATTGCTGAACACTCCCGCGTAAAAAAGATGCGGAGCCCAGGATGGAATCCAGGACAGAATCCAGGATGCAGTCCGGGCATTCGAGGATCGAGTCCAAAATGGATACTGGGATCGGATTAAATCCCATTCTCCATCCTGGACTGCCCAGACTCCATCCTGGACACATAATTTTTACGTGGGCTATCAGTCCAAATTGTCGTATGAAAGATAAACTTCGGATGAAAACTGATTTTTGTTAAAAAAAAAGCACCGCTAACTTCTTTCTGACTATTCTTCAGTTTGCAGATGACATTCGATATTTCCAAAAATATTACACAGAAAGACAAGAGTAATATTTCCATAACCAAAAAGTTGAGTTAACGCAATCAATCGATTATTCTATTTCACTTACAAGTCAAATGGTAGTGCCGACGATTCGATTGGTTATGCTTACTAATGTTGCGAGAACTAATGGTGGAATAGTTGAGATTTCTATACGATATGGTTGCGCCTACCCATTTTTGAGACCTTGCTTACAGCAAATTGGAAACTGAGTTGTCACAACCTAACATTTCTTTCCATGTAAGTAACAAATAATTAAATCGGCAATGTAAGACCATTAATAAAATTTAATGTGTCGTTGATAAATCATAAACCACGGATAGATGTGACCTACATCTATATAATAATCATCACGGTTTAAGAGGTACATAATTTATCTACCATTCCGTACGAAGGACATGTGAACGAGGCGTTGCATACGTCCACAGTACTTACGGCGTTAGTAAACTTGCCTGGTTTACCATGCGTTGGTCCTTCGACCCGCAGGGATTCATCGTGATTAATAACTGGCCATTCACGTCGCATTACTCATCGATGGTTGACCGCTGGTTGAATCTCTGAGCGGGCGTTTTTCTCCAGACTTCCGACCAGTGTTTGTAACAGAGGCGTTACTTACGGTTCTTCCGTTCCCTGTATAGCCAAACGCGACAGACTGACAGCATTTAGCACTTGTGGATTATTACGGTCTTACCCTCGTAGCGTGAATAAGGCTGTACTAGTTGATAAAACGAGCGGAGCTTCGGCTTATTCATCCGCGGAATATGTTCAACGAAAAGTAGAATGATACTCTCGAAGAAACCCTTTTCAAGGTGAAGAAACTGCTGGGAATGTTAGAGGACTAGAGTTGAGGGAGGTGAAGTCTCGCGGGCATGCTTGCTCTGCATCCTGAACGTATACGATTTACTATACGTGAGATTGATACCTGCCGAGTGCTAAAGAATAATTTATGGAACGCCTTTAAGTCCCTATAAATGGTCATCCGAAATGTCTCTTTCTTCGCCGATGTATTCAAGGACTCGACAAATATTTGGTGAGTCAACCGACAGCTTATGGGAACGAAGGTAGACTTGTTTAGATATTTTCTTTAAAAGATAACATCGATAAAATATTATTTGGTCTTGTATAATAGAAATTGAGGAGTGCATAGTGGCATATGGGTTCCTTTATTGTATATGTTAGCCTTTTATCAGAATGATGAAAGAGATATTTTATTTACCTTCCGATTACTTTTCGAGCCAAAAGGGCTTGTTTGTTTGTCCAAAAAAAAAAAAAAATTCCATTTCAATATAAAACATACATTAATATATGTAAAATATCATAATAAGTATAATAATTGGCCAAGGCAATATAATCGCGGAGACGTAAAGGCTTTAATGAATTTTCGACAGACTTTTTTATTTTGTCTGTAATACAATTCTTGCACAGTAATATATTTATTTCACTCAGTGTTAAAAACGTGGTTTTACGCACGCTTCGCGTGCGTCAAACTTCATTTACACACCTTGTGAAATAAAATTTTGTACGATACTTATGCGAAAAACGTTTTCTGAACTCGTGTGATTGCAACACTCGCCTTCGGCTCGTGCTGCAAACTCACACTCGTCAGAAAAAGCTTTTTCGCTCTCATATCGTAATGTACTAATTACTATTCTAGTAATAAAATTCTATTTATTGGGATTCTTGCGTTCCTTAACAGTGATCACGGGAAGGAAAAGTGTATTTTAGGTAATCAAATATTGTGTGTGTTGCTACCAAATAATCATGTATTTGTTACTAATCTTTAGTGCTTAAATGAGATTGACTTTATATGCTAAGTTCTTTAGAAATACCACATTCCAACCCACTTAGTACAAATAAATATTTTATATGGATGTACTACTTGTATGTCAGGTATATATGTTAGGCGAAAAATCCAAACACCAGGTCGTTGGAATCGTTGCAACAATATTTTACAATCTAAGCGAAGTTTACGAGCAAGTCCCGAAGCGCGCCCGCGCGTTCACCACTCTTCAATCTTCCTCAAGGCGCGCGCGCCTATGAATATAAATACAAAAGCCAGCAGTGATTTATGCTGTCCGAAAAAGGGGCAAGCGTCGCGCCTCCGTCGGCGCGACGCGTAACAGGAGAGGTGAGCGCGTTTTAGAAGCAGCGGGAGGCGAGTTAAGAAACGGAAAGAAAGACCCATCGTACCCTATAACCGGTGGTATACGATTCAATACCGCACGGTCGAAAGCCACCGCCAGGACTTTCGTTTTACGTCGCGGTCACTGTTTATGCCCCGGATTTTAAGAGCGCCGCGAGACCACTTGCGATCGGCTCCACTCGGCCTTTTCGTCCCTCGGTTTTCTCACCCTTGCTGGCATATCACCGATTTTTACGATTGCTAAACTCCTTTCACTCCGTTGGCGGACTATCATCTTTCGGATCATCATACACCCTTCATCCCCTTCTTTTACTTAAATATTCTGAGACGTTGAGATTCTACGCTCAAAAAAATCGTCTATCAGCTGTATAGGGAAGAGGGAAGATTGCATGACGTTTCTGTAAAAAGCGACACAACTCAATATTTGAATTAGGGATGACAACTGGATAACAATATATTTGGATGACGAAACGATGTCATAGAAACTGTCCTTACTGGACAGTTTCTATGACATCGTTTCGCCGATCTAACGGAAACGGTTAATTATCAGCCCAAGGTGTAACGATTGGTGGCTACCCAACAATAGGCCAACAAATTAAACAATATAAATTTATCAACCTTTAGAATGTTCACTTAGAGTCTATGTTCAGGTGTTAGTTTTAACCAGTTCACCTATTCTAACTCGCTACGAAATAAAACTCTGAATAAGAGAATTAAGCACACGTCTATTCAACTCACAGTCGTCCGAGAATATACGATCGTCTTTATTTATTTTTACAATCCGGTTTTGTTTTTGTGCGATGCCTTCATGCTGAAGTTGGCGCATTGAACTGAACATCAATTCTTAACATCGGGGTAGTATTAACGCACTGAGAAAAAAATCGTTAGAACCAACAAAACGTGCGCTTGCGGGCGGCGAAAAGAATATTCTTTTCATCGAATGAAATATATAATTGATCCAAGCAACAGCTGATCAATCGAGAAATGATTCGACTACCATTGCCAAATATTTTGTTCAATCGACAAAATATTTTTTTCGCCATCCGCAAGCGCACATTTTGTTGCTTGTAACGATTTTTTTTCTCAGTGCGTGCCAATCATTGGTACACTTGAAAAAATATGGGTTATTGAAACTGAACCAGGCTTTAGCCCATTACTTACTTCCCGACCTTCGATGTGCCAATATCAGTGACGCAACTAATCTTTGATTCACCCATATTAAGCGGATCATCATAAACGTCAATATAGTGGATAAAAACAAGCTGACCATACCAAATAACAAGAAAATGGACGAATGTAACGGATAATGTCGATCTAACTCGTCGAAAATTCTTATGAGCCCCATTAAAAAATTTCAGTCATTAATTGGTCGCGTGGCTTGAATCACTGGTGCAACTTCACCGTACAATTCCTAGTCTACATCGAACAAAAACTTTAATCTTCAGCTATACAGTACAGTACGAGTAAAATCTCCTTATCAATAAATTCCACAGATAAAAATCCGCGATTCAAGAGTTTTCCTCGTAGACACAGAAAGAACCTATCGAGAGCCCTCCACCGATGTCGGTTCCATCCCTGTGGGTCCACCACTCGACTCGAAGTGGATAACGTCTATTCAGATCCGCTTAATCTTGACGACGCTTTTGCGTGCTTGACTATGCGGTCTGGTAGAGGGTTATAGAGGTGACTGTGGTATGAGATACCAGACAGGAAAAGCATCAAGAAGGGAAGGCTGCAAGGGTAAACTACTCCGTCGCACTCGATACCGGAAGAGCAGCTTCGGCAAGTCCTCATATATATCTCTCGCCTCTGGTACTCAGTGAATTTTGAGCGACGTGTCCTGACAATGTTCGCATCGACGATTACACAAGCCAGATTCGCTGTTGCACTGCCTCGTGCGTTATTAAGTTTTGATCCTGCGCCAGGATCCGGGTTTCTCCATTGTTCAACGCAAATCTGACGTACACGAGAGGCACGATACACGAGAGTAGGCTGCGATCATCGATCGGCTTGGAAACTGCGGCGGTGGTCCGTCGCCTTTCTTTGATCGACAGGTAATGACAGTTTAAACCGTTGGCTGCGTAGTACGTATACGCAGAGGAGAACGTACTGTCGGCTTCTCGCAAATCTCGTGGCTGCCGTGGAACGCCAATAATTTCACCGACCCATCGACGTAGCCCGTAATCCCTTTCGCACACAGTTATAAGCTCCGTGCATGCCAGCCGGTCTACGTTCCTCGCTTCTCTCCACACTCCGAATCCTTCTCCCTCCAATTCTCTCTGTGCACGCAGCTCTACAGAGAACGTAATGCACTTGATCCACACTAAAAAGCATTGGGATGCACCGCGAATATCGTGTCTCGCTTCAACGTTCATGAGCTTAAGGCAAAAAAATGCCCACAGTCAGACTCACTTCAAATCCTCGACTGATTCATCCCCTTTTGCGCAAAGTTAAATACACTCTGTGTGCGGTTTTCTTGTACGAATAAAGACACACTTGGGTCTATAGTATTAGAATTTATTAATCCCTCCTGTTGTGCCCAGACTTTGTGTTAAATTCTTTTAATTGTTACAATTACACAACAGTCCTGGTTAGATTGCGATCAGTCGAAGACAAATCAAAAAGAGCAAAATCAGCAATTTTTTGGCTACATCCGTTAGGAACTGCAATAGCCAAAATTCAGTCTTCATTCGAACATCAAAGTGACCAGAAGGTCAGACTCACCCATAAGTATACGGAAAGAAAAAAAATAGTTGTAAAAACTGATTTGTCGGTCCCGACAACCAATTGAAATAGTTATAATAGCGCCAACTACTCGGTCGGTTGAACAAACTATAACCTCGTTGGTAGAGTATCGATAGTAACAATGACCAGCTGAGATCATAACCTCAGCTCACCGGTTGGTTGGCGTAACATTCATAATTCATTCATTTGGATTGAATTGCAGCCGTGATAGTTGCAGAAGTTGTTGGCCATACGTACTATTTTTGCTACCAATCGAAAAAAGTTGAGACTACGATTCCGATTTCGTTTCAGTAACTATCACACGGCACGGCATATGCTGGAATTGATAGCCAGAACTACGTTTTTCTTTCCGTGTAACGGAATCGAGACGGGCTCGATATTGTAATAGAATTAATTGTTATCTGTTTAAATAAATCTTCCTCAACTTTACGTAATTTACTTGAGTCTAACTCTTTATTGGCAAACGAACCCGACAAATAAAATATATGTTAAATTGAGCCCCCCCTGGGGAGTATATCACTCCTTAGGATTTAGTTGACAAGTAACAAAATTCCATTATTTAAAGTTAATTTAAGATTATTGTGTAGTATCACTGTAAAAAAGGATGCACAGTAGAACCTTGCACATTGCTTCCTCATTATTTTTCGCTTTTTACAAAGCTGTCTGTATGAGGGAGTATGTTATTCAATTTTGGCTTCCTCATAGAGGAAGCTTTGTAAAAAGCGAAAAATAATGAGGAGACAATGTGCAGGGTTCTACTTTGCATCCTTGTTTTAATTAGATAAATAAGCATACTGTGAATTCGCTTTTTGTATTTCGTTATTCCGTTATTTCGTTATTATTAGAGCGTTTCCGAAAGTGAATGTGATAACGTATATTTTTAAAAATAATTCAACATTCCATAAAATCATAAATTTTATACCGTTCGTCATTAAATTATACATATATAATGGCTGAATATTGTTTAATTTATATACAAAATTTGAGCTCGTTATCTCAAGTTTTGCAAAAGTTACAATAGAGCGATAATGTAAATTTTTTGAAAAATTCAAAATTCCATAAAATTTGAACCATCTTACCGATTCGAGCCAAATTCAATACCAAACAACGTTGAGTGCACCTACTCTTATAACCAACTATTTAGCGAAATAGACTAAATTTTACGAAAGTTAGAGCGTGCACCTCCTTTTTTTAACAAATTCAAAACGGCATAAAATCGAAATTTTCGCACACATTTTGGCGAAAATTGCTACAGTTGAAGAGGGTCTGCTGCTACAGACACACGCACACACGCACGCACGCACGCACGCACGCACGCACGCACGCACACACATACACACACATACATACGCATATTTTTTCTAGATCACATTTCTGGCCGTTTTGGACAATTCTAAGTATCCTGACATAAAAATCTCGAAATTTTTTTTTTGTTCACGAAAAGACAGCTTCCTCTATGAGGAAGCAAAATGTTCGCATTTTTCCTATACCAACGTATGAATTTTGTAAAACTTGGCACAGGAAATCGAAATTAATATGTTTGCATATTAAATTTAATACAGATATATGAATTTTGATAATCCGGTGATTGAAAATTACAACACATGATTATTAAATCATCATTTACTAAATTAGTATATGAAAATTAATATGCGTTTTCGGAATTTTCGTACCCAATTTGAAATTTAATATACATTATTGTATATTAAAGGTATAGGTCGAATTTACTCAAATTTCAGTTACTGATATTGAAAAATACCAAGTAAAGTATTTGCAGTTTTGTTTTTATGGGTATATTACTTTATGAAAAATGATTGCGGTTTTGCTACACAAAAGTATGAGAAATTTACAAAATTTGCTATAGGAAATAAATATCAATATAGTTGCATAGTGAATTGAGTATGCCTGTATGGATTTTACCAATCCGGTAATATAAAATTACAATATATGGTTACTAACACAATCATTACTAAATTAATACATGAAAATCAATATGAATTTTTGGAATTTTAGTGACGGTTTTAAAATTTAATACACATTTTCCAGTAACGAACAAAACCCGCACTAGATCGCTGACACTTACCACGTAGCATGGACTTCTGATAAGTTACTCGAGATTTCGAAAAAACCGATTTTTTTTAAACACTGGAGCATGACTTTCACAGGTCTGTGGATATAATTTTTACGAAAATCAGGATATCTGAGCCTCTTCGTGAGAAAAAGATTCTGTTCATCCAAAAATTATGTTCACTTGAAAATATTTCCAACCCACTTCGCGATCTGATTGCAATCAATTGAATATTTTGTTATGTTAATTATAAGAATGCTTGAGAGAAGAATAGTTGTATAACTCTAATGTCATTTACATATCCAAAATGACTGAATCGCACGGAGAAAAATCATTTGCTAGCATAGTGACAGCAAACTTCATTTGTTGGCCTAACAAATAATTTATTATTATTTTAAAGAATTTTTCACCTGGCGCGGATTGGGTCAATGGCTGCCAAGGCTCTGTTTGACGAAATATTCGACTATTGAATGTATTTATGGACGCCAGTTAGTTTTTATAAAACTAACAAAATATTCACAATCAATCTTCATTATGCTCGGCCAGTTCTAGAGATATTAGACTATGAGACAACACAAGGTGGTTCGGTTGGGGGACCCAAGTAGGAATAAATTTGCAAGGTCAATAAGAAGCTGAAAAATAAACAGGCAATATATAAGTATATTAAAGTTTCACTTACGCCATTTGACAATATATAATTTCGTTCCTTGTTGTTGTTCCAGTTTATCTTAATTATCCATACAGCTTTCTCCACAGTTTGGCAGAATACAATTTTGCAGTATTAATTTTCTTATTGACAATTATAGTACGTTTGACAATATTTGAGACTTCTCGTGGACTGACTGTCTCCGGGTGCTATAGCAGACGAGTGATTTTCGTTTCGCAATCAATTTCCCTAATCGCTCGCTTGTTGCGCGCGTTGCACGTCTAGACTTTAGGATCTCGTTGTCCGTTACGAGTCGATATATGGCTGTCTTTGTCTGACGTATGGATGGAATATAACGTCGCTCTTTCAGTTTCTTGTCTCAGAAACTCGTTGCGTTAGACAAAGATATACAACATCGCAAGTAGAATTGGTGTAATAGACGAAGAGAATTCGAACTCGGCTCTAATTTTGTCGATTTTAATATTTAGCAAAGTGCTTGAGGAGTCAACGCGAGTTTTTGACGTCGAGGAAATATTTTCCGGTAACAAATTATAGCTTAGTATTCGTTTAGTAACATTTTGAAATCTAAATATCTGTTTGCATGATAACATCAGTTTTTTTATGCTGTTGAAAGGAAAATGCAGATGAACAAAAAACTGCGTGGCGCTAAGAGGCTCGTTTGTAAATTCACCAAACACAAACAATTCTTAAAACAATTGATCGAAATGCAACCAATTTTAGAAACAATGAATTGGAATGCAAACAATTTGCAAACAATCGAAATACAAATATTTTTTTATAATTTGTAATCAGTCTTCAACTGCATGATTTACGGAAAATAAGAAAAATACAAATAAAAACATGATTTGAATGTGGAATTTTTTCTTTTTCCTTAATTAAAATAACTGCGAAATGAAAATTTATTTTTTTGTCTGCCGCTCCGACCTGCTTAGTGTGACTGGCAAAAAAAATGAATCGCTAAAAATTAATCCTTACACGTCCGCTGATACTTTTAAATGAATAATAAAGATACTATTTTTTTAAAGTTCAGAAAAATGCCAGGCCATTTTGATTATTGGTTGCACTGACGCAATTTGTTGGTTGGCAGATTAATCTAATAGTTAGTATTACTAGGAGGTATATCTGTGCCAACCAATAAGCTGATTGTACGAAACAAGCAAGTCGCTACAGCAACCAATCCTGTGGCTGTGTAGCCGCCAATGTGTAAGAGGAAGAGAACGTCGAGCGACGGGTTTTGATAAATGATGCGGGAGTTTATTTCGCCTGGGTGTGAGCCTGCACGATGTAATCAAGCGTTGTATTATATAACAGGGTGGGTTACGGATTATAGGGGATGAGACCGAGCTTTCATACAGCGTTTCGATTATTTCATGGCTTTCAAAGCCCGCCGATGAGCAATATGTATAGTACACTGCGAATACTCCGATGCAGTTACTCACCTCTAATAAATTTTATTTGATAAATAAATCTCTATATTACACACTTATTGCACATCTCCGCACATACTAAACATTGTAGCTTGCCAGTTCTGACAGATTGTAGGGTATAAAAATCTGTATCCACCATATTCACTTTACTCAGCAAAAAAACTTTAGCTAGACACAGCCCATTAATACAATTAGGAACTACACTTTAGGCTGAGTTGATTTCACAGGAGACAATAATCGTTTCAAATTCAATTACAATTTTTTCTAGGCTCCATTACTTAATACAGCCATTGGTTCGATAAACTATTTTCAGCCAGGTGAAACTTTGCACATCAAAGCATTGGGACTTCTTAATCTAACCAGCTATGACGTATGAAAATCATAAGCACAAAATGTATAGAAGGATATTAACAATCTAATGACAAATCCCTGACGAGACATGCGATGGTTAAAGTGAGATTAGGCGATTCGAGAAAAGTTAATCTTAATAAACGAGGGCAATCAACGAAGCGAGGTCTAGAAATGACGGTGACGGTGACGACGAAAATGCAGTCTGGAGTTGGACAGGGAGAACTGGAGGTGGTCACCGCAAATGCTCGATCCATGCAAATGCGCGTCCCGAAATTCTCATCTCGCTCAACACACACATACGCATACGAATCTACTGTACTGCACAATAGCCTAACACTCGGTATCTCACTCGCTTTCTCTCTGTACCGAGGACTCTCGTATCCCCAAGAATTTGCATACTACTCACTCGATTCGAGGCCTTTTGTCCGGCCGGGAATGTCCATCAACTTTTTGTTCGCTGCTCGAAAGCACGTCCAGCCTCCGAGTAAATAGGCGGACGAGGGAAGTAGGAGATCGGTGGAAGGAGAGAAGATGGAACGAGAAAGAGAGAACGAGTCAAATGACCAGCGGGGCTTAAGGGTAGTCGTACACAAACAGCAGCAGCAGCAGCAGCCAAGTGCGCACCAGAGAGAACGGCCTTTTATTTGCTGATTGCGTTCGGATTGTTTCGTGATTTAGCATAAATGTTTGATTAGATTAACCCGCGCCTGGGGCTCTGTTCGAACTGTATTTCACTAGGGCCCTACGCGCTTTGCTTGTGCAGAGTATCGACGTGAATGGGCGACGAAACAAACCGGCACTATCGTAATTATTTAACGAGCAAACTTTGCCCGGGCATCACCCAACGCTATTTTGCTGGAGAATTCTGTCAACTGGAAGATGAAACTCATAATTCCAACGTATTCCATGTAATTGTCTAAACATCAAATATAACTAAGCATTTGTTAGAAGAAATTTATGAATATTGAGGGTGGGGGTCAAAATAGCGAATGACCAAAATAGTGAATGGCTAAAATAGCGAATTTCAAAATAAGCAACATCTAAATATAGAATGGCCATCATTATGAAATTCCCTATTTTGACCCTCAGCCAATATTGATAATAATATTAATTTTCTTGATGAAACTATCATAGTCGATTACCACAGGAAGAATTTATCAGAACGCAATGTTACCACCTGCTCGGTGAAGACAGGACATGACAATCACTCGAGTCGGGTATTGTTGAAAACCGAGCCAACAGGGGTTCCAGAAGCGTACTAGCGCCAAGTAGCGATAGAGTGGATTTGGTTGGAGTCTCGAGGTCCTCGGATTGGGTCATCAGTTTAGACAATGGGACCTGCTTGTGCGTTTAAGGTAATCCCTCATGAATGGTGTAGGTCGCCCTTTCCGCATTGCCACTACCACTGGTTCTCCTGGTCTTCGGGTGCTTAATACATTGTCCGAAACCTAGGGACACTCGACCTTAACAACCTCGTCGCACGGCAGGATACAGCCCCCCGTATGGGCTTACAGTTTCAAGATGGCCTCGCATTAACACCTATTTAACTTGCTCCTGCTGTTGGACCTTTACGATTGTTACTCTGGCATGTATATATTTGCCTCGAGGAGTCTATAGTACTATACACTATTGCCGACGACCTTAGCTCGCTGAAGATTCCAGCACATCCAGGTCTACGTCTCCAGAACCTGATACCCTTCTGTTTCGGGTCCTCAGCTTTGGCCCTACTATAGTTCGCATTGTTTCATTCAAGCCTTGTAGAGTTCGGCTTCTGTGAAGATAATGGGACGCTCTTAGCTTTGATTATCAACTAGAAACAAGATATCAACGAAAATTTTAACCCAAGTCTCTGTTGTCTCGGGATGAAAGGAGATCATAACTGTTATACGGTATTGGAAATGTACATTGACTTGGTCCGAGTTGACCGATCTAGAGCGGCGATACACTAAATCAGCATCGTCTTCGACAATTACGATGCTGTCTAGTGAGCAGTAGATCAACGGTGGAGGGTTCTGAGTTTAGGCAGTGTCCATTCACGGAGGAAAATAGCAAGAAAAGAAAAACGTATCGAAGCCGTCAGACTCGATCCGTACGTTGTGTCCCTCGGGTGCGATAAGGTAAGGACAAATGACCGAAGCATCGCGAGTATCGATACCCGCGTGTCCTTCCAGCAGAAAAATACTGTTGGGGAAATCAGCCCTCTAAGTAAATTCGTATCAATCCCTGGAGACACACTCCACGGGGTGATCCGTCATGCGAGATTACCGAGGTAAATAAAGCAACTTCTGGCTAAAGGATGTGGGAGGATAGCTGCGCAACAGAGTGACTGTGAAAGCCTACATCAGTGGGAAGAATATCAGAAAAAATAGTATTTCAGCGGATAGATCAATCGAATTTCCGGCGTATATAACCAAATTTGGACGATAATGTTCGGGCATCGTTCTGATGTCTTCCTCTCGATCATTCACGCTCCTATGATCAGAGAACCGACTTTTCTCATAGCCCTGACCTGAACAAGATTCATGGACTCCCACTATACTGCGAATCCACCATTTTCTACATCGTTCAATACATTTTTTATGCACCGGTCAGACACCCAGAAAATTTGAGAAGGAGACGTAAAAAAAATGCAATTCTCGTGTAGATCGAGCGATTTTTTTTCGGGTCGTGGACTTGTGACGACGGTTCAATTTCAGAAGGGGGAGAAGTTCACGCCGATTACGGTCAAGTGCTGCTGGCAGATGGAGTAAAGAAGATGGGGAAAAAAAACTTTTTCTGCTTGGCCTGCTTGAAGGATTAGATAGATTACCGGGCTCTATTATACCACTAGCCAAAAGAGACGCAATGCAGGCGAACGGGCGTCGCCGTCTTCCCTGATGGTGGACAGTCCGATCGTCCAGAATTCTAGAGGAGACTCGGCTTTTCGACCCTCTCGTCACGTTGAGTGAATTGACCGAACGCGGATGACGAGAAGTCCACGACGAAACAGGAAGAAGAAAAGTTGACCGTCGTATCTTATTGATAAAGCTTTATTGACCTTTCGTCGAGTCACGAAATCGTTCTCTCGATTGTACGCCCAACAAGAGAAAGGGCATTACGTACAAAAAAAAAAGTAAGCCGACAACAGAAATGCTAACTTATATAAAGTAAATAAATCAAATGACTTTGCTTTTTATTCAAATTAAGTTCACGTAAAAGATCGAATCGAAAAAAGAACTAGTAAAATTACAAAATATACCCACCAATCAGTTATAATTATGTTAATAATGGTAATAACGCAGCAAGTGTGAGAGAAAGAAATTGTGCGCAATGAGCTTAATGCAGATCCATAATTGATTTATGGGTAAAGTTTAGGATATAGGAGCTTGATATTGGATTGACCACGGACATTTTTATATGTTTTATATGTTTACGACGGTAGCTTGTGGTTTCAAAAGGATAGGATAACTGGTCAACTATTCGAAATGATTAATTAACATAGGATATCCAGTTACCAGCTTTGGTCAACGGTATGCTGCACCGTATAAAAGCTTCAATTAAAAAATCATATAAAACGCTAAGTAATCGATAAAACCTTCATAATAAGATGAGTGAAAAGGAAATGGTTTTTGGCGTGCGTTCTTTTCGCTTTCGTGCATACGTAGTACTTCCCTCCCTTGGCATTCACACGCAGCCTGCTCACGGCGCATCATCTACCTTACTAGTCAGCTAGACGCACTATACCTCACGATCCAACATCCTTACGGACTAATTTTCCACGAAAATTGAGAAATCCGATATACCTAAGTTCCAGCAGAACGACGTAAATTGAGAATATCAGATGTACCTAAGTTCCAGCAGAACGACGTAAAAACCCGGTCAGCTATACCAGAAGAATCAAAAGTCGTAAACTGCTATAAAAAATCGTTTCATAGTTTTAAAAAATTCATAACAAGGCCAAGTTTCATTAAACCACCAATAGAGTCTCTAAGTTCCAATAATAGTAACAATGATATTGCAGACATTTTGGAAGCAAGAATTATTGCGCTATTAGATTATTACCAACCCGTAATTTATTTATGTATTGAGATAATTTCTCATTTCCCGTGACAATCAAAAGATCGATCGGGTATTAGATAGATTTGCCGCAAAATATCATGGATATAATTTAGTTGGCGTGTAGCAATCAGTCGTACCACACGACCACTAGTAAGACGACTTGGAAACTCAGTTAGCTATATGACAACCAAACAGGACTCGTAGAGTATAACTGCATATTGACAACTCTGGCTAAAATAAGCATTTGAATGGGCCAATCAATCACGCGGGTTTTCTTCCTTCTGGTGACGTCATTGCAGTCATCCCCCTATTAGTGGGGTGTGATACCAGGCCGCGGTAGCTCGTGTGCGCGGGGGTAGACGAAGGGCTCGAGAGGAGGGTGGAATTCGGAGGACCGACTGAACCCACCGACTCTGCGACGCCTGGTATTGCGCTAGGGCTTGCGGTAATTATATATTCTAAGGGTGTCTTGCCGATCAGTCAATGCTTCCGCTGCAGCGCCCACCCAACAATGGACCAGAGATAGAAAAAGCTTATCTGTCACCGGGCGTGCCTCTTCGTTACTTCCTCTGTAGGGTCGCGCGACTCGAGCTGGGGGGTAGAGGGGAGGGTTTTAATTCACTGCACCCTCCTGCTGGTTCCGCTTGCTGGCAATGAAAAATTAAATAGGCAAGAGTATCGCAGGATCGTCATGCTCGAGGACTATTTTTCCTGGCTAGTGTACAGTCACGTTTCACGACACACATCATAATCTTCTGCTCTTTTGACAGTCAGCAAGAACCTAAGTGATGTTTTTTTTTTCTATATTAATCTCAAATCATTTATCAGCTGATGATGTGTAGTATATTATAAATTGGACAAGCACTCGACTGATCATTAAAATGTAGTAATTTTTTATCGCGATATATTGAGAAAATAAAAATTATTGTCGTAATAATGTATTGAGGATTTATAGGTAAAGTAATTTAATTTGATACTACTGCTTTCTTTAAAAAGACATGGCACAACGAGAGTGAGCACTGGCCCATGACTTCATCTTCAGCAAAAATCACGTACTTAGCATCCCTTGTAGCATAATATACTACTTAATACCTGAAACAAATTCTAATCCATTTCACCAAAATCGATCAGTCCATTACTCACGAGAGATTCAAAAATACGGATGGTCCAATTGTTGTAAGTGGTCCAATCACGACGCTTCTACCCTAGATTTATAGTTATTAACAATAGATAACTTACCGAAACGAAAAATAAAATGATTTGGCTTCTGTGGCGATTAATTGTGTTGAATCTTTGAAGCCGAACGGGTGGGCTACAACGTCGAAAGTGAAAGAGATCGATCGGGGCTTCCCCGCAAACGCCCGATAATGGTATTTGATGTTGGCTGCCCTTTGAGGCAGGTTTTCGCGCTAGCAGCGCTGCTCAGAGGGTAGTGAGAGAGATCTGTATAGGTAAAACGGAAGGGAGAAAGGGCGCGACAAGGATGGAGAGAGAAAGTGCGAGGCTCTCGCGCGCATGAACGAGTTGATTAAATTCAAACACCTCGTAGCACGTGAATTCCTACTGGCTCACTAGATGACTCGGCTTCACAGACCCGTTTGCCAGAGCTTCAAATATGCTCATATCGGTTGGGTGTGAGCTCAAAGGACGCGAGATCGCGGAAGCATACGAAAAGGCCAGAGGGAAGAGAGAGACGACATAGAGAGTGCGAGAAGGAAACAGAGAATAACGCATCGCATCCCCCAAGCTAGAACATGCACATAGCACCCCTACGCGACTACTGACGCCAACAACTCGCCGGCCAGTTGACAATGGTCACGCATTATAATGGCGAGTCGCTACCGCACGCGCTCCCGTACGTTTCCCTGTTATAAGCCTCCAATGCGGAACGTGTACACGTATTCTCACTCGTGTATGTACTGTACGTCGAGCACAGAGAGGGAGGGCGCGTCTCTCCATTTGTTTGACCGGGGGTCGAAGGCCGTACAACGCCAACGATTATCCACTTTGAATGGAAAGAATAAATAAAGAAAAAAATAGAGAGAAACATGACAAACAGTGTGCGAAACACAAAACGAAACGGAAATTAACGGCGTCACAGCCTCTGTACCATACGAGAGTGATACACTACATATCGTTGGCGTAATACTGAGGGGATGGGCTTAAGGTTTCGATCTATTAAACGGACATCAAATTTTTGAGACTGCGTGGTGATTTATTATAAAGTCATTGTATTATTTTGATTATTAACTTTAGCTGATACAGATCAGTTGTTTATAGGAAGACACTTGATCACTTGATCTGCAAACTATGCAATCGTGCAGAGGCGTCATTTTTAATACTTGGTGTCGAGACGCTATCGCTCCTTTTGAAAACAAATATATCATCGTGGTATAGGTGCTTCGGCGAATGACGGCTTATGACTTTTTTTCCCTTTTTTTGGGTTTAACGTTTCGCCCTGATCAGGGCCTCTTCAGAAACCATTTATTGTTGTTATATTCTAAAATGTATGTACAGACAAAAAAAATATATAAAATAATATTTTGTACCAAAAAAAAATTATAAAAATAATATTGTTCGTGTTAGTACTAATTTCCTTTGCAATAAGCTTACCGATGAGTTTGTGACCTCATACTTGTTTATGTCTCACATTTGTATATTTGCTGTTTGACAAATAGATCTTTTCCAGTGCTTTGTGATTGGTGACCGGGCTCCCCGGTCTTATAGGTTAAGCCTGTCTATACGAACAATGTAACATGTTGTATTTTGTTGTTATGTTTTTTGTGCATGTTGGTTGTTTAATGACAAATACCTGTGTTGTATGTTCTTAAAAGTTTAACACTATGGCTTCTTTTTTTTTAACATTGCACTCGTATTTATTTTTATTTTTAACTTTTGAGACCGGAGAGTCCGGTCACCACGAGGTCACATTTTTAACTACCGGTGAATTCGTTATTCAGGCGGTTTACATTTGAGAATTCCTTCTTTACCGACGTGTTGGAACTTTACTACTACTTTCCCAGATTTAGTAGGTAGCATACATGTCTACTTTTTTCCCTGCCGAACCTTTGTTTTCTATGTCTGTTATATTTATATTACTTATGTTTTATGTATCCATTTTTGTTCATGTTTTATTATTATCTTTTAACATACTTTATCATTTTAATTCTATTCTAATTAAATTATGGAACTATAAATTATGCTCAGATTACTCACGTCTGTTCTATAATTGATTGCGTTTTTATCTGCTTTTATTTTTATCATTTCATTTAATATTCTTTTATAATAACAAGGTTCTATCGTTAATATCTTTGTATTGTCAAAGTCAAAGGTGTGTTTTTTTTCCTTTACATGTCCTACTAACGCTGTGTGTTCGGAGTCTAAGTGATGTAGGCTATTTTCATGTTCATGTAGCCTCGTTTTTAAATATCTTTTCGTTTGTCCGATATATGTTCCCGAGCAATCTTTGCATGGTATTTTGTAAACTACGTTTGACTTTAACAGTTCAGGTATTTTATCCTTTGTTGAGCCTACTAGATGTTGTATGTTATGTTTGTTATTATTCACCATGTTGATATTGTACGTTTTTAACATCTTGAATAATGGATGGTGAATCTGTTCCATGTATGGGAAATTCATAAGCCTACTTGTGTCAAATTCTGTTATGTCCGTTATTTGGTTGTTTTCATTAACATTTTTTTGAATTTTCTTTAGTCTTTTGTTGGTGTGCTTTTTTATCAACCCTATGGGATAACAGTTATTTTTTAATGTTTCCGTGATAAGTTCAATGTTTTTATTGTGATGCGTTATATTAGATAACTTTATTGCTCTGTCTACCAGCATGTAGATGATACCTATTTTTTGTTGTAATGGATGATTCGAAAAAAAATTCATAAAACGTCCCGACCAAGTTGGTTTCCTATACCAATTCGTAATGATTTTATTATTTGTCCGCGTGAGTGACATGTCTAGAAAAGGAATCATGTTGTTTTTTTCCTTTTCTATTGTGAATTGCAATTTGGGATTATATGAATTGAAAATTTCTAAGGTATTATCTATTTCGTTTGCTGGTAGAGCTATGATTATATCATCCACATACCTTTTATATATAGGTGGAGTGAAATTTAATTTTCCTAGACAAATTTCTTCTAGATCAATCATGACTATGTTCGACAAGATAGGCGCTAGAGGAGATCCCATTGGAAGTCCTGAGATTTGTTTGTATATTACGTTATCAAAAGTGAAATAGGTAGAGCTCATTATTAGTTCTACCGCTTTTATTAATTCCCCTATGGGAAAATATTTTTCAAACAAATCTTTCCTTTTTTCTAAACTTTTTCTTACTAATTCCAATGGAACGTTTGTGTATAATGCTGTTACATCGAGTGACATCAAAACATAGTTGTCAGGAAGAGTTATTTGGTCAATTATTTCTTTGAGAGTAAAGCTATCTTTAATGTTTGACTCATGATTTTTTAGTTTTCTACTTATGATTTTATGTACGAAATTTGCTATTTTATAAGTAGGAAAGTTGATAGACGACACTATTGGTCTTAACGGAAAATTCTCCTTGTGGATTTTAGGAAGCGTGTATAGTCTGGCTATGTTACAATTTTGTGGTTTTATATACTCAAAGGTTTTTTCTGTAATAATTTTTTCATTTTTCCATCTAGTTAGAAGAACTGTGATGGTTTTTTGTAACGTGTTAATTGGATCTTTCTTAACTACTTGGTACGTTGTGTTATCCTCTAGTAAATTTTTGGTTTTGTTTATATAGTCTGTTTTTTTTAAAATAACTGTTGTGTTCCCTTTATCCGCTTTTGTTGTTATAATATCTGGATGTGTACTTAAAAAGGCTTTGGTGCCTTTAATTATATTCTCTGTCTGCTTTTTTTGTGATTTGTTGTATACCGAGTATAAGATGTTGGTTAGTTTTCCCCTTGCTATATCTTTTTCCTCGTTCTTAAGGAGATGTATGTTATTTTCAAATTCTGTTATTGTATTATGTATAGCATTTGTTTTTTCTTGTTTTTTTAGATAAGGAAAACAAAATTTTGGTCCTAACGACAAAAATAATTTTATATGTTCTGGTATTTCTATACCTGACAGATTTACCATCCATTTTTCTCTTCTTTGTGTTACATTTTCATCGTTCGTCGTGTGTGTTAAAATCTCTTTAAATGAATCTATATTCTCCACCATGCTATGTTGGATGTTATTATTGTTATCTATCCGTGTTATTTCTTGCATATTATTGTCGTTATTCTCACTTTCTATATTGTTATTTTGGTAGTTGTGTCTTTGTGAGTAAATTGATGTTAGAAAATCCATTCCATTATGAGTATATCTATGCAAGTTTTTATTTTTCCTATCACGTAAAATTCTCAATTTTCTTTCAAGTTTCTTAAATATTGTCTCTGATAAATATGCTAATTTTTTTCTTTCACACCTAAAGAATTTTTCATGGATGGTTGTTGGTGTTTTTTCTGTTATCATTCTTGTTGTTATTTGTAAAATGTTACTATTATGTTTAATCTGAGCATTTATGTCATTTATTTCTAAGCTCACAATTTTTCTAAACGTAGAATTTAATAGTTTTTCAAATTTTATTGTGTTCTTTTCCATTGTAAATGTTAGATCATTTATCTTTGCTATGTCTAGGTGTTTTGGTATTAAGTTTTCTTGTCTACATTTTAGTAGGAACTTAAGTTCCTGTGTTCTTCGTGCTCTTGTCTCGCTGTTCTTCTTCCAATCTTTGAATGCACGATATGTAGAATGTCCATAATGAGTGAAGATGGTGTTAAAAAAACTCATTTTATAACTCCTCTGCTCTTTTTCCCAGTTTTACGCCAGATGAATATGATTGTTATGTGTTGCTTTAGCCGTTTATGAAGGATATGTGGTATAGGTGCTTCGGCGAATGACGGCTTATGACTTTTTTTCCCTTTTTTTGGGTTTAACGTTTCGCCCTGATCAGGGCCTCTTCAGAAACCATTTATTGTTGTTATATTCTAAAATGTATGTACAGACAAAAAAAATATATAAAATAATATTTTGTACCAAAAAAAAATTATAAAAATAATATTGTTCGTGTTAGTACTAATTTCCTTTGCAATAAGCTTACCGATGAGTTTGTGACCTCATACTTGTTTATGTCTCACATTTGTATATTTGCTGTTTGACAAATAGATCTTTTCCAGTGCTTTGTGATTGGTGACCGGGCTCCCCGGTCTTATAGGTTAAGCCTGTCTATACGAACAATGTAACATGTTGTATTTTGTTGTTATGTTTTTTGTGCATGTTGGTTGTTTAATGACAAATACCTGTGTTGTATGTTCTTAAAAGTTTAACACTATGGCTTCTTTTTTTTTAACATTGCACTCGTATTTATTTTTATTTTTAACTTTTGAGACCGGAGAGTCCGGTCACCACGAGGTCACATTTTTAACTACCGGTGAATTCGTTATTCAGGCGGTTTACATTTGAGAATTCCTTCTTTACCGACGTGTTGGAACTTTACTACTACTTTCCCAGATTTAGTAGGTAGCATACATGTCTACTTTTTTCCCTGCCGAACCTTTGTTTTCTATGTCTGTTATATTTATATTACTTATGTTTTATGTATCCATTTTTGTTCATGTTTTATTATTATCTTTTAACATACTTTATCATTTTAATTCTATTCTAATTAAATTATGGAACTATAAATTATGCTCAGATTACTCACGTCTGTTCTATAATTGATTGCGTTTTTATCTGCTTTTATTTTTATCATTTCATTTAATATTCTTTTATAATAACAAGGTTCTATCGTTAATATCTTTGTATTGTCAAAGTCAAAGGTGTGTTTTTTTTCCTTTACATGTCCTACTAACGCTGTGTGTTCGGAGTCTAAGTGATGTAGGCTATTTTCATGTTCATGTAGCCTCGTTTTTAAATATCTTTTCGTTTGTCCGATATATGTTCCCGAGCAATCTTTGCATGGTATTTTGTAAACTACGTTTGACTTTAACAGTTCAGGTATTTTATCCTTTGTTGAGCCTACTAGATGTTGTATGTTATGTTTGTTATTATTCACCATGTTGATATTGTACGTTTTTAACATCTTGAATAATGGATGGTGAATCTGTTCCATGTATGGGAAATTCATAAGCCTACTTGTGTCAAATTCTGTTATGTCCGTTATTTGGTTGTTTTCATTAACATTTTTTTGAATTTTCTTTAGTCTTTTGTTGATGTGCTTTTTTATCAACCCTATGGGATAACAGTTATTTTTTAATGTTTCCAAAAATTTACTAGAGGATAACACAACGTACCAAGTAGTTAAGAAAGATCCAATTAACACGTTACAAAAAACCATCACAGTTCTTCTAACTAGATGGAAAAATGAAAAAATTATTACAGAAAAAACCTTTGAGTATATAAAACCACAAAATTGTAACATAGCCAGACTATACACGCTTCCTAAAATCCACAAGGAGAATTTGCCGTTAAGACCAATAGTGTCGTCTATCAACTTTCCTACTTATAAAATAGCAAATTTCGTACATAAAATCATAAGTAGAAAACTAAAAAATCATGAGTCAAACATTAAAGATAGCTTTACTCTCAAAGAAATAATTGACCAAATAACTCTTCCTGACAACTATGTTTTGATGTCACTCGATGTAACAGCATTATACACAAACGTTCCATTGGAATTAGTAAGAAAAAGTTTAGAAAAAAGGAAAGATTTGTTTGAAAAATATTTTCCCATAGGGGAATTAATAAAAGCGGTAGAACTAATAATGAGCTCTACCTATTTCACTTTTGATAACGTAATATACAAACAAATCTCAGGACTTCCAATGGGATCTCCTCTAGCGCCTATCTTGTCGAACATAGTCATGATTGATCTAGAAGAAATTTGTCTAGGAAAATTAAATTTCACTCCACCTATATATAAAAGGTATGTGGATGATATAATCATAGCTCTACCAGCAAACGAAATAGATAATACCTTAGAAATTTTCAATTCATATAATCCCAAATTGCAATTCACAATAGAAAAGGAAAAAAACAACATGATTCCTTTTCTAGACATGTCACTCACGCGGACAAATAATAAAATCATTACGAATTGGTATAAGAAACCAACTTGGTCGGGACGTTTTATGAATTTTTTTTCGAATCATCCATTACAACAAAAAATAGGTATCATCTACATGCTGGTAGACAGAGCAATAAAGTTATCTAATATAACGCATCACAATAAAAACATTGAACTTATCACGGAAACATTAAAAAATAACTGTTATCCCATAGGGTTGATAAAAAAGCACATCAACAAAAGACTAAAGAAAATTCAAAAAAATGTTAATGAAAACAACCAAATAACGGACATAACAGAATTTGACACAAGTAGGCTTATGAATTTCCCATACATGGAACAGATTCACCATCCATTATTCAAGATGTTAAAAACGTACAATATCAACATGGTGAATAATAACAAACATAACATACAACATCTAGTAGGCTCAACAAAGGATAAAATACCTGAACTGTTAAAGTCAAACGTAGTTTACAAAATACCATGCAAAGATTGCTCGGGAACATATATCGGACAAACGAAAAGATATTTAAAAACGAGGCTACATGAACATGAAAATAGCCTACATCACTTAGACTCCGAACACACAGCGTTAGTAGGACATGTAAAGGAAAAAAAACACACCTTTGACTTTGACAATACAAAGATATTAACGATAGAACCTTGTTATTATAAAAGAATATTAAATGAAATGATAAAAATAAAAGCAGATAAAAACGCAATCAATTATAGAACAGACGTGAGTAATCTGAGCATAATTTATAGTTCCATAATTTAATTAGAATAGAATTAAAATGATAAAGTATGTTAAAAGATAATAATAAAACATGAACAAAAATGGATACATAAAACATAAGTAATATAAATATAACAGACATAGAAAACAAAGGTTCGGCAGGGAAAAAAGTAGACATGTATGCTACCTACTAAATCTGGGAAAGTAGTAGTAAAGTTCCAACACGTCGGTAAAGAAGGAATTCTCAAATGTAAACCGCCTGAATAACGAATTCACCGGTAGTTAAAAATGTGACCTCGTGGTGACCGGACTCTCCGGTCTCAAAAGTTAAAAATAAAAATAAATACGAGTGCAATGTTAAAAAAAAGAAGCCATAGTGTTAAACTTTTAAGAACATACAACACAGGTATTTGTCATTAAACAACCAACATGCACAAAAAACATAACAACAAAATACAACATGTTACATTGTTCGTATAGACAGGCTTAACCTATAAGACCGGGGAGCCCGGTCACCAATCACAAAGCACTGGAAAAGATCTATTTGTCAAACAGCAAATATACAAATGTGAGACATAAACAAGTATGAGGTCACAAACTCATCGGTAAGCTTATTGCAAAGGAAATTAGTACTAACACGAACAATATTATTTTTATAATTTTTTTTGGTACAAAATATTATTTTATATATTTTTTTTGTCTGTACATACATTTTAGAATATAACAACAATAAATGGTTTCTGAAGAGGCCCTGATCAGGGCGAAACGTTAAACCCAAAAAAAGGGAAAAAAAGTCATAAGCCGTCATTCGCCGAAGCACCTATACCACATATCCTTCATAAACGGCTAAAGCAACACATAACAATCAAATATATCATCTCCGTGCATGATACGATCCAAGCGTTACATTTACATCTATGATTGCCAAGTAAAAGCAACAATCTTGTAAGTGTGTAAAGAGTGAAATTCGAAAAATGTATACCTCCATAAGGTTAGAACGCCCTTAGCCATTGAACTGCAATTTATATTGCAAGTTGAAAGATCTTGTAGTTTGTTACACTTTTTGGCGAAATGCTAGTAGTCATTACCCGCGTAGAAAAAAAAAGAATCTCGCCGAGATTTTTTAAAAGATTCTCGCCGAGATTTTAAGAAACTCAGCGAGAATCTGAGCGAGAATCTCGGTGAGAATCACGGTTGCGCGCCGAACCCAGATTCTTTTAAATCTCTACCAGAATCTCTGGGATTCTAGAGAATCTGGGAATCTCGCTGAGATTTTTAGTGAGAATCTAACCACTTGCGAGAAACGCTTTGTTCCTCCGCCATCTAGCGGAGCATTGTTCACCAGTGTTTCGTATGATATCACTAGATGGCGAACGGACGGAGCGTTTCTCGCAAGTGTTTTGAAGCCTCAGCATATATATACGACTGCAAAGCTTTTGTGAATTCCACGACACACGAGGGGTCTAACCTTCGTTGATGTACTAACCAATTAGTGTTAGCAATCGTTCAATATTTGAGAATATCTTTTTTGATATAGATTCATTTCATTTTCAATGAAAATGAAAAGAATCTCGCTGGGCGAGATTCTGATGTAGATTCTTTTCATTTTCAGCTACCCACTAAAGAATCTCGGTAAAAAGCTGGGCGAGATTCTGATAGAGATTCTTTTTATTTTCAGCTACCCACTAAAGAGTCTCGGTAAGAAGCTGAGCAAGATTCTCTAGAATCTCGGCGAGATTCTCAGATAGATTTTAAAAGAATCTGGGTTCGGCGCGCAATCGTGATTCACGCCGAGAATCTTGTTAAAAATCTTGGCCAGATTCTTTTTTTCTACGCTGGTAGGAATCTACACAAATAATCTAACCTTATGGAGACAACATTAATTATCTTTTATAACTTGGCGTCAATTTCTATGATAAATATTGAATTGAGCAATAAAG
The DNA here is from genome assembly GCA_963970395.1 of Ephialtes manifestator. Classification (NCBI taxonomy): domain Eukaryota; kingdom Metazoa; phylum Arthropoda; class Insecta; order Hymenoptera; family Ichneumonidae; genus Ephialtes; species Ephialtes manifestator. Next base: position 5,896,923 of record OZ019980.1, read on the forward strand.
CATCGAATTATTTGAACGTTATAACATTTTTCGAATTTAATCCAAAAAGACCATAATGTTTCCGAGACGAGAAAAAACTTGAGTTATCAATCGGAAAGTCTGTACGAATGTTTAACAGAATCAATGAATTACTAAGATTACATATAGTTACAAATGGTGTAGGTATACAAATTTCACGGGAGTGAAAATTGTCAATAATAAATAAGAAAATCTTGATTGCTTCTAGTTTTGAGATACCGACCCGAAATTTGTTATCACGGTTCAAGTCACCGAAGGTCTATTAGTTTTTTTTATGTAGTCGTTTTACATCAATACTTTTTTGTTATTTCAAAAAACCATTTCGAAGCATACTCGTCAACCGAAAAGTTAGTAGTCATTTAGTTTTCATTAGTTTTGAAGAAATATTTCGAATTTTATCCAAAATGACCATAATGTTTCCGAGACGACAATACCTTGATCTGTCAATCGGACAACCGGTATAAATGTTTAACAAAATTAAATAATTACTAAGATTACATATAATTATAAGTGGTGCAGGTATACAAATTTCACGAGTTTGAAAATTGTCAATAATTAATAAGAAAATCTTGAGAGCTTAGAAAGACTAGAAAGTCTTGAAATACCAACTAGAAATTTTGTTTAAAAGTTCAAATCACTGAGAGGACTGCCAGTTTTCTTTATGTAGTCGGTTTACATTAATACTTTTTTATTATTTCAAAAAACCATTTTGAAGTATACTCGTCAGCGCCCTGAGACTGGGATGAGTACGGTAATTTCGGGCGGGGAAATGTCAGATGAAAAACTCGAAAACCTCGAAAATTGCCGTGGGTCGGCTCGTGACGTCGAAGCGCCGGCCAATCTAAAAGCTGTCAGACTTTGATCGATGCGTCTTGTGCCATTTTAATGCTCGTCTCTCACATGAAATAAGAGTTGTCGAGGTAGAGAGAAACATACAGGAGAAGCAAATTCACCCCTCGCGTGAATAGCCCCTTCTCTCATCAAAGTCCAATCATCCCTCGAGGAATTCAAAATGGTTGTACAAGACCGATATCGTGTGTGAAATTTTTAAAAAGCCAAAACAGCACCGGCTCCTAGCCACCGGCGACGGTCCCTCACTGTCTGTGTTCCACCACGTCTATCGCCTGTCCGCAAAGTCATTATCGAATGTATTCATGGGACTAGACGTAGCTGCGGGGTTTGGTAGTACACCTAGTCATCCTCATTGTTATCGTATCAACACGATCGATGATCCCACATTTATATTCGATAAGAGATCTAATATGGCGATAGTGATATTTCTCACGGTGGTTGGGAACATTTTTTTTGCATACCATCAACGCTAAGCTCGATTGGCAACGACACTCTAATGTAATAAAAATTTTGCTAAGACTATTTTAAAGTACGAAAAAGGCACCTATAGGGACGTAAGATCGGAAAATAAAATTAATATATATTCAGGAATATATCATTTTTTTGTGGAATAATACATTTGTATTTTTGGTATCAAAATATACGGGGCATTCCATCGGTTATCGACAGGGTCACGAGCCTCATTTTTTTTTCTTTTTCAGTAAGTTCTGTGTTCAAAAACAACATTTTTGTGCCTAGGCTCAGAGAGGTGCGAGGCCTAGATTAGCAGCTAAAAATAAAACAAAATTTAAAAAACTGTGAAATAATACGCCAAACTTGAATCTCTCTAAAAGTACATCGATGATTATTTTGTTAATTTTTATAGTAACTTCTGTGTTACTCAAAAACGAAATTTTTGAGACTACAACAAAAATGAGGGGCAGCCTAGAATATGTACGGTGCGCGAAATTCCTGTAATTTAATTACCAAATAATGTTAAAAAATGTTTGTTATTTTTCAATGTTAATTTTTTTGCTACTATGCTAAACGACCCCCATTTTCGTAGTCTAAAAAATTTCGTTAAATTTCGAATTTACTATTAAAATTTTTTAAAAATCATCGACTTACTTTTAGAGAGATTCAAGTTTGGGGTATTATTTTTAATTTTAAAAAAATTTTAATTATTTTTATTTGTTAATCTAGGAGTTGCCCCACTCTGGACCGAGGCTCAACATTTTTGTTTTTGGACACAGAATTTACTGTAAGAAAAAAATCGTCGACGTACTTTTTGAGAAAATCAAATTTTACGTAATTAATTTTTTTTATCTAAATAATTTTTCGGGTTTTTTTTCATATTGCTCTACAACATCTCAAAAGGAAAAAAAAGATATATGTATATATGCGGGTCGCGACCCTGTCGATAAACGGTGGAATGCCCCATACATACATTCCAAAATATGTATGTGAAGTACATCAATTTTATATTACAAGTATACATTCAATTTAATTCGCCAGTTCAAGTATAAAAAGTTCAGGTCTTCATTAACCGTGTAACGACTATTTATTGTATCTGTTTTATAAAGTACGTACGTGAATATTACATACAAATCGATCAATTCTTTATTTTTAACGACTGCGCACTAAGAGATGCGTATAAAACAGTGATATTTTTATTCTGATAAACAAAACAATAATGTTGCCAGGCAAATCCAACGAACGAATTCGATGCTCGAACCAATGGCTTGTTCTTCATAGTATCAACCCAATCGAACGTGTATTAGTTTAAGACAATGGTGGTTAAAGTAATAGAATGCTTCTGCAATCAGCAATTTATCTTTTCAAGGTTTAACGAATTTATTGTAAGTGGAAAAAAACAACGATTTTCCATAGCAATGCACTAGGCTTCGATTACCAGAGCACGTTTATTCGATTTCCGAGGGTGGCCCAGCGCGGAGGGCAAAGTTACGTGAGTGAAATCCAGTAGCTGGACGGTATCCACTGTATAAAAGCAGAAGAGGGTAATAGAAAAAATATTATGATAACCCAATTGAGCAATCTGGCAGTAGCCAGCCGTTGTGTATCGAATCATCGTTACGGGATATAGGATTTAGCTCTCAGAGAAAAAAAAAAAAAAGTTTCGCACAGGGAATTCGAATACTTCGTGCCATAATCCTAAGTGAATATCGTGAGTGCGAGCCCTGCGGTCCCAAAGAGGGAAAATATGTAACACGTTACACCCGCTCCAGGCTGTGTAATGACGGTTTCATTGGATCTGCAGGATTAACCACTGGAGTTTTTCGTCCAAACGTACTCGACATCCACACGCACTCTCCCAATCGAGAATGACCAGCTCGCGGAGGGTGATTTCAGGTTTTTCCCCCGTGGTTGACGAAAATACGAGACACAAAAGTGGCGAAACGAATATATTCGTTGAAATAACGACGAGAGAGCGGCTCGTCCACCCCGGCCATCCCCAACTCTCACACATGCGCACACTCGTCACGTTTATTTCCAGCAATCGATGCTTGAATAATTTGCTCGGGTTACAGATGCGCCAATTAATCACGTAGTAGTACAGTACCAATACCACAAGCGTCCGTCGAATTTATTCGGCCACGAAAACGTCGAGTAGCCGGGGACTCGTCGAGTATCGGTAAAATACACAAAATTGTTATTTCATAACCGGCAAACCATCGGTACAACCCTACGGCAATATCGCGGATGCGGAGATCGATAATGCACGAAATTCAATGATAAATTAAACTGGTAATGACGAAAAATAAATGAAGGACTGTAATTCATCGCCTTGCCATCATTAATGTGCTAATTCGTACTCAAATATTATTTATCAAATAAAAAAATCATAAGTGCTACCGTAATTGCAATTCATTTTACCCTTCCATTTAAATTGTTGCATATACTAAAACATGAATGTATATTAGCATTTTTTATGTTTGAAGAGTATAGTAACGAATGTTTTTTTGATAACAGCAATATGCAACATGAATACAACGGCTGAAAAGCGACATCTTAAAGATTTGGTGATGAGAATGCCCAGCTCGCTCGAAGAAGACAGATTTTGAAGTATATACGATCATAAAATTATAATAATCGTCCCGGCACGACCTAACGACAGTTTTACGGATGCTCAAATCAATAATGCATGAAATCCAACAACTAATTAAACTGGCAACGATGAAAAATAAACTAAGTATAATATTGCATCCCCTTCCTAATGGGCTCACAAGTCACAATGATGTCCTAACGACGTTTTTTCGAGATCATCTTTAGTACCTTAAATGAAGATATTCTATAGACGTCAAGGGTACGTCCCCAAAGCGTCCTTTTCATGATAGTCTTAGGGACTGACCCAAGACAGTATAAGGATGTCCTTAAAATGTGCAATGTTCAGCCGTTTGCTATCTTTATGACGTCCTTGACAATGTCTTTCGGACAATGTCTTCGATACGTCTCTAAGATGTCCCCAGTATGACTTACAAATTATCATCCTAATGTGCTATACACACTAGGGCAGACATACCATTTGTGGCCACTGCACCATTAGTGGCCACACAAAAAATGTATATATTAATTCATAATTACTTCAATCTATTCAAATTACTAAATAAGATTATTCTACATGAATCAAAGCAACTCCTGCTTTGAAAATGCAATGCTTAAAATACCCAATTGTTCAATACATTATGTTCAAAGCCGTTTGCACCATTTGTGACCATCACCGTCATTTACATGCAATAGGTATGGGCACAAATGAATCAAGTTGATGGCCAATACGGTACTAATATGGCTACAAACGGTGCTTCTCCCCGATACTACTATAATAAGGAAACAATTTGCAAATTTTTACTATGGAGGCTTGTTTAATAGAATAAGCAATTTCAACTTGTTGGCATTTATAATTCAACATTATTTTTATGATTTTTGCAACATTATGTTATCAAATAACTCCAATTGCTGGAAGATCCACCTTATATATCTTCCCCCAAACGTAAAGGTATAGTTACAATCATAAACCACTTTTTCGAAATTAAATAATTACTTTAAAAAATGTACATCCTGTTTGGGTCTTCCTATGGACATTTTTTTTAGATGTTGATGATAATTATCGCAGACGAATCTTGTAGATAGATGTTTTATTGACGATGTTACAAAACAGACAGACAAATAACAGTAGAGAAAAAAAAACAGATACACAACCAGGTTGCTAAGGAAACAAAAAAACATGTCATAAAAGCGAGCGAGAACACGGTAGTCAGTGCCGTATTTCAATACTCCCACTCACTTCTACCGTGTTATCTACTGTCGAACAATCATATTTAGTTTACTCCGATTTGATAGAAATTTGTCTCTCGATAGGGGCTTTGTAAAAATATCAGCGATTTGTTCGGTAGTTGGAGCGTATTCAATAGCTATCTGATCAGTCTTATAAACTTCTCGAATGAAGTGCAATTTTATGTCGACATGCTTAGTCCTGCTATGTAATTCGGGATTTTTGATCATTCGAATAGCGCTTTGATTGTCGACACCAATAGGAACTGCGGATTCTATTGCTTTACCAATACTTTGAAGAAATTGAATTAGCCCCAACGCTTCCTTTACTCCATCGCAACTCGCCACATATTCAGCTTCTGCTGTTGAGAGTGCAACAGTCTTCTGTCGACGACTACGCCACGTGATTGGCCCTCCGCCCATTAAAAATTCGAAGCCAGTGGTCGATCGTCTCGTATCAAGATCCCGCGCAAAGTCTGCATCTGTGTATCCTTGCAATCCTTTCTTATCAGCTTCAAAAAGGATACCAAGTTTTTGTGTTCCTTGGAGGTACTTGAATATTCTTTTTACTGCAGTAACGTGACTTGCGTTCGGATTTTCTAAAAACTTGCTAACTTCACCAACTGCGTATGCTATATCAGGTCGTATCATAACTGCAGCGTATATCAAGGAACCAACTGCCTCTCTATAAGGAAAATCTATTTGTTCTTTTGTGTGCGATTTTTCCAGGACAACGTTTGGATCTGCTGGTACTAAGACCGAGTTCGATTCGATCATATTGAAGCGTTTCAGAATTTTCCTTACATAAGCTTCTTGTCCAAGATAAACAGTTTTTGCATTGTGATCTTGTTTAATCTCCATTCCCACGAAATAGTCGCATGTACCTCGTGTCATCTCGAAATTTTCTTCAAGATATAACAACAACTGTTCAAGAGCTTCGTTGCTTGAAGATGCAATAAGTCCATCATCCACGTACAGTAACAGATAGACTGTCTCGTTCTTGATTGTTCCGTAAAAGACACAAGGGTCAGCCGAGCTCTGGATTAAACCAAGCTTTCTGATATAATCAGTAAATCTTTCATTCCACGCCCTAGGTAATTGTTTTAACCCGTACAAACTTCTTTTCAGTAAACACACAAGATTTTCTGTGTCAGTTTGATAGCCCTTTGGAATATCCATATAGATTTCCTCGTTTAGTACACCGTTTAGAAATGCGGTCTTAACATCAAACTGTGCTATCTTCAGATCGTTAATTGTAATTAGTGCAAACATAGTGCGGATGGAATCGTACCGAACTACAGACGAAAACGTTTCATTGTAATCTAGCCCAGGCTTTTGGGAATAACCCTTTGCCACCAGTCTCGCTTTACCCGCACTTGACCTGTTCCTAGATTCGGTTTTACTTTAAAAACCCACTTACACCCAATGACTGAACGGTTTACCGGCCGAGGTAGAAGTTCCCAGGTTTGATTCTTATTAAGTGAATCGATTTCTTCTTTGATTGCTTGGAGCCATAGATTTGCATCCGGCGAACTGACTGCTTCTTCGGACGTCTCTGGTTCTGTGATTATCGCTGAATTTGCTTGAAATCTCTCCGGTCGAGTAATATTTTGTCGCAAGTTGTATCTTCCCTGTGCTCGTTCACCTGAATTTTCTTCAAGAATTTCTTCTGGTATTTCTCGTCGATTTGAAGCCTCCTCGAAAGAAATCAGGTCTTCCACTTCTGGCGTTACGGGATTATCATTCGCAGATGGTTCTGGGTTCTCAACCAGCACTATTTCAGGAAGTTCGATTTCAATTTCTTGATGATTACGTACATCCACATCTGAGTTTCCATCGTCGTTTTCCAGATTCAGTTTTACCCTCACTTCACTTGCAGGTCTTCGATCATTGCATTGTTCCACCTTTTTATATTTTCTCACTTCTTTTTCCTCCTTATTCATTATCTCTTTTACGTCCGTCTTTTCTTCATTAAACACAACATCACAGCTCACAACAATCTTTCTTGTTTCAGGATCATATAACCGGTAATTCCTAGTCGTCTTGTCATAACCTACCAGATACATTTTCTTGGCTTTGGAATCCCACTTCGTACGTTTTTGCTTCGGGATATGTACGTACGCGACTGTTCCAAAAACTCGTACATGGTTAAGATTCGGCTTCTTTCCAAACCATCTTTCGAATGGGGTAGTAGTTTGATCTCGTGATGTTGACGATCTATTTAAAATATACACCGATGTCTTTACAGCTTCCCCCCAAAGGCTCTGTTGAAGACCACTTGCTATCAGCATTGTTCTTCCCAGTTCTTGAATCGTCCTGTTTTCTCGTTCAGCACGACCGTTTTGTTCGGGCGTATACGGTGCTGTTTTTTCGTGCATAATTCCTCTTTCCTTAAGGTACGTGCTCATTTCGTGACACGTGAACTCTGTTCCATTGTCGGATCGAATAGATTTAGCTCGGTTATCTGTTGTAGTTTCTGCAAACTCCAAGAACTCTTTGAATTTTTGAAAAACTTCAGACTTGTGAGCAAGCAAACTCAGATACCGAAAATTTGTTGCCTCGTCTTTAACAACAAGAAAGAAACGATATCCCCCACTGCGTTGACAGGCATGGGTCCGCTAACGTCCGTATGGAAATATTCTCCAGGAAGAGCAGAACGAGATTCTTTCAGTGGGTGGGATTGACGGTGCGATTTTCCATATTGACAGTCCTCGCAGAAGAAATCCTGTGAATGCTTGTTAATCTTCACCCCCTCCACTGCATCGTTCTTGACCATATTTTTAATAGTGTTCACGTTAAGGTGTGCGAGACGTTTATGCCAATCCTCCAATGACACTGCTGTCACTGAATTTGCTTGATCATTGAATCTTATTCTGAACATCATTCGATAGAGATTATTTTCCTTCTTTATTCCTACGGCGACGAGTTTATCTTGAGAATTTCTGAGCTCACAATGATCAACTTTGCTTACCATCGTGAAGCCTTTATTCGTGACACATCCCGTCGAGAACAAGTTCGATCCAAGTCCAGGGACAAATAGAACGTTGTCGAGTGTACGAGGAGTCCAGACATTATTTACCCATGTATCAATCAGTATTTTCCCCTTTCCGCAGACTGGCAGTCTCTGATTATTCGCAACAGTTACGAATCTTCCAGTCTTTTCTTCTTTCAACTCAACGAACCATTCTTTGTGGAAAGTCATATGCTGCGACGCTCCACAATCTGCGAGCCAAATATCTTCTGGAGCCACTGTTATTGTTTCTTCAATAGACGAGAAGTTGGCAGAATTCTGCGATTGCTTGACATCCCCGGTCTTCGTAGAATCTTCAATCGTAGCAATAAAAACGGTATCGTCCCTCTTCGTATTGTTCCTACTATTCTTCGATTTTTCTGGACATTCTCTTTCCCAGTGTCCAAATTCGTTGCAATTGTGGCATCTTGTCACTTTTTTCAATTCTGCGATCGGTTTCCTTTTCTCGTATGGTCGCGAGCCTTGCTTGAAGGTTCTTGCAGCAAATGCCGACGAGTCGATTTCTTCACTCTTTTTCAGTTGATCCTCTTCTAGTTTGAGACGAGAAAACAAACTGTTCATGTCTCTTCCTTCCTTGATATTAAACCAAACCGTCTTAAAATTCTTGTAACGAGTAGTAAGACTGCTTATGATTCGACTCATGTTGATATTTTCGGATAACTTCTCCCCGTGATCCTCAATCTCCGCTGCGAGCTTCGTGACTCGTGCAATATGCATTGCGACGGTATCAGTCTCATTCATCTGCAGTTGAAAATATTCTTCGTACAACTGCATAATGCTTACCTCGCTTTTCTTGCCGTGAATTGACATTAGCATGTCAAACAATTCTTTAGCACTCTTGCATGTCAGAACAAGCATTGCTTGTTCAGCGTCGAGGGACGAAATTAGAATGGATGTTGCGTGTAAGGGCGATGGGTCGATCCGAGAAATTGTTGACACGAGTTTTTGGTTTACTTGTATCTTTATTGTTCTACAAAACTGTCTTTATGAAACGACGCGATGGGACGCTCCGTGACGTCGGCCATGCCTTCTTCTAATGCTAACGGTGAGCGGTTACAACATCCACTCTCGCCGTCGCAGCGCTAGTGGCGCCAAAGTTACGCGGGAACTATGTGTACATACAGCATTTTCAAATATAATACTGAACATCCTGCCGGCCTTGGAAAATCATAGTTTTCCAACGATACTCAAATGTGTTAAAGGTCGATACAAAATACCTTAAAAATAAATTAAAACTATCAGTACAATGGGTTTTATAAAGATTTCAAAGTCTTAATTCTAAGTAGGAACAATGCAAATTTTTGGAAGACTGCGCTGAACAATTCCATTACTAGTTCTAACGCTATCAACGCGGACGAGTCCGTCTTTTCCTGTATGAGTCTCTGTCACGCGACCTAGCTTCCATTGTAACGGTGACAACTTATCGTCCTTTAGGATTACGAGAGTATCAGGCTTAATAAATTCGTTTACGTTTACGTCCTTCCATTTTGTCCGTGCTTGGAGCTGAGTCAGATATTCGCGACTCCAGCGAGACCAGAAATGCTGCTGGAGTTTAGTTAATAATTGATACCGAGTGAGGCGATTAGTTGCGAGATCTTGGAGATCTGGATGCGGTACTGCCGTCAAAGGCGCACCGATTAAAAAATGTCCTGGAGATAATGCGGTACGATCAGAAGGATCGCTTGACATGACAGTAATCGGTCTCGAGTTTAAGCACGCTTCAATTTCAGTGATTATTGTATAAAATTCTTCAAATGTGATTTGGCGGACTTTATACCGGCTTCCCAAATTCCTCCCACGTGGGGCGAATATGGGGGTATAAAGTGCCACTGAATCCGTTTTTCCGAGGAGAAATCAATGATATTTTGCTGATGAGACTTGTTTTGAAGCAAGGTTGCTAGTGCGTTTAATTCATTATTCGCTCCTGTAAAATTCGTACCATTATCTGAATAGATATTTGAAGGTTTTCCTCTACGAGCAATGAATCTTTTCAATGCATTTAGGAATGCGTTTGTAGATAAATCTGAGGCCAATTCTAGATGGATCGCACGAGTTACTAGGCACACGAAAAGACATAAATACGCTTTCGTAGACTTGTTTCGCGAAAGTTTGATTGTGAAAGGTCCGCCGTAATCAATCCCGACGTTGAGGAAAGCTCGAGCAGGGTTGACGCGAACTGAGGGTAAATTCCCCATTATTTGCTGCAAGTTTTTTGGACGCAATCGAAAACAAGTCATGCATTTATGTATAACGCTACGTATGGCCGATCTTGCTGACAAAATCCAATAAGTTTCGTTAAGAGAACACAAGAGAGCTTGCGGACCAGCATGTAATCCCGTTAGATGCATTTCGCGAATGATAAGTCTAGTAAGAGAATTGCTGGGTGCGAGGACGACTGGAAACTTCTGTGCGTAAGGAAGACGAGTGTTTTGTAATCTCCCTCCTACTCTGATCAGGCCATCTTCGTCGACAAATGGATGCAGTGAGGCGAGTTTGCTATCCTTGTGAACAGGGAATTTCTTTCTTAAAGCTTGCAATTCTGGACCGAATGCTTGAGATTGACTGATTTTGAGAAGTGCGGTCGTGGCTTGGTGCAACTCTTGCACTAATATTGGGCCGCTTCTTTGTTTGTCACTGAACCGTGTGTAATGCGCAAAACGTAGACAATATGCGACCACTCTTGTAAGTTTGCGAAGAGAAGAATATCGCTCGATAATTTTGAAGTCTTGAATAATGGTAGTTAAGCTCGTTGTTGCAATTTTTGCTTCAATTGCGACCATGCTGACGGTATCGTCGTCTAAAGATTCTTCGATCTCGTTGCACCCTGTATCGATGGGTTGAGAAAGCCAATGAGGACCATTCCACCAGATGTCGCAGTCTAGCAGTTGTTCTGGATGTATTCCGTACGTAATGCCATTGCTTCTTGTCCGTTAATTCGTGTATTTCAGCCACTCTATTTGCGACGAATGTTTTCCAATTGCAAGGTTCACCTGCGATCCAACATAGGGTGATCTGTGAGTCACACCAATAAAATCGGTCGTCAATTGGAAGCGTGAGTGCTGCAGTAACTTTCTGCGCGAGTCTGGCAAGGAGTATTGCGCCGCAGATTTCAAGCCTTGGAAGAGTTACCGATTTTAAAGGCGCTACCCGCGATTTTGCGCAAAGTAACTTGACAACGTACTCATTCTCGATTGTTAGTGATCTGATAAATATGCAAGCTCCGTAAGCGCTTTCAGATGCGTCACAGAATCCATGCAACTCGACCTTTACGGGGTTTGCGCAGACTATGATTCGCGGAATCGAAATGTCGTTGATTCTGGAGAGTTGATCGTAATACGATTGCCAAATTGTGTGGAGATCACTTGGCAACGATTCGTCCCAACCAATCTTTAGTTTCCACAGATGTTGTAGAATTATTTTTGCTTTAATGCACGTTGGGCCAACGAGACCCAGCGGATCGTAGATTTGAGAAATTAGTGAGAGTACGCTTCGCTTTGTGATTTTCAGATTCGTATTTACTGTATTGACTTTATATCGAAGAGTGTCGCTCGTGTGGTTCCAAAATAATCCGAGTGTCTTGACTTCGTCGCCGATAGGGCGGTCGAAATTCGTAGATGCTTCGTCAGTTGTGTCGATTATATTCGGTACGTTTGAAGTCCACTGCCGTAGTGGAAATCCACCAGAGAGCAGTATTTTACTAACTCCATTTTTAATTGTCTTGACTTTTTCGATGTCGTCGCCACCTGTGAGCAAGTCGTCGACATAAAAATCGCGTAGAATAATTTCGCTGAATTCTGGATACTCCTGTTCGTTGTCATATCCCAGCTGATGAAGACTTCTTATCGCGAGGAACGGAGCCGTTGCAGTACCGTAAGTAACAGTGTTGAGTCTATATTCTTTGACCGTATCGTTGATGTTGGATTTCCAAAGAATTCGTTGTAAATCTCGATGATCATTTTGCACATTCACCTGCCTATACATTTTGGTTATGTCGGCCGTGATGACATATTGATGCTGTCGAAAGCGTGTGACGATGGCAAAGAGGTCCTGTTGGATCGTCGGGCCAATCCTGAGGATGTCGTTGAGTGATCTCCCGGAAGAGGTTTTGCATGAAGCATCGAATACGACACGAAGTTTCGTCATACGGCTCGATTCCTTCAGAACAGCGTGATGTGGAATATAATATCGAAGCGCGGTGTTTTCTTTATCGTCGATCGGGACTTCGGACATGTGGCCGAGTCAAATATTCGTCCATGAATTCTTCGTATTGAACTTTGAGCATGGGTTGTTTGTTCAATTTTCGATTGATCGCTTGGAGACGACGGAGAGCTGTTTCTCGAGATTCGCCCAGTTGATCTGGGCTGTAGCGAAATGAGAGCGCTACTGTGAATCGTCCGTTGTCATCTCGTCGATAATTTGCTTGAAAATCTTCTTCGCAACGTTTTTCTTCATCAGAGAATTTTTTAGATGGATTGTACTCCTCCATTTTCCAGAATCTTTCGACCTGATCTTGTAGATTGGTGTCCATCATAACAGAACAAAGTGTGGCTTGCGTATCTTGCTTTTTAGATTCTGTTGAAGCGATATTCCCGCTCACGATCCATCCCAATTTCGTTTTGTGCAACAGCGGCTGATTTCGGCTGACGACATGTTGACCTACGCACAGAAGCTGCCAGAATACTCCAGCACCCAGCAATACGTCGATTTTACCTGGAATATTGAAAGTTGGATCGGCAAGACGAATGTTTTCAGGAATTTTGAAGTTTTGCAAGTCGATTTTCGCGGTCGGTAAATGTTGCGTAATTTCATCGATAATGAGGAACGGAAGCTTTGCTTTGTACTGGTTTGTTCGTGATTTTATTGTTGCGTTAATAGATCCGCGGACCTGAGACTGACTTAAATTTATACCCGAAAGCGAGACATTCTCGTTGCATTTTTGGAGATGCAATTGCTCGTACAATTCTCTCGTAAGTAAGTTCGATTGTGATCCGGAGTCCAACACTGCGCGGCACACGTGCGATTTCCCAAATTTATCGTAGATTGTGACTAATGCGGTAGACAACATGACCTGCGGTTTATTTCGTTGTACGCTTGAAAGAACGCTCGGTAGTTGATCACCTGAACCGGAAGCTTGATTTCGATCGTTTGTATTCTCGGAATTGACTCGCGTGTAAAATTCATCTATGTGCAATAACGTGTTATGCCTTTTGTTACATTTTCTACAGTTTGATGATCTACACTTGTCGGATGTATGTCCAGAGCGTAGACAATTAAAACAAACATTGATGTGCTTAACCTCGTTCCATTTTTTCTGCGTGTTGAGATCTTTGAATTTCGAGCAATGATAAATAGAGTGATTGCTCTGACATACAGGGCAAACTTTTGGCTCATTGTTCTTCGTGTTACTTTCATTTTTACTACTTATGCATGAGACCGAGTCTTTCGATTTTTTAGTATTATGATTCAAGTTTTTAGCAGGTTTATTCAACGATTGTTTCAGCGGATTCAAAGTCTCTAACATAGCGCAATGTTGAGTTAAAAATTCGGTGAGTTCCAGAAACGTTGGAATATTTTGAGCCGTGATATTTGTCTCCCACTTTCGTCGCGTGACAGGATCGAGTTTTGACGATAACATATGGATTATGAGACTGTCCCACTGTTCTGTGGGTTGACCAAGAGTTTTAAGCGCTCTTAAATGCTTTAAAGTATCGTCGAGTAATTTTCTTAATTGATACGCTGATTCCTTGGGAATCGCAGCCATATCGAAAAGACCTTGTACGTGATGATGTATCAATAATCGTTTATTTTCGAAACGCGCTTTTAATAGATTCCATGCTTCTATGTAGTTAACTGCACTGGTCTCTAAAGAATGAATAACTTGACTTGCCACTCCTTGAAGAGAAGACCGTAAGTAGTAGAATTTTTGAATATCCGATAGAGCTTCGTTTTTATCAATCAATGCTTCGAACGTGTCACGGAACGGAAGCCATTGCGCATAATGGCCGTCGAATTTTGGAAGATTAAGTGTCGGTAATTTTATACTTGAAGTTGCTGCTAAATCTAAGCCATCTTGCGGGGATTTACTTGCAGAGGTGGAGGTGGAGCGATTATTTGATTTGCTAAAGCTACGATTCGATAATACGATGCTTCAAAATTTGTGCGTTCCTCTGCTTGAGCCGGTGTATCCTCAACTGTCTCGATACCAGATTGTGCAATATCGAATTTATTCCACAACTCGTGAATCTTTTGCAGCCTCGCTTCCACCTCTGCAATATTACCATCCGGTGGAAAGGCTGTGAGGGTATTGAAAATTCGTGTTACCTGAGCTTTGATAGTTTTCCTATCTGATTTAAATTGAGCTATATCAGCCATATTTAAGTCATTAATTACTTTCGGTGACCCTGAACGAGACGCAAGAAGGGATCCTGAACGAGACGCAGGACGAGCTCCTGGACGAGACGTAGGACGAGATCCTGGACGAGACGTAGGACGAGATCCTGGACGAGACGTAGGACTCGCTGTTGACTGCTCCACTGTTGATTGTGTCGGTTTCTGTTTCGGCGGTGTACGTATCATTGACGAATTCCGTCAAGTCAAGCTGCGTGCTTAAGTATGGTGATCGTTGCGTCTGCTGAATTATCCGGATCGATAACTCGTGGCGTCAGTGCTGGTTTACATCGACTATCCTTGAAAACGATGTCAATTGTCGAAACCATGAATATTCGTGTGCATAGCCTCGAAACTCAACTCAATGATTGTTTACTGAGTCGAGCGCGCTTCACTTTTTAGGTTAGGTTGTTTGCAATGTCGACGTGTAGCTCGGGTCTCGTAATTGCTCCACGAAACGTAAATTCTCGAAGGAATCGTACTTTTTCGAATAATTCTTCTGCGTCGAACTTGAATGTTGTAAATTGTCGTTGCGAACGCGAGAAACTTTTTTTGCGAACGCGAGAACTTTTTCTTGGAAGCGTAGTATTTTTGTGTGGTGGCGCTGTATTCCACGAAACCCAACGCGTCCGTTGGCGGTTGATCGCGGAGCCTTTGTTATCGATGTATTGACACTTTACTTATGAATACAAAAAAATATTCAATTCGTGAATGACTTCGAATTTCTTGAGAAATCGAGAGTAACTTAATTTTTAACACTTGCGTCTTTGTTTTTTCGAAGCACATACACTTCTAAAAATCTTTGATGTTTTTGCACATGTCCGCTCGTGAACTGCTTTCTCGAAATTTCTTCTGAACTTTTTCCAATCCCACTCGAAGGACCAAAATTTGTTGCGTGTAAGGGCGATGGGTCGATCCGAGAAATTGTTGACACGAGTTTTTGGTTTACTTGTATCTTTATTGTTCTACAAAACTGTCTTTATGAAACGACGCGATGGGAAGCTCCGTGACGTCGGCCATGCCTTCTTCTAATGCTAACGGTGAGCGGTTACAACATCCACTCTCGCCGTCGCAGCGCTAGTGGCGCCAAAGTTACGCGGGAACTATGTGTACATACAGAATTTTCAAATATAATACTGAACAATGGACATTGCCTTTCCATCCCTTTTCATCCACGCGCTCTTCGCGTTGGCTTCTTCAGGTATCGGTAACTCTCCCGTAACGATCTCTAGCAAATCATGACTTCGCAGCACGGCTTCCACTTGAAACTTCCAAAGTTTGAAGTTCTGTCCATTGAATCGATGCATCAAGGATACTCCATCTTCCATTTTAGCAGCACACATGATAATGTACGGTAACGCTTCGTACACAAAATTCAATAGCCTTCTCTTCCTTTACTCTCCGTCTGTCACGCGATTATAAACATCGTCGATTCATTGAATAATGAGGCACGTAATTCGTCTGCCCGCACCACAGCGCCCTGGGCCCATAACCTGATGATAATTATCGCAGACGAATCTTGTAGATAGATGTTTTATTGACGATGTTACAAAACAGACAGACAAACAACAGTAGAGAAAAAAAAACAGATACACAACCAGGTTGCTAAGGAAACAAAAAAACATGTCATAAAAGCGAGCGAGTGCCGTATTTCAATAGATGTCCGGAGACCGTATTTTTTGGGACGTCCTAAGGACTTTTTTCGTTTTGGACTGTCTTTTTTGGATGTCTTTGAGTTTATCCCCAGACGTTTTTAGGCCGACAAGGGCCCGGACATAGAACGTCATAAAAACGTTTTGAAATAGTCCTTAGAACGACTCGGAGACATTGACGCCAATGTCCTATGATATCTCAGAACATATTAATACGTTCTAAGAACGTCTTTAGGATGTTTAGGTGCCCATTGGGTTGTCACCAGCAGCAAGCAAATTGGTCGTCAAGTATTATTCATGAAATTAAAAGTTTATCATGGGTGCTCCCGTAATAATAGCAATTGTCGCTACACGTCAATAAAAATTTTAATACGGATTAAAATACTAATATACATTAGCGTGTCTCTTTTTTTTGTCAGGGATAATACGGAACATTCTTCTGGTAACAAAGGTACAGTCCGAATGAAAAAGCTGAAAAACGACACTTCGAAGATTTGTAGATGAGAATGCTCGACACGCTTGTAAAAGACGGATTCCGAAGTATATGCGAGCATAAAATTAAAAGAATAGTGTTGGCAAGGATTTGAAAGGATTGCTTTCTCATGAAGCCGAAGGCGCCTCTCCGTTTCGCTTCTACGTATATAAACGGAGTTATGTAGTACATAAGGTGCCAACGTTTGTATAGTTCGCTTGATATATTCCAAGTTCCGAGTGAATTGTGAAGTACCGAGAAGATACGACAGTATTTGAGAAAGTGAGAGGGTGGCAATCTTAGTGGGATGAGAATCGCAAGGAGTCCCAACACGCCCTCGACATTTTCTGCTAGCAGCCTTCTGGTTTTCCTCCGGTTGGATGTCTAAGTGAATACTGTACGACAAGACAATGTGCATATAACTTTTCAGGACAGAGAAACCATCTCCACTCAGGTGAAAGACTTACCACCTAGATTATGCCCTGGAGAAAATTAATATAACTGTAATGTAAGGGTGGATTTCAAGTTTATAAAGCTCGGGGCAACGTAGACAATTTCGATGAGTACTGGCTACATATAAATAACGAATTAAATTCCATTCGTTATTTATATATAGCGTAATAATGAATTAAAGTCAATTCGTTATTTATATGTAGCCAGTACTCAGCGAAATTGTTGAAAAGTTTTCCTACTAATATTTCCCACGCGTCGGAAATAGCGTAATCGAAGGTGAAAAAATGAGTAACAGAAATTGAAGATCGAAAAACGATGTTGGCAAATCGTGGGACTCGTGGAAGCCGAAAGTTCGAGTACTTTACCAAATGTGCAAAAATATATGCAAAATATATGTGATATATATATGGAATATTTGTAAAATATATTTCATATACGTTTAGCGCCAAAAAGTTCTGTATGTCGAATATATCGTGCGTATATTTCTATTTTCATGTGGGGAGTTTCGATTTCCTACGTGTTGATCAGAGGGGAAATACAGTTTTCTTTATATGCTGTCTAATATTCATATACACGTTTAGCGCCAAAAAGTTTTATGTGTCAAATATATTGTGCATATGTTTAGTTTTCCCTAAAATATGCTTAACAAAACTGTCAAAATTGCAACTGTCAAACGTGTTAAACGCGTACTCGGTCCTGGTCTCGATCTGATGTCGCGCCAATTTGGACCAATCACAACGCGAATAACACGATGACAATGGATCAACGCGCACTTCGATAAAATCTCGCAACATACTTTGTAGAAAAGGAATTGCTTTTTTTGTCCATCATAAGGCCGAAAATTAAAGCCGGAGTAGTGTGTAAGTTGCTCTTTAATGGTGACCATCTTTGATGTTATATAAGGTTGCCATTTATAACTTGGCTGGACTACCTCAATTTCACTAAGTGTAGAATTTATTCATTATTTTCGGTGACCTGGTAGTGTTTGGATGAGAATAGATTTTCAATATAGGATAGACACGCATCTCAATGATCATTATAATCGATTACTATATCAGAGTGTATAAGTATAATAATATTGCTCTTAATTATCATTCTCCATCCATGTCCAACAGGAAATGGAAGTGAGTGACTTCCCGAAAGAGCGTTAAGCGATAAAACTAGGCGTCACAAGTTAACGACTAGCACTCTCCGCGCTACAATAGAAAAACAGGGCAACTCATGTGAGAGTGAAAAAATCAAGTGGGTCGGAAGTACCAAGCGTCATGATTGTCATTTATAACCTTACGCTTCATGCTCTTCGGCTTGTATTAATCGTCTCTTAATTAATGACTCCAATGGGACAATGGGTGAGCTACACTAAGATTGATTTCTGGTCTTATGCGGCGACGAGGCGTGCGAAGAAAGATAAATCCTTTTCGCTCACTTCCTTTTATCGTCAAACAAATACGTTCTTACATTTAGAAGCGATCTATAAAAGTATGTAAATCAAAACTGAAAGCACGAACAATTGATTAAATTGAAAATTGGCCATTTCGCCTTAAGATTTATTATCATTGTGCTATTACCGCTGTTTTTAGAGCAGTGCTGTGGGGTATACTGGCCATTTCGCCTTAAGATTTATTATCATTGTGCTATTACCGCTGTTTTTAGAGCAGTGCTGTGGGGTATACCCCGCAAAATCTCTCACACGATCGGTAGAGCCGTCGACGCCAGGTAAACCCAGAGCGTTCATTAATTTATTCGAGCGTGGAAATGGCAATTAGCTCGGACACCAGTGACAGGAACAGGCTTGCCCGGCGGGCAGCAGCGGTAGAGTCCAGAGACCCTGCTCTATCGGCGCGTATACAGCTGAGAGTCGGGGTACACGCGACCACGTAGCGGTTATGGGAAAGCCCTTAGGGTCCTGGTTCAGTCCACGACGAGCTAAGCTCTCTCTGCTCCTCCTCGATCATTCGACATTCTATGTTATATACTAGTATATGTTATATTACTATTACTATATACATATACACATATCAGAAACGACGATATACGCGCACATGCGTTTAAAACGTGTCACGTCTGCTTTTGAAAATTATCATCGAATCGTCGGAGACGCTCCGTGTAGCGTGAAAATAAATTTCTCTGACAGAGATTGAGTCTGAAGTCGGACAGAAAAAAGATTTCTTCTCATGCGTGATAAAGATACTCGATACACATTGGTACGCTATTAATATATTTGTGTTTTACAAACTGTATGTCATAGTCACCATTCGAATACTTTTCCTATTAATAGAAGTCATTAAGAATTAAGTAAAATATGATAATGGAATAGAGCTACAACGTTACAGCTCAATATACCCTGCCATGTTGCCAGAGCCACTTTTGCTTGAGTTAATTTGCTGACAGAGCTCTTTACGAATTTTATGATAAAAAGTCACGAATTCGCTCAAGTAGCAAATATTTTTAGTGCCTATAACAATTGATCGATGACACATATCCGAGTAGAAATTTAGAGCGTTACATCAGGCGTGAATCTGGCGCTACTAAGGCCCTTCTTATCTCCCAGTCGGGGCCTAATTTGGCCCTGATGTAACGTCAAAAATTTCGATTCAGGTACGAATGTTTTTTTGTATATTAGATACGTCACTGCAACAAATATCTGGTTGCCGATGCTTAACTCCAAATCCTTATCAACTATTTGTTCAACCAGAAATGTGCATAAGTGCCAATACCAAATCATTTTTTGGATCAGCAAATCATCCGAAAGATGTATTATTCGTTTCCACAACTAACGGTCATGTGCTCAGACTGCCATGTAGTTGCTAAAAATACCAAATGAAGAATGCTATTAAAACAAAATCCCAGAAAACTAACTCTAGTGAGAAAAACAAATTTAATCTTCTCCATGAACTCCTTATTTACGATTTTTCTCTGATTGTGAGTGCACCCAGAAAAAAGAATCTACAAGACCGAACTAGATTTTAGTTGACGTAAACAAATTTTTTTATTTGAATGCCAGCCTACTAGGACTGTATTTATTTTAAGTAAATTATTTTTCTTGCTCCCCGATCCAAAAGTACTGTCTTCCGGGCCGCATTTGAGGCCGGGTATGGCGATTTTTGTGACTCCCGCTCTCGCTCTCTCTCTCTCTCTCTCTCTCTTTTGCTTTCCCATCTCTGATTTATTATGTTTTTATGTTTGGTGTCGTTTGCCCGCGCGAGCTTCGAATTTCATTTGATTACTTTCTTTTATCTTCCTTCAGTTAATTTCTTTAGCTAACCTAAAAGTGAGTGGATCGAAAAAAATGGTCTACATAAAAAGTCGATACAGAATGACTGCACACGCAGGGAACTCAACGCGATATAACTGTATACCGAAAACTAAACCGGCTTTACACAAAAACGTATCAATACAAAAGCTTTACACCGATCGACTGAATATGCACGCAGCTTCTACACCGAGTTTCTGTACACCGAAATCTAGACACCTCGCAACAACCTAAAAAATATACACTGACAAGCTTAATCCGCTAAAAAGCTTTTTACAAAGCTACCTCTATGAGGAAGTATGTTATTCAATTTTGGCTCCCTCATAGAGGAAGCTTTGTAAAATGCGAAAAATAATGAGGAAGCAGTGTGCAAAGTTCTACTTTGCATTCTTGTTTTAATTAGATAAATAAACATGTTATGAATTCGCTTTTTCTATTTCGTTATTCCATTATTTCGTTATTATTAGAGCGTTTCCAAAAGTAAATGTGATAACGTATATTTTTTTTTAAATTCAACATTCCATGAAATTAAAAATTTCATACGGTTCGTCACTAAATTATACATATATAATGGCTAAATATTGTTTCATTTATATACAAAATTTGAGCTCGCTATCTCAAGTTTTGCCAAAGTTACAATAGAGCAATAATGTCAATTTTTTCAAAAATCCAAGATTCATAAAATCTAAACGGCTTTACCGATTCGAGCCAAATTCAATTAAGAGGGATATCAGATAATCCTTCTGATATCCCTCTTAACCAAGCCCTAAAGTAACTGTTAACTCGCAGGAATTCATTACAAAACCATCATCGTAATTTTCAGCTTTCGAGAAATCCCGTGTCTACCCAATAGTTCGACATCTCATCATTGAGCCCGGACCAATCGAACTCAAAGTATATTTTTTACAGTTGCGAGGTGTCTAGATTTCGGTGTAGAAAAATTCAGTGTAGAGCTGCGTGCGTGTTCAGTCATTCGTTGCAAACCTTTTGTATCGATTCGTTTTAGTGTAAAACCGGTGGTGTTTAGTTTTCGGTATGCAGTTATTTCGTGTTAAGTTGCCTGCGTGTACAGTCATTCTGTGTCGACTTTTTGTGTAGATCTATCTTTGTGCACACTTGGGAGGTGTACAGTTGGCCCCTGCTATTGATTTTAATAATGTAATAAATGAGATCGCCGAAATAAAGTTAAACCTTTATTTGATTATCAGTTTTTCGTGGGGAATATCAATCGTTAATTAGTCCCACATGAGGGTTGCTCATTTCTTACCGACGAAAAGTCGGTTGAACAGGGCATGAGCCTCGTGTTAGATATTAGGCTCTCTACTTTTGTCATCGACAAAGAGAGAACAATTCGACTGTTATATTTCCTTAATCTTCTTTCACTTGGCTAGTGATTGACCTAACCAGTGTCGGCGCGGCGGTTCTCATTTTAATTCTTTTCATTATAGTATGAATCTCAATGATAAAATTACCAACGTAAATTTTCTAAGTTTTTTCGAGATATATGAAGTTACGTCATGACGTAACACAGAATTGAGTGGGAACTGTAAAGTAAATATAGCTACCGACGCTGCATGGTTAACACTTTGTGAGCCGACTCTTTTTCCAAAATTCTTATCTCGCCCAACTACCTATTCTGCAATAACATACAACTCGTCACGTGCTGTGACCATGAATATTTAATTCTAATCAAGGTCCAAGAGCCCAATAATCACAACAGCAGCACCAGAGAGAGACAAGGAAGATGCAATCGAGTAGAAGCTTCGCGATATCCACAGTTCCCCTGCAATTCGCGGGGCTCCAGCCGAATTAACAATGTTGTTAACAAGCGCAGAGCCCCTCGGCGCGGCAATCCTACGTTGAAGCGCAACGAGACTAAACCCTAGTACACCTACCACTAGCATAGAAAACGGGGGTGCGGCAACAGCAGAGATAAGTGTGACGACCTGTCCAACGACACTCCGTGCGCCCCGAAGTGGAGAAAGGGTTGACGCAATCAACGTAAAACGTAACGCCGACGGTAACGGGGATTAGTTTATCTTCGGTGAGTCGCGTCACACCAAAAGAGCCTTGCTAACGCTGCTACCCGTACCACCCACCCCAAAATTCAACGTCTACTCTGTATACGGGTTATACACGAGGAGCTAAAGTCGGATGGGCCAGCCACGAAATCACCTCGACAATTCTCGGTGATTACCGAGAAGAAAACCCAAGCGTTCGTCGACTGTGTGAAAGGGATGGTATTGCTGCTGGTTCTTACGAGAGGGACGCTTTTAACGCCCGGGAATATATAGGTATCAATGGGAGGACCCTTGAGAGGAAAATTGTCTCTTTCTGCAACTCGATGGTTCAGACTATTTGTCTGGGTCAATTCACACTGTTGAGTCCCTTCGACAAACCTTGTGTAAATACCATTTACAAATCCTTTAGCACACTTTGGCTCGGATGAGGAAGGATATTAGTGACGATAGTGGATAAACACGAGTTTATACAATCGTCTGGATAAGTAATCGTACATGAAATGAATAAGTTACACCCAGAGAAATCGGTCTCATGGGAGTTTATTTGCTTCAAATATGGAATCGATTAGAAATAAATGCAATTTTATTTGAATCAAAATATTTTGAAAATGAATACGATTTATTTGGATGCAACAAATTCTATTTCAAAAAAATAAAATCCAATTAGGCAAGCTATTAAATAAATTTCTTCCTCAAATGCTAGCATAACAGGATCTTATTTTGATTTATTATGTTTATGTAAATGTTCGAGTTTATACAATCGTCAAAAAAAAAAAAAACAATGTAAGCGAGATAAACAGGAAATAGCATAACTTTAATTTTGGATGAAGTTGAAGCTAAGTAGAGATTTAAAAAAATCGTTTCATACTACCGAAAATACTTTTATACCCAGAGTAGTAACCGCTTTAGTCTGAGTCAATACACAGGGTAGGATCTTTTCAACGGGCCTTCTGTAAAGGAATAATCGCACACATTAATATACATATATGGATTGAGCAGGAAATACCATTATTTTAATATTGAATGAAGATAAAATTGCAGCCCAGATATATACAAATTATTACATAAAAATAATGTGATAAAATGAAATGGCTTCGGGGAAGAGTTCTATTTGATCATTCGATCGTGAATACCATTGCAGTCTGAGAAGTAATCGTTCCAGACTGGATTCGTTACGGTCTCTGAAGTCATTCCCTTATTTGTGGGATAAATGTGTGTAAATGAAGAGGAGAGGTAAAAAAAAATCGCTTTGCCATATGACGAGCTACAGTGCTCAGTAAACCCTGTTAATATACGAAGGAATAACGAACGAGACACATTGCTTGGTCCTTTCGGATTTGCTCGGTTAACCACGCGGTGGCGCGGTAGTTACATCATCGAGAAATGAGATGAGCGGGCGGTGAGGCGATAATCTTTTTGCTGCAACAGCCAGCAGCAATGTCGTTGCTCGTGCATGGAGAGACCAGCGTCCAACGTTGCTTTGACGCTCATATTATACTATGATGCTGCTCCCAGGCCACAGTAGTGTCCACTTTGGCGTGACGCTGTTGCCGGAAAATATATAGCTCTTCATAACGATATAAAGGCGCATTTGTATCAAATTATTCTCAATTGTATTCGTAAAATATTATTTTGCAAAATTTGTTGCAACAATGGGCTTTTTTTTACATAAATATCAAAGCGGTTTACCAAGTTTTGAAAGTTTTAGTAAACCATTTTCTGAAGGAGATTAATAAAATATAATTTTACCTGTCAACCCCGAGTAAAATAGAAAGTAATGTAAATTAAATTCAATGTTACTTCTTTTTCTTTTTTCACGTATGTCGATAACGACATGCGTCAAAAAAAGATGACGCTGGTCAGAAAATTTGTTTTATAGGTAATTGTGGAATTAACTAATCATTTAATGATTTTTATTTCATTGAGATACTATTAGAATTTTATCGTCCGACTACTCTATGAAATACGAGATACATAATTTTCATTTTTTTTTAAATAATAAATATGCGAATTTACCCTTACTATAGCCCCATTATTTTAACTTTTTTTTCGATACTGCCAACTTATTCTGGTATTACATGGAAACAGACTCGCCAGTATGTGACGCATTGGTCACATTTGCCTACGTGTGGACTATGGACATGGTCGAATAATGCCTACGGCTGTCCTACTCTCTCGTTACATGATATATACACTATAAATAA
This sequence comes from Ephialtes manifestator, assembly GCA_963970395.1. Taxonomy (NCBI): domain Eukaryota; kingdom Metazoa; phylum Arthropoda; class Insecta; order Hymenoptera; family Ichneumonidae; genus Ephialtes; species Ephialtes manifestator. The sequence goes on from OZ019980.1 coordinate 5,921,535, forward strand.
TAGACACGCTAAATCGCTTTTGTATTCATATTAAGGGACACGCGGTCGTTTTGTTACAGCAAAAGGAATCGCCGGAATATTTTCGTGCCTTTCGGGATTAATGGCTCGGACGTATTTTATAGTGAGAAGGGATGGTCCCGAGTCCGGCTTCTCCTCTACAATTTCGACTTCCCTTTTCTGTACACACTCAGTCCGAGAGCTTGTGATATCTATGCATGCACTGACCGCTGTCCGACAACTTGATATATCGTCGGAAGTTTAAAAAGTATAATAAACTATGTGACTGGAGTGCATATACATTACAGTAAGCCTGCGAGTGGCTAGAAAGTCAAGAATATTGGAGATAGCCTGAAGAGCATCTCTGGAGAATACAATTTTTTTTTACTTTCCTCTGGGACGCTTAAATCCCCAATTCTGACGTTTTGTCTATTTTTGTGTTCTTTGCACGCACTACAAAGAATGTACAATGATCAGTTGATAAAAAAAAGCAAGGGAAAATGGTCGGAGGAAGATTAAACGCTTCAAATGTATCGTCTCGGACGTTCAGCTTATCGGCACTCAAATAACGCGATTACGTCCACTTGAGAGATGGTAGTGTTTAAGATCGAGGAGTTCCCATGGGAATTCGAACTACGGACGACGTAACCCCTAGTCAGCAATTTTGCAATTTTTCAACGAGTGATATACTGCATATCACATAAACCAACAATAAGGTAAAGTTGATTTAAAAATCGTCATTAAATAAGTTAGTAATCGTTCAATTGATCGAAATGATAATGGAAAAGGAATATTACGTAAACGATAAAGTAGATTCTTCCATTCCTGCAACTGAAAAAACAAAAAAATTTCAAATGTCGGATAAATTAAAGAAATGTTCTATTAAAGATTTGTGGAAGGTACAATTTATTTCGTAATAGTACACAAGAGGGGAGGAGGGTTCCAAAAATTATGTAAAAACATTCAATACATAAATGAATTATTACTTCATTAGAACAAGAGAGCAATACAAATTATTACTAGATTAAAAGAAAATCGATTTTAAAAAACGATAAAATGGTATTCTTTCTCTTGCACTAAAAAAGTTCCTTGACAAATATTGTCACGTTTTCTCCATAAAGATGTGATAAAAAAAAACGCTAGCTATACAAAAAAAAGACACTATTATACCTTTTTGAAAATTGGAGACGCCGAAGAACCTCATATGTGCTACGTTCTGTAGTATCAAGTTAAGGGGGTAACTTTCCGCCTTTGAAGATTCGTGAAAAGTTCAATTCTATCTGTCATAGTATCCGGAGATGGGGTAGGGAGTTGAGGAGTTCGCGAACGCGGTTTCTTTTTCCAACGCATGCACGAGCCCTCGTGGCACGCCCGAGCGAGCGCTCAATCCCGTGACCATTATACCGTAGCCGTAGGGGGTGTCTATAGGGGGTGTGACGGTGGTAGATTTGGATTCGACACTGAACACGACCGAGACATATATATATATATATATATATATATATATAGTCAGAATCGAGGTGGGTGAGAGCCGCTTGTACACGAGCTCAGTGGCCAACCGACCTTCCGGAAGGGTCGATTGTTGACCGAAAAGTCGCCAATTTAAAAGAACCCCCGGCGCTTTTCTCCGACATCGAAAAAAGCACCCGAGGCCACTGTGCTCCCAACCATTCCCGTTCATGGTGCTCTGCGCTCCGCATACCGAGTCACGCGCTCTTCCACTCCTCTTCATCTTGGCTTTCCCCCTTTTTTTCGGCAGACGCGACCGCCGCCGCGCGCGCTAACTCCGAACAAGCAATTATGTTGTTACGAGCTGTTTACAACGGGATTATTGTCGGTAGCATCTTGCGCCTCGGGTGGTAGCCGTAGCCATAGCTTCCTCGAAGGGAGTAGATTTTCCTCTTATTATCAGTTTTATTTGAGGCTGCTCAGCACAGTAGGGTAAGTGGGACGGAGCGAGAAGCCTTCCGGCAATCTGATGCCCCGTCTTTTGTATTTTTAAGGGTGAATGTTGCAAAAGTTCACGTCTTCGTGTCCCACCACTCGAGAAGGAATTAAAAAAACACATCATGGTGTCGTTTATGCACCGTTTTAAGGTCAGAATTGCACTTGGAGAAATTGTGATATATATCGAGAAAAAAGGTTTCATTGATTCCAAAGAAATGGGTAATTTTTTTTAAAATTGATTTCAAGGAAACATTTCTCTGCTTTCATTGTTAATTTCCATTACATTATTAATAATTTTCTCGCTTCGATAGCATATGAAAAATTATTTTGACGATGAATTCGATGGCATTTGTATATTCGTCAATTAAATAGCAATATTTACCCTCGACTATGAACGTTCGCGGAGTGTGAGTTTTTGTGTCTGGAATATATACAAAGTAAATAGAATTTTTTTTCTTATATCGTCTATCTTTATGTTTTACAGCTTTTCCTTGCGACAAGCGCCCGCGATTCCAATAATCAAAGCAACCTAATGTAAACAAAGAAACGACGAGCATTCGTTATCAGCAATAACGAAATTGATATTATATTATTATTGAGTTAAGAAAATTTATAATATTCATCGTGGTAGATAAATACTTGATGTTTGGAGTGGTCTCGATGAATTTGTTTACATGTTCCGGTGACAAAGTTTTCGATTTTTTGGCTATATAGCCAGTGTGTTTTCGTTTCAAATAATTACGCAATTTACCGTAATTATCAATGTCAAAATGTTTTACTCCAACTTCAACATTGTTTTTATCGTCGAAAGCTTTGACCACAAGGTTATCGAGCTCAAAGTGGAAGGTAGATGATAAATTTGTTTATTTTTTTTTTCAATTCTTCCCAATCAATAAATTCGCTATAAACTTTTTCATCATCTGTTAAATTTTCGCCCATTTTATACTTGAATGATATTCACAACAAAAACACGTGTTTACTCTACGATTAGTAAGGCCGTACTGAGTATAAATCGAAATATAAATCAAAAATCATGTATTAAGTAAATAGAAAAGTGACCTCTAACGACATATTATAGAGTTCACTATACATGTATACAGGAATGTATCATAGGAATGTCATAGAACATATTTCCCCACCAAATATGACAACTTTCAACTTGTTTTATTTTTCGCATACGGTGTGTAAAAATTCATCTTACGCAACGAAAATAGTACGTAAAATCGAATTTTACGCATACTAATTATAAGTCAAAAAATATTTTTCTCGTTTTAGTACTGTATCTTTCACAGGATTTGCTCCCTGGTCCCTCGCTGTCGTCTACGGTGTGAACTTACTCGCTGTATTACTGCTGTTACACGGTGAGGCACTTCTCGCAGGAGACATCGAGACAGACGATGCGAAGAGCGTCGGTGTGGCTCTATACTCGCCGGGCAATAAATTACTCAAAGCCAAAGTAGCAACAGGAGCCACACGCTGTGAACTATGCTGAAGGGACATGAGAACGCGAAGCAATGATCTCGTATTCCCGCCCATTTTCGACGCCGGGTCTTAAACTCCAGAGAGCGTCTCGATGATCCTCTCTTCAGTACCACTGAGATATCGTACTGGGGTCAAAGTGTTTCATTCCTGTGTGTTGCAGCCGGTCTTCACCACTTCGGCTCAATAAGGAGTCACTGGCAGTGCAAAGCTGCATAAAATATATAGCAAGCACAATTTCAAAAACTGTACGGATAGACATTTCTTGGCATGAGCTAAACTTTATCATGACTATTTTTTACCATTGGCTCATTGTGCAGGCTCCTCCAAATTGATAAAGAAGAACATTTAAATAAACGTTAAATCCATTACGGATAAAGAAAGCACGTTTACATAAACTAGTGTATTAATTTTGACATGCAAGTGAAATGTAAAATTACAGTATTTTCTATTAAATTCTATAAAAATGAGGAAATTTAATATGAAAATTAGGATACTGAGTATATAAAAATTTGTAATTTCACTATACACGTGTATTAAATTTAATATTATAGTTCCGGTAATGTGAATGTTTCGCAAATGTTTTTAATAATGAAGTTATGACTATTTTGCCCTTTTCTGGGGTGGATGCTCAGTCATCGACCATGTACCAGTGACCGTCAGTTTATTGCTATGACTATAAATTTTGATACACAGCTATGACTGTACAAAATCTATAATCATAGCAAACAAATGACAATCACTGGGTCATTACCTCGGCGGTCCATTCGTAAAGTCGACTCATTGTCAGCATCGGTTCTTCAATTGATCTCTTGTCTGAGGCATATAAAAATATTTTTCGGATAATTTTAAACATTGCTCGTTAAAGGGACCCAGTCACCTAAATAAAGTCATAAGAAAAATAATTGTGTATATAATACACTTCTTTTAAAAAAGCTTACATTAAAACTTCATTAAATACACAATGAGCATTATAATTCTGCCATTTTATAAAGACATACAGTGCGCCAAAATGGTGTGAGGTAAAAAGTAAAATTTTTCACTTGTCATAGGTTTCACACCAAACCAGTGGACAAATTTTAGTGCGCGATGTCTTATTTTATCTGTCGAACAGAGCATTCTGGATTGAATATAGAAATTTTTATTTCAAGTCTTTATGACAAAGCTATGATTTTAAATGTGTAAATAAATCTCTCTCTATTAAAAATTCACTAAACAATTGGTTACAATAAATCTAATTTTCACTGCAACCAAAATCGTCCCAACCCTCTCCGCCTTCCAAACATATGGAAAATTTCAATTTTTCAATAATTTCACAAAAATAAAAATTCAATCGAAAAAAAACCAGCGTATTAATAATATCAGAAGACAAAAAAAGGTCTCGCAAAGTTCGATTGAACATTTTTTTCTAGCGCGAATATCCTTTTTGGCCTTACAAATATTCAAAATAAATATTCTTAGTTTCTTCGAAGTTGTGTTGATTTATATTAATATTTTCCTCTCGTCAAAAAGTACTTAAATTCAAATGAGAACAAACTTTCGGTTGAAAAAGTATGTCTGATCCATCCTTAGCACACGCCACTTATAATTGCCAGATTTACCGTGATTTTCTTAATATTTAGAAACTTAGTTAATAAAATTATAACGGAATTTAAATAAACAAAATAAGTTAGAAAACGCTCCACTGTACATTTATGTACATAGGTGCAGAAACTCGAATTTATATTTCTTATTTAAAATCAAAGTTATGTCGTATATTGTATTCTGGGCAGGTTACGAGTACCTCGAAGTGCATATGGCGGATGGTTAATGAAGTACACGATCGCTTTCGAGAACTCATAACCACGAAATCTCTCACCAACATTTCTCAGATATATGCGCGTCTTTGTTACGTTGCCGCCGAGGCTATAGAGAATAATATTATAATCCCTAAGGTATTTCCGTAGGGACATGACGACGAGCACTATTACGGAGGTGCGGTGGGTGGGTTTTTAAGGCGCCGCCGCCCCTGTTGCTGCAAAAGTAACAACAGCTTTAGCTTCAGCAGTAGCAAACGGAATCCCTGATCTCTGCAGCACAGTAGCGGCGAACGGTAGTAGCCGCAAGTCTTGCCCCGTGTCCGACCGCAAATTAATCCTCCGCTGAAAAAAATATATATACATATATATTCTCGGCTACCACGCGGGGCAATTCCTTTCGGCACGCTTTGCGTCGCTCGGAGATGCAATGTATGCAGTAGACACTTATGTGCATCGAGCACGATGCTACATCTACGACTGCGTATAGGGCATTTCAGACCAAGTCGACATTCATAATTTTTATCATATTTTACTTTTGTCACATAGTCGGCCGATAGAAAATTAAGTTACTCGGTATAAAAGTGGTATAAAAAATATCATTAAAACTATTAAGAATAAGGATTTTTCTTAATTTTTTAATCTTAGCACTTTTTCGTTGACAAAATGTATTTGGTCGTCGATATTAATAAACACTAGGGGTACGAAAAAAAAACACTAGGTGGATAAAATATTTAATGGACGTTAATTTTATAGTTACATGTGATATTTTAATTTTTTTTAAATTGCACATTGCTTTTTCGTTATTTTTTCACTTTTTGCAAGGGTACATTTATGAAAAAGTACAATTGGACTTCTTCATAGTGGTAGCTTTGTAAAAGCTTAAAATAGTGAAGAAGCAATGTTCAAGTCTACCGTGCATCCTTGTTTATCCTGCCGCTGTCTTCCACGTTCACATGTAGAATAATCTTATAGATGTTGTTTCCCATTAAGCAATTTGCTGCAAAAATGAAAAGATATCTATATGTTTTTTTTTTAAAGAATTATCATTTTTGTTTATTACACCAAACAATTTACGTAAAAAGTTAAAAATATATGTAGAGTTTTTTTATACCTCCCCTAAAAGGAAAAAAAAATCATTAAAAAAATCCAAGAGTGATGTTCCCGCCGATTTGATATGAAATGTCCCCTATATACACGTGTTGGCAGTCAGTTCTGAGGCAGAATGGCGCGTGAAGTGGTAAAACCTCTTCCTCAGCGCGACGAAAGCACTCGCGTTACGTACCTGCGGAAGCGTTAATCGAAGTCCCGACCTTTTGGGTATAAGCGAATGGTGCGCGGTGTTCGCGAAGAGCATTGGACTTCTCCGAGCCGAGAAGCGCCAAACTGTCGTTTATTCTCATCCTGGAGAGATTCCCCTTGCAAGTGCCAAGCGGGCTATGCGACGCGACATTATTTATTTATTTACGCCACATTCAATTACGCTGCCGCGAACCGCAAAAGTGATTGCGCTCGTCTGAGCAGTGCAACGTGCATTTGCATGCAAATGCATTTTTTCGGTGTGAACGGCCGCCCTTTTGAGGACGCTCAGGTATGCCGCCCTTTTTTTTTTGCTCATCGCGTATAACGAAACCGTGTCAAATCCAAATCGCAAAGAGCAGACACTGCACTTAAAGCGCCTTGATGCATGGCAGATGAATATTGAATTTTAACGGAACAGTTTTTTTTTTAATTTTACTTCTGGTGTTTTTGTGGCGAATTAGTAGTTATCAATCTTGCTAACGTTTTGGAAAAGACATAAATCATGGCAGATCATTGTTTGGGTTGCATTAAAGGGCGACAATATTTAATTACACATTGTTAAAGATGATTACATATTTACATTACCAAAAATGTTATTCATCAGCCGATATATTAAACTTAATACACGAGTGTACACTGAGAAAAAAATCGTTAGAACCAACAAAACGTGTGCTTGCGGGCGGCTAAAGAATATTCTTTTGATCGAATGAAATATGTAATTAATCGAAGCAACAGATGATCAATCCAAAAATGATTCGATTACCATTGCCAAATATTTTGTCCAATCGACAAAATATTCTTATCGCCGCCCGCAAGAGCACGTTTTGTTGGTTCTAACAATTTTTTTCTCAGTGTTGTAAAATTACAATTCTTTACAAAATGTAAAAAGAATGTGTCGATGTTTGACACTTGATTTAGTGAAAACCTACCAAAGAGTGTTTTGTAGGATTCAAATAATTCCCCTGTCGGTTCAAGTAACTAATCTTACATTATGCACGTCTACAGAATAATAGAATGCTTGTTATTACTTATCGTTAGTGTAAAATACCTAAATAACGAAAAGGCTGCAAAGTAGAACTTTGCACATTGCTTTCTTATTTTTGGCTCGACGCCTATAAAGCTTCCTCTGTGAGGAAGTTAAAATTGAACAACGTACTTACTCTTAATGGAGGCTTTGGAGACCACAGGCAAAAAAATAAGGGTTGTAAGTAAGGTTCTACTTTGCAAACTTTTTCATGTCCTTTGTGTAATCCGTATGTATAGGATAAATTTAATTGAATTATTCACTACTTTAATTCTACACAAAGAATTCATGAACCTGTGGTATGCAGTACAAATGTATCCTTGAACATTCAGATATGCAATGCCATCGACCAAATTCTCGTTGAACATACAGTCAAAATTATGCTTTGACGATTCGCCGAAGTCCACGATAAACATGTGAAAATTATTGCTTCACTTCGCGGTCGTGTCAACTTTTCTTCCTTATCCTTCCTCTGACTCTTGTGGCCGCAGAAGAAGCCCTGCGGCCTAACTCGCGCAGTTGTAGTCCCCCAGTGAGGAGACTCTGATGTGCAGAGTGTAGTTGCGCGCACAATTTGTTACGTCGCGTAACAATCCCTGACACCCACGACCTTACCAAGGCGACTCTGCACGAGACTTTGGAATTCAATGAGCCCGTCTCGCACGGCTCTCGGACATTTCAAGTATGAGCGACCTAACCTCGCAAGTCGTTGCTGACCGCAAACTATCGGGTAACAAGAAAAAAACATTCAATCGCTTTTAGTTTACGATCCACACTCTCGCCAAGTATACTACATGCGTTCTCATGAGCAGTAGTTATGGTACAGTAAATCTGGGACGGGGCTTGAGAACTTTCGACTTGCAAATTTATTCTTCATCTTCCTTTTTGTGGTGGAAATAATTTTTTTTAAAGCTGCATCATTTCATGCCGATTATCAATTACTAGAATGGTATCCACTTACTGATGAGCACAAAGACGTTGGGACTTTTTAGGACTCTATTGGTTTCCTACGGGTATTTTATATTGTCTTGCGCTATGAAATTGAATACTTTTGGTAATTTTTCTTTGATTCTGAAGCAGAGAGGGTCCAGCATCGTTTTTGTAAATCGTTGCTGAGTACGGAAGTGCGACGATCAACCGACCGTGACTTTTGACGAGAGAGATCGGCGCAGAGGGATGTCTAAGAAAGGGAAGCAAAGGGAAAAGAGAGAGAGAGAGAGAGAAGGAAAGAAACGTTAGAGGCGTGAAGATTGATGCCTCGGTCATCCGGGCATCTTGTCGAGTCACTGGACTTTAGGGGGTCTAGAACGATCCCTCGTGAGCATGCCGCGTGGGTGAAGCCGGGTGTAAAATGGACTTAATTCGGCGTTTCACGAGGTGAGTGACGAGGGTCGCAACCGCACAATCCGTTATATCCAGCAGCCAAGAAACACCCCCCATAAGTATATACCACTACCATTTTTACAGCTTATCTTCAATCTACCAATACGCTATCTTTAGTTCTCAATTTTCCAATAAAAAGTCATCGATAATATCGTTAAAAATAATTACGATACCGTTCAATGTATTTTAGAATCGATTTATGTCAAAAAATTGTATTAAAATGAATAAATTGCAATGTGGTTGAACGCTATAACCATATTTTTGATGGCAGTATCCCAATTCTACGTGCCACGACTCTTCAAAGCTCCCAGCTTTTGAATACCTGTCGGCTGCAGTTTTTGCAAAAATAGCCAAATTCAAAAGATCGAAACTCGACATACAGTGTATACTGCGGTCTCGTACTCTGTTTGCTTTTTAGTAAAAGCTTTGAGCCTTCGCCACGCGGCCGCAGTATACACCATACGTGGATTTGGTTTGTGTAGTCGATACTGTGATGGTTTCGGAGTATTTGAAAAACTTCAAAGAATTGACATACGGTCTGAATTTACATATACGATTTTCGGAAACGATTATGTCTTACAGCTATGCATCCTCTTAAAATGTATAATCACGTTTAGAGATTATATTTTTAATGCAATTATTACTATGGCCCCAAAAACGTCTAGTGTACATATGTTCATGCAGATTTATAATTAAAAAATAAGAATCTTACATGATGAACAACATCGTTGATAAAACATGGCAATCACCTTGTGCGTGGGTCCGGTGTCAAAAATTTGCTCAACACCGAAGTCTTTAATATTCGACATTTTGACATTTAAAGCAAAATTTCTGAAGTGAAATAATTTATAATTAACATTTTTCGATTCATGTTGACTACATTTTAAATAAGCCAATAACAAATTACTAATTATTTATTACGACTAAAGGGCCAGGAAATAAAAACAAAAATGTTGTTTCAAACGTTTTCGAATAGTACATTAGTAAATTGCATACTAAAGGTTTTCCGACTTTAGGAAACAAAAAGTGGGCACTTTATGTAATAAAGGATTGACACACAGTTATTGCGACTCAACATTTAATATCATTTCTGAGCAATGTATCTATATATGCACTTGTATACATATGAACTTGAATGTGTTATGCATGTGGAGAACGTAGGACGCAGCGGTGTTAATAAACGGCATCTGTCACCGTCGGCAGAGCTAGGGCGTTACGCTGCATTTCGCGTTTTATGTTTTACCACCTCCAGCAGCACCCGCGCTGCGACCACCCGGTTTATGCTTCGGTTTATGCTTCACACCAAGCGTGCACGGTGTACCGACGTTCTAGCCACCTTTCAGGCAAGTACGCATGTGCATAATGTCGTACGGGTTAAATTGTTTCCCTTTTTTTCGCCATACTTCGTCAACTGTTTTATTTTTGGTACTGCTCATTCCCCTGAGCGATCCCCTTTCGCTATGTCCCTGCATATAAATGTCTTAATTTAGCATTGGTTTTGAGTGAATGTCAAAAAATTATTCACTATAATTCGACATGATTTTATTACAGCGAACAAGATTTTCTTCAACGACAAAGCAGCGAAGTGAAAAATCCTGCGATCATCACGAACTAACACTTACTATAAATATCAACTTTTGGTAATCCGAAAATTAGTTGCGCTTTCTAATTTTTTTTGCCTGCGTTAGATTGTGTGATGTTTTTAAGATAAAGAATAATAAACGGAAAATAGGAAAATCGAGGTCAACATTTTTTTAATACTAAAGATAAGACCTACCTACAATATTTGCATGGTAAACAATACTAAAACCGCGTAACACCGGAAAAATTTATTCGTATTTATTGATGAGTTACTACTAAACATTTGTTTGCAATGAGTTAGCAACGAATATTAAATCAAATAGTAATAAATACACGCAGTAAAAAAATTAATCGAAATGTGATACATACCCCCACATCCAAGCGTAATTGTGGGCCAAAAATCTACATTAATTATAGCATCTTGAGCTGCTGGAACAGCAAACATAGCGTAGGGATAATCTCGTAAGAAAATATAAATTATAAAAAACTCATATTGCTATGTTACCATACCAATACAATTTCATATATTGACATGTATGTACATACACGAGCATCCAATAAATATTATAATTATTATAGTGTAAAAAAACAAAAAATGATTATTTAAAAGTTGACGTAAAAACATAATAGTCGGAAAAAGTTAAGGTTATTATTTTAAAAAGTCGTGTCGCACGACAGTAAATTGTCAGAAGTATTGTCATTGTTCTTATCGTAATAACGTCGCTGAACGTTACACTGCCTTAAAAATGTCAGAAAATCGGTCAACCGTTGACCGATTTATTTTTCAATCCGTATATTTCTCGTTTACGGTGACCGTCGATCGCTCATCCCCCACGGCTCTTCCGGACGTGATAGGGGGAGGTATTGGCAGGGTAAAACTGTGAGAGAACCAAGTTTTCTGTGCACAGATATCGGAAACAATCATTCACCCGTGAACAGTGATTCAGGCTGCTCGAGAGAGCGACGAACGTGGCCGCGCAACGATGAAGCTCAGAGGGCTAAGTGAGTGGATGTCAACTGAATAATTTCAGTTCTTCTCCATCAGCTGGAAAAGCCGAATCGATTTGCCAAAGCCACCGGATATTCTGAATAAAAAAGCTAGAGACCACCGAGGAGTGTCTTGTTAGGGACGAAGAAGGAGTTTCATTATACCCGCATGAATTTTAATGGAATTCGTATCCCAAAATGAATATTTCGAGACACGAAATTCGACAATGACGCTCGACTGTGCAATAAAATAATTTTAACGACGGATTCCCGCTAAAAAGTTACACTAATTCAGTTTTCAGATAGTTAGGCACAATAAATTGCAAATAATTGAATAAGCACAGGTGGCGAACACTTGTGCGTTTGGATAAGACGATCATGAATATAGACGAGGGAGTGTATCGATTCACCACATTTTTAAGCCAGCTGTCGAGCAACGAAATGAGCTTTTGCCGATCAAGTCGAACGTGAAATCGGATCAGAAGTCGTGCGTGTACTTCACTGAACTCGTGGATATTGTTGAGCCTCTCCCTAAAAATCTCGTACCAAAAACTATTATCCTCGTGCATAATCCGTAAGGTAGCATTTGATCGAAAAATTATCGACAAGTTATAAATACACGGAGCTCTTGACTTAGCGTTTAATAATCTTTAAATCACTAACGCTAAACGTAATCTTATAGTGCATAATAGAACAGATAAACGGTGTTATGAAGGATATAAGATAAAAATATTTATGAAATGTCGACAAATAAAGGATTGTTATAATTGTTATACCCCACCGTCACGACTATACAAATACGTGGCACTGCGAAATTGTAAAAAAAAAAAATCTTGCGAGCCATGAAAAAAGATATTGAGCACTCGTTGAGGGTGAAGGGTACAACTATTTATAAAATGTGAACCAATGCAACGACCGCGATAATATCCTACTAAAAATGTGTGAGCCAGAGATATTTTTTATAGAATTGCATTCAAATAGAAACGTTGAAACTACAATTAAGAAAAGTATTCATTTTGCCATAAATAATAACAAACTTGTAATAACTGATTGATACCCCCTTTTAGTTACATTTGTCTAAGCAACTGATTGCTAAGACAAACCATTCATTTGTTTGTGCCCTAGAGTATTTAATGGAACAGTTTTCAAACACAAACAATAACGGAGTATAAATAACGAACAATATGAGTATTCCTAGTTTCGTTATTTCATCGTGAATGATAAAAGCAAAAATACAGAAGGTACATACGTGAACTCGTGTGTGTATTACTGTGAATCATAGGGCCAAGCCCAGAGGCGTCCTATCGTAAAAAGCGTCGCAAGCGACCCTCGTTTTCACGCTCCCAGCCTATCTGCATTCGTTCATCCTGGTAACTAGCTTCGCTTTTCATTGCCTTTTTATCGATGTAATTTTGTAAGCACACCTCGGCGCCTCGACGCCGTCCAATATTACATTCTGTGAGGAAAGAGTTGCGTTAAAAAAGTAAATAACTCCATGCTTGGGGAGGTCGGGAGCCAATCGAACGACCCACCAGGCGGGATATTGTCCGTTGCAACGATCGGCAAAAGTATCAAGCAGAATATATGCGCGCAAAAAAATGTCGGAAAGAAAAAAGAACTGTCGATATCCCGCTGGACGAAATAGCACGTCACTGTTGTGTTAGGGGCATTTAATAATTTGGTGAAATGAGCCGGTCGCTTCACACGAGTATTCGCTTTGACTCTGTGTACTTTTCGCACATATCAAATAGAAACGCGCCAGCGACGCAAACCAGAACGTAAAAAATAAAGCGTAACGAATAACCAAAGAAAAAAGTGACGGTAGAATAACAGACCCAAATGACGTACCGAGAGCGTAGAGCGGAAATGAAAGGCATTCTGGCACCTAGACTTAAAACGATTATCATTTATTTTGATATGCAAAGAATTTGGTTCATATAAAAATACAGTGTGTAACATACTCGAAATAAGTACACTTACATGAGTCGTATTCATAAGCACAAAAAATTTTCAAACAAATGGAAAACATGTGGAGAATTTTTATCCAAGGCCACAATTGAATGAATTAATTCCAATTCATTTATACATAAAAATGGAAATAGATAACGTCTGTTATTCGAAAAAAATGTATTCTATTAAATCCGAACCGCATCATTGATTTAGCTCAAATTCAATATTCGATTGCCCTTTTTCATTACTTTATTTATAAAAAAACCTATTCAGCTCATTAACTAAAAAATTAAGGCTTTTAAAATCTGACAAGATGCTTCAATTATTGCATAATTTTTTGCAGAGAAAGCAGTGCAAATGATCAACGTGCCCACCAAATTTCAGCTTTTAATATTCGAATATTGTTTATAAGCCACTTTACTTTAGACCATTTTTAATAACCTGAAAATTTTCCTCTATGAGAGATAAAGCAATAAAAAACTTTAATTTTCACGAACGGAAATCGAATTATATGAGAATAGAAGATGTTTAATACATACTATATTTTAAGTATTCAGATTGAAATATCGATCCCAACTTCGAGGCTCTTAGCGATTATTTTCAATTCGCGACCGCCCCACAATGATTGGAATTTCGCACTCGACATTTTGCAAAGTAATGGAGTGAGACACAAGGCACGATTTTGCTGAAAGCAACGAGGGATAGAGATTATAGAATTTGAGAGGATATAGCTATGGTATTACGTCTGAATTCGTGTCAAGTAGTGACAGAATGAGCTGCGGCGCAGGTGGAGTCGTCGAAGAAACTCGCGAGACAACGAACAAACGTGACCCTGCATTCGATGTCCCGATAACCCTATGGTCTTTTCAGTCAGGGCGAGAGTACGAGAAGTGTTCAGTTCACATCAGTGACTACAGCTAAAAAGCTAGGAAGCTGCTTACTTTGAACGAATGAAATAATGCAGACAACGTAAATGTCTCATAACTGTTAGTGTCCGGGAAATAAAAATTGTTTAATCATTTATACATAATAATTACCAAATTATTACACTCCCATTGATTGAAATAACCACACGGAAAGAAAATATTATTTGTGACAGCCGAATTTTCAGGTTCATCCAGTCTCTCCAAAATCAATTGCGACAGCTTATATTATCAAAACCACAATGGTACAATCAACTATCAGCATAACAAATCTAATAATTATAGCGAACATTTGAATGACATGGCTATAAATACACTTAACCACAAACACGATATTTCTAAAGCTTGGAACGTGCCGTCCGGGGCAAAATTTCTGGTGCTTAACGATGTCGAGTAGCACAATTTATGGTGCACTTACCTATTTTACTAATCGAAACAATGAAGAAATTAATAGGACCACATAATATAATAATCGAGATCGTGACCAATGCTTGCATTCGGGCCAGATACTCGAATAATCGAATGTTCGCGTCAACGAATCGATGAGGTTGCAATATAATTGGTCACCGCAACTTCATTATCTGCAGCAAAATTGATTTGTCCAACCAATTTTTCTTGCTCTCGTACCTAAGCTGAGTTGTAGGGGTTTCAGAGTAATTGATTGGTTGTGTAAACCTATTTGCAGTTCTGTCACCTTGGTGCTATTTTTTCGAACATTTTCGTATGATCATTAAATGACCCACAATGACTGTGTCATATATGTACTCTGCAATTCACGTGTACCCCGACCACAGCACTAAAGAAAAGCACTTTGACCTGAATTCCAAACACACTGGTATTATATGAAGGATCAAGTTGGATCCTAGAATGTTCTGGGTCAGGTTCTTTTATATCCAGCACCCTCGTGACAAGAGCCCGCATTTGATCACCCTGAGGAACGTCACGCACGCACTCGTCTTACACACACTCAATCGTATAATAATACAAATACTACGGTACATAAAATAGCGTGTGCAGCACATACAGAGAACTGTGGAGTAGAATCTACAAGTGAATGTGTCTCCGTTGTCGCAGCATATGCTCGGACTACCTCTCTGACACGATATATCCACACATACGCGCATTATGTATCCACATATGTACATAAAGCAGAGTGTAATACGTGGAGGATCTGTCTATGCATTATCTACACGCATATCAACGCATAGCGCATACATGGAGAGGTACGCCCTCTATACGCTGTAGTACAGCAAACGCGATATCGCACGCCACGCGCGCTCCCATACGTTCGCCCGCACGTCACGTGCTGAGAATCGAGGCCGAGGGTGCTACAGAGACAGAGCGAGATATGATCAGATGTTGGACGAGGTGCGAAGGGAGAGAGAACTGATGCAGAGCCGCCCTATCCTCTCCACGAGTGAGCTAAGACGTTCCTGCCAGCCAAACAGCGAGGAGCCAAAGGTCCCCCTAAACACAAGTCCACTAAATCAATCCATTGTCACGTGGCCTCGATTCCTCCTCGCAGGTTGACTCACCTTGTACCACGACACAACGACAAAGGAGACTCACGTCTGGCTGCTTGTTCGTTTCTCTGCTTCATGTACCTACCATAGCTGTAGTTGGTATCTTTCTGTACATGTATACATATCTCGACGCTGGGCTGTTTTTCCTATGCATTTATGTCTCATACGAAGTGACTGCGAAGCTCCGGAACCCTTCGATCGCTCCTCCATTGGAGACCCTCTCGGACCTTTCCACATTATTTTCATTCCATCTCAACTCTCGCATTGGGAATCTTTTGACTGATCGTCTGCTATCGCTCATACCTCACGACCTCTCGAATCCTTCGCCATCTCATTCGGGACTCTGCTTTTCTCTTTCTCTTTGCTTCTTACGCGTCGTCCTTTCTCCTCACTCGTCGTACCGATTACAGCCATTCCCCCGGAGTATGAAGTACTGGGAGGTTGAGAGGTTCCTAAGTAACGAGAGGACCAGCGACAACGACCCAGCTATAGAGCTCGCAGCCATCACAACCGAGTTCTTTTAATGGATTCAGAAGTGGATATGATTTCTATGAGGCGTAATAACGTTACGCTGATTTATCGCCAGTTTAACCTGACCCGATGAAGATCCGTGTGGTGCCCGCTAGGGAAGAGAAGGATGTGATCTTCAGGGAGAAAAAAAATAGAGAAAGATCGAGTGGACCGATACATAAGCGGGTGCTATTCGAGCCTCTGTAATATCGTTTAACCCGGGCATTGTCGGGGTTCAAACGTATGTAAAGCTGGCGTGACGATCGTTGACGAACGCGGGTCGTGTGCCTGCCGAGACTCTTTCCATACGTTAGGCAAAGGTACACTGACATCGCACGAGTGCTTCAGGAAAGAACGTAGCGCGTGGTGTGAGAAAGAGACCAAGCTACGGCCACTGCCGTGGGGTCGTTTCCTTATTGTTGCGAGATGGATTCACCGTAAGTGCCTCCTCATGGATAATCGAGACGAGCAGATGAGAAATTTCGACGCGTCTTGATGTCATTCGGACCTCTTTGAGAGCTCGAATATACGTCTGTGTCATTTTAGAATGACGTTTAACTGCTTCCGGGATTATAAATTTATTGTAGCCGTCATCTCAGGAACCAACTATACACCTGAATAGTTTTACTCCCGTACACATTTAAAGGGACTCAGTCATATAGGATAATACACTCAGAGAAATTGTGTTAATCCTGGCAACTGTAAACGTCAACTATTGATTTTTCGTCTATTCTACTAATTGTAAAGTTTCATTACTTTTTTTCAAGTATTGAAAAAGTTATGGTAACTACGCCCGGAGAAAAATCCGGTATCGGTAACTATAAAGTGATAACTATCAATTGTAGGTCCATGGGACAATTTTTTATCGTTACGATAACCATAAAAAAGATTAAAATCGTATAAAATAATAGTCGTAAGTATAAAAATATTGTTATATCTATAGTTAACATAACTTTGAAAATAGTTACATGATCTAAAATTATATATCTGCGACTTTATATATGTGATGTAATCTTCCACGAATTCCAAAAAAATTTTAAAGTTATAAATTTTCGTAGACGTTCATTATCACCCGAACTATGTCTATAATCACCGCGAAAGTTCAAAAACTCCGGCGTAGAAAAAATGCTAACGATTATCATAATCTTTATGGTTATCGTCTACAACAATAATAATTATTTCTGTTTATATTTTGTGGATTACCTGTATCCAGTGATAATAATGACTATGCGTAATATAGTTACATTTGCAGAATTAGCATTGGAGGACCCGAGATAATTACTTTTATAATTTGGAGAACGTTGCAGGGTCAGTTTTATCACCGTTATCATTATTATTATGAAACTTACTTTAGTCCAGGAAAGAAGAAGTAAACCGGAGTGGGGTAGATTGATGAGCAATAAAGCCGAGCATTTTTTTAAAATACAGCCACGTTCGTAAAATCCCCGTCCATCCGGCAGTCAACGTACGACTCACTATCTCTTAAATAAGCACGTCTCCCGCGCTTTATCTCCTTCTATTATTTCGAGGTCTGACTGGTGGCTGCTACTGTTATGCTGTTAACCACTGCATCAGATCTGTCCCCCGCGTCAGAGTTTCTCTGTCGTCCATCTGCCCCCGGTTGAAAGCAGTCGGTTAGCGTTCTTGCTTTAATGGGCAACAATTAAAAATCACGAAGGGCACAACGCTTCGACGAAACTAATTTTCGAATAGACGCTTTTTATAGGCATCGTCAGTGCTGCCTTATTTCCAGATGTACTTGCAGATTTACTTCGAGACAATTCACGTGTTAAATATCTAAAAACGATCAATATTTTGTACACGATTAAAATTCTGCGTGAAAAGACATAATGTAATGAATATACATTTTGATATCTGCTTTAGAATCGGTTAAATCGCTATCCCACTGCTCCACGCCTTTTGGGACGATGATATCTCGATCGGTTACTCATCGTCGTCGACGCGTCGCGAGAACTCATTCACTATGGGATTCACACATATAATTAAAAGGGAACCTCGCTCAATTAACATATTATCTCTCTGGAACGCCTGCAGTAATTATATACGTGCATGTGGGTTTTCACTGGTGGTTGCACTGCTCAGCAGTGAAACACTGACGCGTGCCACCAGCTTGGTCTCGATCCACGTACCAGCGATCTCGGATAAAGTCTGTTACGACGTCTATGTGGGAAAACTGGGCAAATTAAGTGCTTAACAAAAATGAAGTAACGTGCACATTCAGAACTTCTAATGTTCCTTTTCGACAACTCTTCCATCCTGCATAACTTTATCCAACACATTTGTTTACACACGGACTTTATCGTACAAACTGAGTTTTCCTCATATGTTATACGTTCATATAATTTTTCCATTTTTTCCAATTTTTCCATTTTTATTCCCGAGTTACTGATTCGGGCATGAGTACGATTTCCGTGGCGCCAAGATTTGACAGTTGTTTCCGGTAGTACTTTTCGTGGGGAGCAAAAAAGTTCATATGGACTATGGTCCTAAATGCTTTAGTTTCCGAGATATTTAATTTTTAAGATTTTAATATGGCGTAAAAAAATGGGCAGTATTACGATTTCCGGGGCGCCAGGATTTGATCGTGGATTTATCATTCTTGCACCGAAATACAAGAAAAACACTAGTAATAATAGTAATAATAATAATAATAATAGTCCATCCTGTAGGTAAGTCAGAGGAATCCCGGAAAAATACACCTGGAAAAAATACCCCCGGAGAAAATACCCCAGATAAAATACCCCTGGAGAAAATACCCCGGGATACAATACCCCTTGGTAAAAATACCCCCGGATAAAATACCCCTTGGTAAAAATACCCCCGGATAAAATACCGGGGGTATTTTAAAGAACCTAAAGAACCTAAAGAACCTAAAGAAACAAACGCCAACCTAACTAACGCCTTAAAGAACCTAAAGAACAAATATAAAGAAAATACCAAACTAACTAACTCCCTAAAGAAACGAATGCCAACCTAACTAACACCTTGAAGAACCTAAAGAAGTCAGTATAAGTGGATGATTCACGTGATAATTTGTCATTGTGACTATTCCTTATTATGATATTTTGTCGTTTTTACCAAGGGGTATTTTATCTGTGGGTATTTTTACCAAGGGGTATTTTATCCGGGGGTATTTTTTCCGACTACCAAAGCAGACAACCTCCACATGGTACATTCTAAGTGACGCTAATGGTCTGCGCCCATCGAAAATTATATTTGTTCGAAATTATTTAAAAATTATTTACTTAAAAGTTAAATATCCCGGAAACTAAAGCAGTTAGCACCATAGTCCATATGAACTTTTTTGCTCCCCACGAAAAGTAGTACCGGAAACAAGCGTCAAATCTTGGCGCCACGGCAATCGTACTCTCCCCCTGATTCGCAATATGAATGCAATTTCCAAAACTCCAATAGCGGCAATAATTTAAATGTCGACGGAATGTTTAAACGTAACTTAGTATTGAAGCATAACTTAATTCTTCATTTAGGTGGAAACGGAACAACAAAGGGGTAAATAGGGTCGACCATTTGTTTATATCATAGTATTAGTGCGCGAAAAACTCTTGAAATTCCTCAGTCAATAGTCGATCAGGCTCGTCATCATGATTCCCATTTGCTCAGGTCGTTTCGCCAACTCGAGAACCATAGGGCCTGAGCAGCGACTATAGGTAAATACACTATAAACGAGAAAATTGAATTCTCTTGCCGGATGAGTCCTTCTGGCGGGTAATTCTGGTCGTCCATTTCCCATACATATGTATATACAAGAGAAACGAGTTCGTCGTCTACGACAACGGCATCAGATGGTTCGTAGGCGCGAAATGAAATCGCAGGAATGTAACGAGTGGGACATTTTCCGCTCGCCAGCAGCAGTCACTCGTTTCACGGTATAGAAGTAGAAATGGAGAAGAACGAATAAGACGAGAATAAGGAACGTCAGTCGAGATAGGACACTTCCTGCTGCTGGGACGATGATCGTTCGGCATGTACGATATACTCTGGGGCGCAAAGAGTCGCACAGAGAACGAATTTGACGAGGAACCACATTGCCTGCAAGCTAGGGGTAGTTTTAGCCACCCCTACGGCATTTCCCTCGCGTAGCTCACGATGTTTTCCTTTCTCTCAATCGTCCTCTGTCTTCCTTTCACACACACGGCCACTTCCAATGCTCTCTTGCTCGGATAAACCATCAGTCACACCCTGCGACTTTTATTTCTCGCAATCATCCCCGTCTCGCAAGCACACTCGCTATACCGACGTTCCGCGTTCTCTTCTACGGCCATACACGTAGATAGTCTTTCTTTGCTCCGCTCATTCGTCTATACATACAGTATATTGAGTGGCGTACGAGTGCTATGTGGAAGAAAAGCGTGTCGTGATACCAGGCAAAAGAGCTCTGTGTCAGCTCGATGCTTCTTGATGGGTGCAGCCTTTGTTGGGCCCATCAAACAGCTGTTGTTAATAAAAAAAGAAAATACTTATTTGTCTCGTCACATTTATTCTTCCGCATCTTGGTTCAAATCAGGTTTGGTACTAGATTAGGTAGATAATTTGGTGCATATTGTCAAAATTTTTATTCTCGTTTAATGTTGACAGAATAAGGATTTTTATGTGACAAATTCGGATAAACGTCATTAATATAAAATCCATAGCATCGATGGGTCATACCGAATGGAAATATCATTTAAGACACTTTTACGTCCTTTTAGGTCGTTCAAGACATTTTTACATCCGAGAGTCGGATCTGTGAATTCTGGAATCCGAAACGGAAAAAAGTCACGTTTTTTAAAAATCATGATCAAAAGGCATGTAGCCGGTATTTTCTGAGGTAGAATATGCGACGTGAGAATGATAGTGAAGACCAAAATTGGACATTTTGAAGAAAAGAAGATTTAGGTTGGATTTTCCGACCTAAAGTGTCCCTTCGATTGGTGAGTGCTTTTGCTGTACTAAAACCGGATGCAGAGACTTCAATTTTATTCCGTTTTTAATTGTCTAAAAAGAGATATAATCCCGCTCACTTTTATTAAATTATAGCTATTGCTCCAAATAGTTCTTCATAAGTGCAGATTGATTCGACTTTATTTGGGATTGTATTTGATTTCAATTTAATGGGGATTTGATTTGATTTTCCTTTTTTTTTTACGTTTTTCACTCATTATCAAAAAATTTGAGCTGACAAGTCCAAATTTTATACATAAACGATTCAGCGATGATTGATACCGAGTTTTGGCATAATCTCTACCTAGTTTAAATTTTTTAAGAATTTTGCATTCTCTCATTTTTTATCATAGCAACTTATCGAAATATGTAAATAATGAACTAAAATTTGTTGCACACACCTAACAATTTTAAGGAATATTCTGCGTAAAATTTGAACAAAATCGATAAAAGTATTTAAATATAACATTAGATTGAAAATATTGTTATTGTTATTCTTTAAAGAAATTCAAAACATCTACATTGAGCATTAACTTCAGCAATACAGCAACAATTTGGCACCTAAGTAAAATAGTAATGTACTGTAGATCTCGCGATTTTTTATTAATTCCACAGGAGTCGTAAGTTCCTGTGCGCTATGTTGCGACGAAAATTCAGCAGTACGTGTTGTAGTTAAACATTTAATTGACGACAACTGATTTCGTATGACTGATTGAAATAAATAGTCAGTATTAAGGAAAACGATAACTTGAACTATATTTTAAAAACTTCACGGTAAATATTACAAGTGTGTGTCAAACGTGTATAAGTTAAACGCTTGATGTTGACTCGGCAACAAGTCGCTGAAGACTGATTCGAAATGGTTGGAGAAAAATGCACGTTTTGAGTTTTTCCTCCCTCCTTCCGATATGGAAGGAGGGAGTAAAGAGTGACGAATGTTTCAAGAATTTGTCTCGCGTATTCTCATTGGCTATTAAAGTTAGCGTCGCTCGAAGGTGAGTGCGGGGCGGAAGGCTAAGGGCTCGCGGAAAAACCCTTACGGTCAATCGGCAATAAACCATCTGGTTGCCAGTCACTGACGCATTGGTTTTTTCCCGCAATAAAAAATCTGCGTGCCAGATAGAGTTTTCCCAATAATATAACATCTGCTTGCAGGGTTGAATTTTTAAATAGCCTTTGAAAATACGCAGTGAGTACATTTTTCTGATCGCTTGAATTTTATATTACATAGTGTATGAATGAGTGTAAATATGCTTATTCTAAGAAAATACTTCATTTTACATATATACTCGAATATCGTCGTTGTCGACGATCCAAACTCCCCCCGTTGAGAGGATTCCGATCAACACTATTCTGTATTTTAATTGTCTTTTAAATAATTTCCTTTTTCTCAACGGGTAACGGCGCGAGTTTTCTCACGTTACGTTTAAATTCGCTGTTCGCTGTTTTCACTGTCACCACTCTCACGACGTCATCCGTGCCAGGGTGAATTGCTGTAACTCGTCCCAAGGACCACTGCATAGGTGGTAGATGGTCTTCCTTCAGGAGCACTATGGCCCCTTCCTTGATTGAAGGCTCTCCCTTGGTCCATTTTGCTCTGATGTTGAGCTCGTTCAGATACTCCTTGTTCCATCTGGTCCAGAAGTCCTGTCGAATTTTTTGAAGATGCTGCCACCGAGACAGCCGATTTGTCGGCGTGGAGTTGTAGTCTGGAGTAGGCAAGCTAGTTAACGAGTCACCGATAAGGAAATGACCAGGAGTGAGCGCTATGAGGTCATTGGGATCAGTAGACAGAGGAGTTAGTGGGCGTGAATTCAGAATGGCTTCGATTTCAATTGATAAAGTATTAAACTCTTCAAACGTAAATAGTTCGTTTGTAATCACTCGTTTGAGATGGTGTTTAAACATTTTCACCGTAGCTTCCCATAAACCACCGAAGTTCGGCGAAAGTGGAGGGATGAATATCCATTTGATACCTTGTTCCCCCAAAAAAGATGTCGTAGTTGATTGATGTTCTTCCGAATTGAACAATGCATACAGCTCCTTTAACTCGTTGTTTGCGCCAACGAAATTGGTACCGTTGTCAGAGCTGATAGTTTGAGGTTTTCCGCGACGAGAGATGAATCGCCTCAGAGCTCCCAGAAAACCTTCCGTCGTTAAATCGCTGACTACTTCCAAGTGAACCGCTTTGACTACTAGGCAGACGAACACCGCGACGTAAACTTTGACCTTTGTTCGGTTCCGATGTTTCTTTTCCTTGATGAAGAATGGACCGCAGTAGTCCACTCCCACGTTGGAAAAGGGTCGTGCTTGTGTGATTCGAATGCCTGGTAGGTTTCCCATTACGTAATCAATTGACGGTGGGTTTGCACGACAACATGGAATGCAGCAACGGATAATTTTGCGAACTTGACTGCGTCCATCAATCAACCAATATTTTCGCCGGATTGCGTACAATGTGGTTTGTATTCCGGAGTGATGATTCTTTGCCCATTAAGGTCTTGCATTTCATCGTGAAATGTGGCAGTTTGCACGAGCCGTACGAGTATATTTTCTGCGGCGTTCAGCTCATTGAAACGTAAAACTCCTTTGTTTTTATTCGTAAGTTTCATCCGCAAGCAATATGCAACAATGCGTCGCAGCTTGCCGAATGACGAGAATTTTTGAAGAAGGTCGCAATTGGTGGATGTTACGAAGCACGCGATCCGTTTCCTTTCAGTCATATCTTCCGGTATGTTGATGGATGTCGTTGGCCACGTTGATTCTTCGTTGATCAACCACGATGGACCGCGTTTCCAAATGGAGTTTTGTATAAACTCACTCGGAAGTTGTCCTCTGGATAGCTGATCTGCTGGATTGTCCTCGGATCGCACATGTCGCCAATCTGTTGTGTCAGTTTTCTCCTGAATTTCTGACACGCGATTTCCGACGAATGTTTTTAGTAGATGAGATGAGGTGTTGATCCAATGCAAGGTAACCATTGAGTCGCTCCATAGCACTGTCTTGTCGATTCTAATGTCGATGGCCTTTGACACTTGATGATATAGTTTGGCCAGCAATTGAGCAGCGCATAGTTCGAGTCGTGGTATTGTTATGACCTTTAATGGTGCCACGCGTGACTTTGAACATACTAATCTGCATTGAGTGTTGCCGGACAGATCACTGGACCGAATATAAATGCAGGCACCGTATCCTTTTTCGCTTGCATCGCAGAATCCATGTATCTGAATATTGTTTGCTTCTGGCCTCAGGATTCGTCTGTCACATGACCAATTGGTCAGTGCGCTCAGTTCTTCAACAAATGCAGTCCAGTCTGTGTAAATGCTGTGTGTTACTGATTCATCCCAATCGAGTTTAAGTAACCAGAGCCTCTGCATCAAACATTTCGCGTAGAGAATGATGGGGCCGAGCAAGCCGAGTGGGTCGAATATTTTTGCTATTTCCGATAGGATTTTGCGTTTGGTGACGGCGGCTTCTATTGTTATCGGCTTCACCGTGTAATTTATCACGTCCTCCTTGGCGTTCCATGATATACCCAATGTCTTCAATGTTTGCTCCTTGTCGAGCTGAAGAGAGTGACTGAGCTCATCTTCTGGAAGGTCGTCCAACACGCGCATATCGTTCGATGCCCATTGCCTTAGATGGAGGCCGCCAAATTCGAGGAGTTTGGTGATATCTGTGCGTAATTCTCGCGCCTTTTCAATCGTTGGGGCGCCAGTCAGCAGATCATCGACGTATAAATCACGTTTGAGACACCTTGCGGCTGCTGGATACTTGTGGCCCTCATCGTCTGCCAATTGGTGCAGACATCGAATTGCCAAGAAAGGAGCCGAGGCTAAACCGAACGTGACAGTGTTCAGTTCATATGTCTTGCGACCGGTTGGAGTTGGCCATAGAATCCGCTGATATTTTCTATCTTGCTTTCGAACCACGAATTGCCGATACATTTTCTCGATGTCGGCCGTTATAACGTAGTTATGTGATCGAAAGCGAAGAATCAACGAAAATATGTCGTCTTGTATCGTTGGACCAACCATTAATGCGTCGTTGAGAGAGACTCCAGAACTTGACTTCGCAGAGCCGTCGAACACTACGCGGACCTTTGTCGTATTGCTCGACTCTTTGATGACCGCGTGATGTGGCAGATAGAACCCGTCTCCGTCGTCCTTCTCGATTGCTGACATGTGACCTAGCTGTAAGTACTCCTCGATGACTGCTGCATATTTTTGATGCAACCCTTCGTCGGATTTGAATTTTCGCTGGAGAGAATTCAATCGGTTTATGGCTCGCCCCCGAGATTCCCCCAGCGCTGGATGTCCGCCTTTGAATGGTAGTGCGACCACATAGCGACCGGTTGCGTCACGACTCACATTTCTTCGGAAGTGCTCTTCGCATTCAAGTTCTTCCTGTGAGAAATGCTTGAGAGAGGTGCCTTCTTCGACCTCCCAGAATTTCGTCAAATCCTGTTGAATGTCGGAGAAAAGACATGTTGTGGCTGGAGTACGTTTGCTGTTGACGCTGCCGCCGATGACCCATCCCAGACGTGTTTTTTGCAGGATCAAATCCGTTCCTTTGTTTGACAGATCGAGTTGTCCAATGCAAAGCATCGATAATGTCGGACCTGAGCCTATTAGCAGATCCGCAGACGTCGACTTGTGGAACTCAGGATCTGCTAAACGTATATTTGAGGGAATATTAATTGTTTCCCTTGCAATTGATTCCGCTGGGACAGGGTCCGAAATCCGCGGTATCGTCAAAAATATCAATGTTTTTTCGAATCCATCGTGGATCGATTTAAAGGTGGCGGTGACAATATGTTTCGTCGTCGTAGCCATTGAGTTTAATGCTCCCACAGGAATGGACAATTTCTTCTTTGGTAGTTGTAATGCTGTGGCTAATTTCTCTGTAATAAAATTCGCCGTAGAGCATGTGTCCAATAACGCACGACATCGAATTCGTCGGCGCTTGCAATCAAATATGTCGACCGCTGCACTTGTCATTAACTCCCGCATCGTATTTGAAGTTAATGTCATTCGTCGGTCAACAATTGTTGCTTCCTGGGTTTCGTGTAGTACCTCCGTTGTCAATGGACGCTTCGGCGCGTTTTTTGACAATAGGCGGAGATTTTCCACTCCTGCGGGTGCCACGAGTCAATTATGCGAAGTCGTCGCCGTGGATTCGCTTTCTTGATGGAGCAGAGTATTATGTTTTTCACTGCATTTGAGGCAGTTCCGAAATTTGCACTCCTTTGATTTATGCGAACGGAGGCAGTTCAGGCAGAGAGATGCGTCCTTGACAATTTTGATTCGACTTTGAACCGGTAATTCGCGAAATTTTGAGCACTTGTAAAGCGGATGTGCTTCTTCGGCGCAGACTGAACATTTCGTTTCGACCGTCGTTGCTAGTGCTTTGACCGATTTGTACTTGTTACCGGTTTTGCCCTTTGGCGCTGAGCTGCTTGATTGTTCGCGACTTTCTGACTCCCACTGCGCGATTCGCGACGCGGTCCTACATAAAAATTCCATAAGCTTTTCGAGCTTTGGAAAGACACCACGTTCCAGAGTTTCGTCCCATTTTTGGCGTGTCATTCTATGCAGTTTCTCGACAATGATTTGTACGACGAGGGGTTCACCTAACTCGACGTTTAACGATTTGAGTGACAGCACGTGTTGCTGCGCTTCGTCCGCTAAACGCATCAGTCCCGCCGCGGTTTCCTTTTCTTGAATCGGCATTCGAAGGAGTAGGCTTAGATGACGCGTGATAATTATCCTCTCATCCTGGTAAGATTGCTCGAGTTGGTTCCATGCGCGCGTATAATTGTCTTCCGTAATAGTGAACAAGTTGACCTTGCGCGCTGCATCTCCCGATAATGACGCTTTTAAATATTGCAATTTTTCGACGTTGCTGAGATCACGACGGTTTCCGATCATTGCGAGGAACGAGTCTTTGAAACTGAGCCATTGCTCATATTTGCCATCGAATTTCGGAAGCGAGGCTTCTGGCAGCTTCACACGTGGGGCATATCGCATCGTATCGTTACCGTTTACCGTATCAATCGTGTTTGATGGCGTCGGATGCGACCTTGCAACGGCAAGTAAAGTTTCGGCTTCGCTTATTAAATCAAGGCCTTGTCCTTCGATAGAGAACCTCTCTGCTGAGTGATCGACTTCTTCGTCGAGTTCGTCTAATTCTTCACAAATACTGTCAAGTGCCGCAAAGGTTTCTTTAAACTTATCTAAACGCGTTTTAATCCGAATAGCATTTGTGGGCTGCCCATCTTGGTACTCCTTGAGAAACGAGGCGAAGAACGTGATTTGCGCCTTGATTGTACCGCGTTTCTTTACGAGTTGCTTAATTGTTTGAGCGTTAGCCATTCTGAATTTTTAGGATATATGTCTAAAAGGAGTGGTGACGTAGTTGTTAACGAGCTTACCGTTGTTGCGGGTCTTCGTTGTCGAACGTAGTCTCCTGTTGGTGGGCTCTGCGTTGTTGAACAGAGTCTGCTGGGCCTCTTCTCGTCCTTGCCTTGCTGAAGAGACGAGTTTCGTGTGCTATCCTTGTTGGTGCACAGCTGGAGAGGTCTTGTTGAGCACGACAGCACTTCACACACTTTGATTTTAGTTAACCGTGAGTTCGGATCGGGCTGATCCGGCTCGAAGGACCAAAAAATGTACTGTAGATCTCGCGATTTTTTATTAATTCCACAGGAGTCGTAAGTTCCTGTGCGCTATGTTGCGACGAAAATTCAGCAGTACGTGTTGTAGTTAAACATTTAATTGACGACAACTGATTTCGTATGACTGATTGAAATAAATAGTCAGTATTAAGGAAAACGATAACTTGAACTATATTTTAAAAACTTCACGGTAAATATTACAAGTGTGTGTCAAACGTGTATAAGTTAAACGCTTGATGTTGACTCGGCAACAAGTCGCTGAAGAC
Organism: Ephialtes manifestator; assembly: GCA_963970395.1. Lineage (NCBI taxonomy): Eukaryota > Metazoa > Arthropoda > Insecta > Hymenoptera > Ichneumonidae > Ephialtes > Ephialtes manifestator. Next base: position 5,949,841 of record OZ019980.1, read on the forward strand.
TGATTCGAAATGGTTGGAGAAAAATGCACGTTTTGAGTTTTTCCTCCCTCCTTCCGATATGGAAGGAGGGAGTAAAGAGTGACGAATGTTTCAAGAATTTGTCTCGCGTATTCTCATTGGCTATTAAAGTTAGCGTCGCTCGAAGGTGAGTGCGGGGCGGAAGGCTAAGGGCTCGCGGAAAAACCCTTACGGTCAATCGGCAATAAACCATCTGGTTGCCAGTCACTGACGCATTGGTTTTTTCCCGCAATAAAAAATCTGCGTGCCAGATAGAGTTTTCCCAATAATATAACATCTGCTTGCAGGGTTGAATTTTTAAATAGCCTTTGAAAATACGCAGTGAGTACATTTTTCTGATCGCTTGAATTTTATATTACATAGTGTATGAATGAGTGTAAATATGCTTATTCTAAGAAAATACTTCATTTTACATATATACTCGAATATCGTCGTTGTCGACGATCCAAGTAATAACTTCACATATATTCCATTTTTCCTTTAAATATATATGCACAGGTCAAGTTGTTATCAAAAGTTTGGTGTGAAGTTTGCAAAGAAATTTAAAAAAAATCACTTCGCCATAAAAGTGTTAATATTAATTCATAATTTAAATAGCGTTTATTTATGATCCATTGGTTGATTCCGTATTCGAAAGCACGTGGACAAGGAACAGCAAACTTCCGGTTGGTCATTCTTCAGCCGATCGGTGAAGCTTAGTCCACTCGAGCAATCCACTATCATTTTTCTGAACGCACCATTTCCTCTCCCGTCCCCTTTCTTGCCCAGCTTACTTTATTCCACCAAAATGATAGATGCAAGTGTCCGTTCTATTTCTGGTCACATTAGAATTTCAATGGGAAGCCAAAGACTGACCAGGGTCCAATGGGGCACCCCAGGGAAGCCAGAGAGTAAAGGATGCTGGTAAAAAAAATACGAATACAGAGCAGGAAAAGTGTATCGCTAAGAACCGACAAACTCATCTTGGTGGCCTCAGTATCATCTCCACCGTGCTTATAGTTTGGCCTCGGGCAACGGATAAAAAATTGAGCGATATCCGTCCGGATGAAGCACCCAGCGAGCTTCCAGGGAGATTCACTTTTTTAAGGCTTTGTGCTTTTCTCAGCGATTGTATCGACGTAGGAAAATGAGAGTCGGCAATGCGCATCGGGCATTGATGGATTCAACGCTATTTCCCGGTGAATAGGAGGATTATGCGTGGTATAAATACGCAATTTCGACGCGAAAACCACCCCCTCTTTTGCTCACTCCCTCTATTTGTATTTTCCTCTGTTGCATCGTCTCTGATGGCAGAACGAGTCGATAACCAGTCGCCAAATTACCCAGTCACAAATTAACAAATAGCTTAGCTATCAACGATCAACAACGGGACTGACAAATTTACGCTCGATTGCTTCGACAAATTTCGGTATTTCTCGACTATGCCAAAATTCAACCAACAGCCAATATCGTTCACCAAATAATACTCTGTACGTCTATTGGAGTAGAAGTCAATCGAATTATTCTGTTTAACTCTCGTTCTGCCAATTCTCGGTTCTTTTCTCTTTTTTTTTAAGGCAATTGTCCGCTCTGAACGATTTGTTGAAATAACTCGGAGGCAAGAGCTCGTTCAGCTTGCTTTTCAAGCTTATTTGCATTGATGGGGAGGGTGCGTAAATTGAGGAGGGAGATTCGACAAGCAGGGGGAAAAAGTGGTACTCGAGGGTGCAGCGTTGCTCCGCTCGTATCGAGACATCGGAATTCAACTTCCGGTAGCCCTGCGACCACCTGGTAAGCTACGACGATGATCATCGATGCATGAAGAGAGGCGCGCATAACTTCGAGCGAGGGTTCAACTGTATCCTCTTAAGTAGTGTATAATATTATCGAGACCTGCAATGATGCACTCTTCAACTCTGCATTACCCCGATGACCGCACCTTGTACTCTTTCACTTCATAACCTCCCTCCATTTTTTTCCCCATTTACGCTCCATTCTTCGCCATTCATTTTTATTAACCGCGCGCAGAGCACACGTGCTGCGCTCATTAGGTGCTGCGTTTTATTACACGGCGCGAGCTCCGCTCGACTTAATTACATATCAACGATGCGAGACGCACTGTGACCACTTTTCGCTTTTACACGCCTCTGTTTTTCTAAGTAAATTTTGTTTTGCTGAACCTTTTTTAGTAACATATCGAAATTCTTAATTTACAAGTTATTATACCAAAGAAACCGTATATTTCAGAAAATTTCGGTAGTCCAATAAATGACAAAAATTTGGTATTGGTCCATGCGAATATTTTTTTTATAATTACGATTCATTAAATATTAATGTACCAATTAAATATAATTGAGATTTTCTGTAACATAAACATTTTATATCTCCCGTAACTCGTTTTTTTCGGCCAGTCAATTGAATGCCAATGCCAGTATATTAGTTACGGTAACAATGGTCATTTCCAGAATATATTAGAGTTTTTAAATCGTCTATTCATAGGCATTATCAATGCTGAATTTTCCTCAACGTATAGTAAGCCCGGCAACTATTGAGTGATGACTAATTCAAGACTGGTACGATAATAATAATATAGTGGCATAGAATACAAATAGATTTTTCAAAGAAACATTTTCATTCTATTACAAAATTCTGAAAAAATATGACAAAAAATGAAAATTCCGTCAGGAGTTTATAAACAAATTCATATTTAATCAGAATAGTTGCTAAGAATTATTGGTTTTTTTTGGCGATCGGAAACCAAGATTTAAAAAAAATGTTATAAACTTTTTCGAAGGGCAACTACTAAAACCAAGATGAATCGGAATTAAAGAGATCCTACTTGATGTAGAAATAAACGTAGAGCAATTAATTTACAGAAATGTGACTCAGTTTACGCAAATAACCAAAGAGACATATTATTCGTAGTTATTTGAAAGTTAAATTTGAAATTATAGTGCGATCTTGACAAGCGCTAGCTAATTTTGTTTGTCAAAAAAGTTTCACAAATAAGCCGACTAATTCTCATTGCTTTACTTCACAATTAGGAGAAAAATTGATTTACTCCGCAACATTTTTTTTTTTTTTTTTAATACAAATAGCTGTTATTTGTAGTCGATCAATATCACAAATGCTTACCGGCAAATATATGTAATATCTATTGAGAAATAAAATGAGCATACGCTTATAAAGATCGAAGTAGAATAACAAATTTGACTTAAAAAATAATACGAATAATATATGCAATCGGCTATTATCGTAAAGGACGTTACTTTTCTATAAATTTATTACTATACATTCTTTACATTAAGTTGGATATCTTTAATTCACATTAACATCCGTCTACATTAAATTTTCTTTGAAAATTAGTACAACATTTTTTTAAAACCTTTTTATACAATTGATCTGACTGTTTCATCGATGCCTCTTTAAAGCAGTGCTATGGAAGAATTCGACGAGTGGGAATGCAAGTGTGAGATATATTCGATGAAAACGCATGGATGTCCTGCAGTGAACAGCAGTCAGTGTTTATAGGGGCTTTCCTTCCCGCTGATACACGCACGAGGTTCGGTTAAATGCGATATCTCTCGACGCGGATTTATGTGCGGGAGACGTTATAGCCTATGGGTGTAGAATCTCCAGAACCCGCCGGATAGCTAGTCTCGAGTCGTAAACTCGAGATAATTAAATTATGGAAATAAAAAAAAAATATAAAAAAACGTGAAGATCTGGAAGAGTGAGTTCGAGGAGAGGAGCGTTCGACGCGAGAAGAAAAATCGTAAAAGCAATCCGACCGACAAATCTGTATAATGTCCCATGATCTTTATCGCCTCACCCGGATGCCTGGATAAACGAAATACAGATATATGTATACCAACACCAAGTCTTTTTATTCACACTTTTATACTACACGTATATAAACAGATATATGTATCCTAAAACCATGGCGAGACACACTTTGAGAGTCTTGCACTCGAGCACGTATATATTAAAGGACAATTTTTATATCCGTGCTTTGATGCATTGCATTCGCAGCGCTCTGAAATTTAATTAAATAAATTCAATAGAAATACAACGACAATCATTATTTATTAAACTTGGCCAAAGGATAAGATTTCTATATGTCACCAGTATATCAGAAAATGGCGTAAATTATTGTTTATGTTTGAAAATATCTCACTGTATTGATAGGTTTTCGAGTTGAAGATCATTTTTAGGATTAATTTTTCATCGTATGCGAGTATTCTCGGTCAATATTTTTAATGATGGAATTTTGCAAAGCACATCTCGGGTCTGAGACAGTGATTGCCAGATTCAAAGTGCGCGAAACCGAAGCCCAATTCAAATTTCACCAATGCGAATCTTTTTACAAACATCGACTGTAGCTGCTGAATGAATTTAAGGGGGGGGAGTCAGGTCAAAAATTTAAAAAAATCGATTATTTTTTTTTCTGTGAAAACATTCATTTCCATGTAATCTATCTATTAGTAAAGTTATAAGCCGGAATTCGCAAAAATGGCTAAGTTTCTACGGTACCATTCATATTTAATTTTCTCAAAAGTCGTACAAATTACCAGAATATTATATTTGAATTTTAAATTATTTTATTTATTTATTTTTATTATATGCAAACATTATGGCCGATTTTTTGTTCACACAAAATAATTAAGGGTGTTGAAAAAAAAAAAAATCAAATATTTTTTTTTTTTTTTGCTCTTCGGCAGTTTCGTTTAGTTACGTACACCCTCTGAACCTGCAAAATCTTAGACCTGAATGCGAAAAAATGGCCGATTTCTGCAATATACCTGTTTTTTAATGATTTTTTTCTATATAATAAAAAGTTTATTACGTATTTGTAAATAAATTTTTATTTTTTTACCATTTTTTAAATCAGTTAGCGAAACGCGATACAAATGACGCGATGAGAGTGTAATGTCTTCAACGCAACACGTAACACTTACATTATATTCGAATTCGCGCGAATAATGGGACATGCGCTGTGATATCTTAGCACGTATCGCATGCGCAGCGTGTTACTGCCTCGAGAAGTTACTTCTGGTACTTGCGAGACGCATAACCTCGAATTGACGTTTTTATTTTTCGTTCATATTATGTTATTAGTTTGATTCCGTTGGCCATTTACGGTTTTTTTTCAATCAATAGTGTTTAAAACAGAATCAACAATCATCAGAAGTGATCAGATATGTAAATTTGTTATGAAGTGATGATTTAATGTTTGTGCAGCACATTTGTGAATGTGTCAACATTGGATAAATTTTCAGTGATGTTGTCAATAAAAGTGATCATCCCCATATTATTTACAGGTTTTTTTCAAATTATGCATTCATTTACTTATTTATTTGTAAAAAAAAAAACATTTATTAATAACATTATTAATAACATTCTGTAATCTGACTTGCAAATAATATTTTTATTTTGTTCATTAAAGGTACTAAGGTGCCCCAAAGGTGAAAACAGCATAAACATTTTTATTTGAGTGGTAAGCTTTAGATGCCATTTGCCGAAACTTGGTTTTAAACCTATTCTGCGCGTGATTCAGACCAAACTGCTAGGCAGATTGGGCTGGTTGACGTCTCATTTTCTTCTTCATGAAAAGATACACCGGCTAAATGGAGCAAAAGTTAATAAAAGGTAATATTTTTCAAGTGACATAATTATTACTAAATAAATTTTATGCTATTTTCTAAATCAGTTATTAATTTTGCATTCAGAATTTAAAAAAAATATTTTGCTCCATTTAGCCGGTGTATCTTTTTATGAAGAAGAAAATGAGACATCAACTAGCCCAATCTGCCTAGCAGTTTGGTCTGAATCACGCGCAGAGTGGAAAACCTAAGACCTTTGCTTAAGATAATATGGAAAGGCATACGCAAGTCAGATGGCAGTAAAAAATCCTTTCATCGAGTACCAACAATATAGTTCATTGATCATTTTTATATGCAAGAGAATTTGGATGATATTGAATTTACAAATTTAATTATTTTGACCTGACTCCCTCCCCTTAATTAATTCATCAAGCCGCCACAGTCGACGAATTCTAATCTGAAACAAATTGTGAAAACATTCCGCCACGAGCCTGGTTCGAACTAGTGATGCGGCTCGAGACGAGGTTCTTTCGAATCTCGCTCATTTTTTCTTGCGTTTGTCATTTGTCTGAAGTTCTCGTCTCGAGCTTGCGGTATGAAAATAAAAATCATAGTCTCGCTCGATCTTGCTTAAAATAACAAACGAGATCGAGCGAGATCTTGATACTTATGACAGATAAACTGTCAACAAAATAGAGGCTATGTTATAGTTCTGAATGCGACAGTATCGCACGATACGATAGGATATGCTCCGTTAGGTTCTGCCACCGACCACGAAAATGATATTGTGTGCCTAACAGCTTCCCGAAATGTCGGCATGGAAGTATAGTAGGCTTTCAAGGGCTTTAAACGTTGATTGTCTAGTATAAAAGAACTACACCAAGCGAAAAAGTTTCGATGAATCACGGAAATCTTGGCCATCGAAATTAAATACGTATCAGAATGACGTTCTACCATATTGGTCGGTATTACCATTCGAATCGTTGGCACTACCGTTTGAGGTGTAAGGGAAATAGAATAATCGATTGGTTGTGTCAACTCATTTTTTGAATTATGGCAACTAATTTTTTCTTTTCAGCGTATAAATACATTACGTATACTACGTATGAACCGTTATCTAAATATAACGAATATGAATCATTGGAGAAACTACTAATTTCGTCCATAATCGTCGCCGGCGGTCTGCGCGTTATAATCAGGTTTCAAAAACACATGAATGGCTGTCTGTGTGAACTCGTCGGCTTTCTGGCTCGGGATAGCCCACAATGAGCGTAATTTCGCATTCACATACAAACATAAATACGAGCCGTTAGGAGATACATACCTGGACAGTATAGTGTAGAAAGGACCTTCATAGATTCTCGCGCTAGCTGCACTCGCGAATTTCTCTCTCTTGCGTATTATTCCCGTAAATGTATGAGGGTGTTAAACCGCGCCGGAATGGCGTCCCATGCATAACGCTCAACGGTATATATGCTCTATATTCTCATCTCTATATCTTTCTCTTTATTCCTCCTACTGTTCTGTTCTACGAACGGCTATCCATTCTCCAGCCACCCGCTGGTTATTCCGTTATTCGTACAACGACAACAGGTACATGTACACACTTAGAAGAACTGCAATACGCAAGATCCATCCCTCTAACAGATATAGCTCCGTATATGTGTGTTTTCTAAGTACGTATATGTAATATGTTAGCTATATAGTGAGCGTGCATTTTGCGTCGTAAAGTACGTAGTGGAAGGGTTAAATCTTCCGCGTTAAATGGGACAGGACAAACTTCCCCGGAAACTTGGTGAAATCGTAACGTTTCATAGCCGTTCGCTACCCGTGTGCAGTATGTATAAGTATGCTGCTCTGCTATAGATATATTTTGGTATGTGGTGTAGTAGATGCTGTTGTGAAGGATATACGAAGATCTGTGTACTATACCAGTGGTGCATTCGCCATTGTACTTTGAGATATCATGCACGATATACCAACACTAGCAAGAGATTATATGGGACATTCCATCCCGATTCGACCTGGGTCTGACCCTCGACCTCCTTGATTTGGCTCGTAATTTTTTGTACGATTGATTAGACCCTCAAATGCACCAGATTTTTATTTTTTATTTTTTCTATGCAAATTTGTTTAAAAATATTTCTTTAAAGTGACATATCGAATGCCCTAATTAAAAAATCTGAAATACTTCTAAAAAATACTTTGTTGAATATCAAAATTTTCTAGCTTATAGCCAAAGTGGGCAAAATTTTTCTTCTTATAGTTTTTAAGCTTTTTTGATTTTAACACAATTTAAAAATCTGAAAAAATTCTGGAAAATACAGTTTCATATACAGAAATGTTTGACAAGCCGTTCATAGTAGTTTGATTTTTTTTTCTATTTTTTAATAATTTTTTTAATCAAAAAAGTTTACAAACTATGTGAAGAAAAATCTTCCACACTTTGGCTCTAAGCTAGAAAGTTTTGAGATTCAATAAAGTATTTTTCAGAATTTTTTCAGATTTTTTAATTATGGCATGCTGGTCCTAGAATGTGGCATGTATAGTGACAAAAAAATTTGACAAATTCCTAAAAATCTGAAAAAATTGTAAAAAACCGAGTTCACATAAATGAACGTTTGACCTATCGCTTGTAGTAGATTAATTTTTTTTCTATTTTTTCATAATTTTTTTAAATCAAAAAAGTTTCAAAACTATAAGAAAAATTTTGCCCACTTTGGCTATAAGCTAGAAAATTTTGATAATCAAGAAAGTATTTTTCAGATTTTTAAATTAGGACATTCAATATGTCACTTTAAAAAAATATTAAAAAAAAAAATTTGCATAGAAAAAATAAAAATATTAAATCTGGTGCATTTGAGGGTCTAACCAATCCTACAAAAAATTACGAGTCAAATCGGGGAGGTCGAGGGTCAGACCCAGGTCGAATCGGGATGGAATGGCCCATATATATATGGATGGAGTATACTCTCGACTAAAAGCATTTTACGACGGGATAAGAAGAACGTTCCAACTAAATCCTGCGGGAATGAGAGTATAAGAGAATAACGAGGACAAGAGAAACGGAAGACTCAGTCGAGAGCATTTGCATTGTTAATAAGAAATAGTGCGTCTGCATATCTTAGAGACGTTAAGATCGCGTTTATTTATTTATTTTAATCAAGTAAGCTATTTTTGTCTTTTTTGTGCTGACAGGATGTTCATCCAGTTGAAGGAATGACGTTAGGAAAGTAATTGTTTATGTCACATTTCAATTGAAATGAATAATTGCAGTATTGAAAATATTATTATACTCACAATAAGGAAAGAATGTAATATTGATAGCTGTGAAAATTGTTAGATTGAAAAGCTGCAATTGATTTTTTAAACTCACTGTAATCGTTTTGCAGTCGAAGAAATTTAAGAGTATGTTACGTGCTGATGTAACTTCATACTGTCACTATCTCATTCTTTTACAATTGAAAACTTACAGCAGTAATTTGTAAAAAGAGTTCTAAAAAATGATTATCATTAAAAATGGAGATGTGCATCTTTTTAAGTCAAAACCGACATTCTTAGCTCTATCCTGAGTTATTTTCCGCAAAGTCAGGCTTGAAAAGAGGCTTGCGTATTCAGTGCTGAACGTCAGGTGTGGTAGAGAGAGGATTTATTCTGCTTAGCCAGAGTACCGAAAACCTTAAAGCTAAATCGCACACAATGCGTGCAAATCGTCGGTTGAATAAAAACTACACTATTTGACTATAGAAATAATTGCAAAGACCAAAAATTGATAGTTATAACCTACACTGTTAAAAATCAGCGATGTAAAATGACGCTGTTGTGGACTTTTTATTCGTGTTACCCATTATAGTGTTAATTTTAACGCTTTTCGCGGTGTAAAATTGACACGGGCGGTTTCCTTAAATTTATTCCAGTGTCAATTTCATTTATCAACACTGACGTTAGGATTTTTCTTTGTTTTACGAATATCAGTGTAACCATTACACCCGCTCGTGTTAATTTGGCACAGTTCGATGTCAATCATGTGCACATGATGGGGCGCCAACTAGCCGCGATCAGTGTTCACATCCAGTGTATCCAGGAATCTAGAAGATCACGGTTTGCTGTTGAGCGCCTCGGTTCTAGGCATTCACTGAGAAAAATGAACGGCTTTGCCAACCAAATATCTGGCTGTCAGAGCTATACTGGAGTCTGTCAGCACCATAGTGTTGCTGTTTAGTTTCAACAGCCGAATACTTGCGCTTCACGGCGTCCGCTTGCAGGAGCAAAACGGTATAGTTGTGGAAGCTGATCGGTCGCTGACTTCCAGCAGGCATGCGATATTTAGCTTGCACTTCCAAGTTTTTAGGTTAGGAAGGATGTCTAGAAGGATGTCAATCGTGTGTATCACCGCTTATTAATTGAATGCCTTACATTCAAAACTACTCTCCCAGTTCTGAGAGCCCATGACTGTAGTTTTCGTTTCAACTACACCTCCATCAATTCACACTTTTGGCATTAATCGAAACACTGCATAAAAACATGTCTGCATAGGCCGATGCCGAAAATAATTGCGCGGGAATCTTGCGTACGAGTGCATACTCGTGGGTCTGCGAACCGAGCGTTTAGCTCTTGCAGTGACGCGTCGTTGCTTATATAGCTCCCATAGCTATACTGAGATTGTTACCGCATCCGAGCAACGAAAATTCTTCAGTAACTGAAGCGTATCGTTTTAAGAAAATTCTTGTATAGTTACAGTAACCATTACATGGCCAGCAAAACGATATCGTTACTATAGAAATTCGCATTTTCTCGTGCGAGAATATTCATGGCTATAATAAAAAATATGGACGCGGCAATACTTTGTTTTGTTGCAGGAGCCAATCATTTTTCTCAGTGTTGTATTGTTCTCGGCTATCAGTATTGTTTGTGCGAGTGCCGCAGAATATCAATGGAATTGAGTCATAAGTATTATTACCCTATTTTAGATATAACGATCAAAAAGACTCTACATGTTTTAGTTAAGTTGTTGAATTAGCAACATTAAAGCACAAGCGTGCATATGTTGTTAATCAACCTTAGAAGAGTACTGTATATGTATATTGTTCTAAAATATGCTATATTTTAAATAAAAGGAATTTCTAAAAAAATTTGTTCGGTGCAATTAATTTATAAGAGTGTTTGAAACCACATTTTCAGATTATAACACCTGCACAGTTAAAAAATATTAACACCGTGCCGGTGTTACAAAATTAACACTAAGGTGGTGTTAATGATACGATTGCTAGTGGTGTTAACTCAGTGTCATTATTATTTAACGCTATTCGATTTACACTGCTCGTTAACACTACAGTCGGTGTGGACCTATATAGACACCGACCTGGTGTTATTTTTAACACCAGATTTTTAACAGTGTATATTTAACTAGGGCTACCGCATTTTTTATTTTCTCGGCACGTAGAAAGTATATATAAATACAGAAAGGGTTGCAATCGAAACGAAAGTTCGTGTGGTAGTTACATGTTTTAAATATCCTAAAATCTAAAAAAAGTATTCACAAACAGATTCATTTCCATTTGTTTGTCTGTAGATATCGACCGGAAACACAAATATATTTTTCATACAAATTTCAAATCGTCCTATCCAATGTGTTCTAGGGATCTACGCTGTTAAAAATATCGTGTATAAGCTCCCATTACAGGCAAAGGAGGGTCTTTTACACACACGGGTATATTAAATTTAATATGCATGTGAAATGTAAAAAAAACAGTTTCTAGTGAATCCTATAAAAATTAACAATTCAAAAATGTGTAATTCCATTACAGTTGTGTATTAAAGTTAACATATCATATCTGATGAAACAAATTACTGGTCGTGTAAATTCGCCAACATCCGATCTGTCCAAATATTGAAGCGGCGAGAACAGTAATGCTAAAATGGTAGTCATATATGAGTCGTTCAAGCTCATTTTACGTACCGGCACCTCGTGAGTACAGCTCATTAGCATCGCGATATGTATCAACTATTACACTGAGTAAAGAGTTTATTTGTGGGTACTAAGATTTGTTAACTATTAACAAATCATAATGTTAAATATGGCGAAATGAATATTTTGTTATAATTAACAATACGCTTATTTAACCCTTTCAATTGGCACAAATAGTCATTTATTAACAGTTAATAAATGAATATTAACTGTTATTTTAAGAAACAGCTCAACGAAATATATTGTGTTGTAGTGAATAAACTCTTTTCTCAGTGTAAGCCGCGAGGTTGAACATTTCTTGTAGAGAACGTTCGTTTCAATTACCATGTGACATCTCATCCAACAATTTCGTAACATACTCCAGTTACTTGCCGATAAAAACTTGACGCTAGTAACAAACATGATTGAAAAATTCTTATGTTGTGAATACTCTAGTAACAAATTTGTTGTGTACTGTCGACAACTTTCCATTGAGATAATCCGTGACATTAAATTAATTAAGCAAAATAAAAATGGGAGAGATAAACGGCGCAGGCGACCATTAATAATATTTAATCCTGTCGATACAACTCTCGGCCTGAACCCTTTTCAACGATTCGACTAACAATATTTCTCACGCACGATCGACTCACAATAATTGGCGTCACGAAGCGTCGACTCGTTTATATCCTTCCACCCTTTAGCTTATTTTCTGCCTCTTACTCGCACTCACCATTCACATCATCCAACCCCAAGTCCGTAAAAACTTTAAATTCATTTCGCGGACTTTGGCATTGTCCACGCATCTGCTGCGAGGTCTGTCTTTGGTGTGCCAACACTGTACTTTGCTATATAGGAATTGCTGATAGGGGCTGCTAAAACGAAGGATAGAGGGGGCTCAATTTCATTATCAGTGTAATTTTAAAGTGGCTGTCAGATCTCTCGTTGCGTGTTGTATCTACGAAGGGTGACCTGGCGTTTTGACGCTTTCTTGAATGACATCCCTTTCTGACATGGATTTACCAGATCGCACCACACTATTTATTTAGCTACGCTTATACTACGTGTAATAGGGAGGTATACACATATATATGTAGGAACACAGACTGAATCATCATCCCTTAACGCGTTTCGTTTCCCTCCAACAGCTTCTATTAACGGACGAACGGCCCCCCAATGAGGTTACAGAACTTTGCACAATAATTCGAGTAATTCGAATTCAAAATGTACGAAAATTCGTTCAACATAGTCAGTCGATCAAATTGCAAGCCAACGCGAATTGTGGCAATGCTTGCTTCATTCAATTAGTCTCCGTTTTTTTTAAATCGACGCAGGATTGCAAAATGAAACGCGTGTGAAATTGTTCATGCGAGCTCGGGCGATTACATTTTGTAACCCAATCCATTGTACATTGTAATCAATTGGTTGCATTTTGGGCTTACACGTGAGAATACTATGGGTAATTCGATAGCTCGAAAACAGGTGGTCCGAACCGACTCATCGAGAGAAACGTTATCAATTAGTGTAATACCCGGAAGGGATAAATGGTTGCAGGGATTTCGGGGTCATTATTGTTATATATAGAAAATTACAAGCCATCGGATTTCTCGTGATATCGTGTAAAATTAACGCTTGTTTGCATATTGCGTTAGTGTATACGCAGCGATTGTCATAACAAAAATATTATACAATGCAAGTAATATTTTATTTTTTTTACGGGCGAATCATCACGAAATTTATAATTTTTCGATCAACAGTATCTGTTGAAAACGGTAATGAGAAATATCACATGGAGAGAATTTTATATTAACTCTGAAATAATCATTGTAATACTGAGCCATTGTTTTTCCACGCCGATAATTTTTAGGTACGTTCATTATTTCGTCCTAACCGGAATCAACTTTAATCAATTGCACAATTAATAATGATTCGTGAAACACTAAACTTTTCTGCAAACGTCACGTACATTAATTTTACATCATCCTTGCGTATAAAATGTTATTTACGTAGTTCCCCGGTATCTGCACGAAATAAATCTTATTCAAGTCCGTATTAATTTTCGTAATAGAAATGTTCACGGAGAGTTAAAAATAAATATATACTTACCGAAATCAAGGTGACAAATATATCACATTTATATTTTAATGATGACATTATTTGACGTGAGACTTAACAGAAAATTTCAAATGTATAAAAATATATCGCGGCTCTTTCGTATGATTACCATGTCTGTCATGTCATAAATTAGACTAAAAGGGCGGAATTTAAAAATATATATCGATAGTCCAAAATCCCGGTTGTACATACATTGTGTACACACGAGTCTATATCGTAAATAAATTTCGGAAATATGTTCCAGGCGTAGCTTGTTATTTTCACACTCGTGGATGTTTGATCGTGTCCCAGAAGCACAAGAGGAGGGAGAAGAAGACAAAAAATCGTGAGAAGAAAGGAGAGAAGAGACCACAAGGAAAAAAGGGAATCCATTGAGAGAAGCCACCCCAGGGTGGGCTGACATAACAAGGGGGTGCCTGCTTGTTCTGTTGCTTCGTCTCCCGTCGGATAAAGCGAAGGCGCGCAAGCGAAAGGCAGTTCGCTCGCGAAGCAATCTTCCTTTGAGGTTTTACGTCTGCTGCTAGCAATGATAAAAAGCCACCGCGGTAAGAAAACGAAGATCGCAGGAGAGGCAGCGTTGTCACCGGAGAATCGACACAAAAGTGACCATCGTCAGGGTAACCGATAGGAAGAACCCAAAACGAATCCTCGGACAGGCTCATCTCTTTTTTTTTATCTCATCTTGAATACGCATCTGGTCTGCAATAACACGAAAATAAAGTAGGAGTTACAAGGGGAAGGAAATAAAAGGGATTTTCTTTTTTTAAAGGAGGAAGCTCCAAGGATCAGAGGCTCTTATAATGTCTAGACAATATTTGTCTTGACCCAGGAATAAGAAAATAATAAATGAAATTGGGTACTAAGGTCATAACGGGGTTATGAGCTGTAAGGTAGTTAAAGTTTTCAACTACAGCACACTCTCGCCTCTTTGCCACTTCCTGAGCTTCGCAGCTTTTCCTCTCTCTCTCTCTCTCTCTCTGACACCCTCTATCTTTCCTATCGTCGTTCGTTTCTTGTTTCGCGGTAAATTTGTTCGATACCAACGAGTGAGACGTAAAGAGCTTCTATGTATATGTATATGTTTTGCCGGGGGTATATGAGAGCTCGTAAATCCAAGTTCCGAACGAAATTGCCGTCGGCACTCCATCATCACCGCGTCCCCTCTTGTTCATTCCCGCCAATCGAGAATAATATAATAATCGGGAATTATTATCGTCATCCAATCGCGCTTGGCAGTCATTATTCAAAATCTCATCATTTTTTAATGCTTCATTTTCATTCGTCATCATGACAAAGTAATTGACGCCTTTTTTCTTTCTACGATCTGGTTTACTTACACACCGAAAGAAAAAGTTTCATTGATTCACGGAAATCTTTGCCAATGAAATGAAATACTTGAGTTTCAATACTATCTTTTCTTTGAATGATTTCGAACTCAATGAAAAGTAGTGACATTGAATCAATGAAACATTCATTTAAACCAATGAACCTTCCTCTTTAACTTCAAAGAAATGTGTACTTAAGCCAAGTATGTTCTTTTCATTAACGTTACTTAAGAGGCAGTGACACTTCCCCCACCACAGCTCAAAATTTCGAAACCTATTTTTTCCTAAACAACTCGGCATAAAGCACTTTTCATAAAGCTCAAATTTTTCGGGAATGTGCGGAAGTACGGGAAAAATAGGCTGAATAACATAAATTCCATTCGATAAATATGAGATCCTATTATGCTAGCATTTGAAGCATAAATGTATTTAATGGCTGATCTAATAGAATTTTATTTAGATGAAATAGAATTTATTGCATACAAATAAATTATATTAATTATTAATAAAATTTATTTGTTTCAAATAAATCCATAAGATCGATTTCTCTGCGTGCACGATATGACAGCTATGTAATAGTCATAGCGGGCTGTGCACTCCAAGGAGATCGTAGTCCAAGGAGAGACAATCATTAGGGCAAAACTTTCCCTTTGATCCCGTCACGATCGTACGAGACGTCTCTTGGGAATGCTGTACTAGTACTATACATATATATGTATCACTGTAGAGTATAGCTCAGTATGTTCTACGCAGAAAATCCAAAAGAACGTTTGAGTGTAATGGTTGTATCCAACGATTTCTTCATCTATTGATATTACGAGGTCTTGGTCACGAATCTGATGCTGTTGCGTGCGGCGGGACTGCGGTAAGGCGCCCGCATTGTGTCAACAGCCCTCGACATAAAGCTCTGAAGAGTAGAAACCGTGTGCGGGGTACGATAGTAAAGAGAGTGAGCAAAAGGGTCGGAGTGAAGCAGAAGCTGCGAATTATGATAGGGGTGGAAGAAAGGAAGGGAGGATAGCGTGAAAGTGGGATTCTCCGGTGTTGTCATTAGTGGAAAGACACCGAGAGTCGTAACGGACGTGACGGAGCACGTACGTCATTAACAGCGAGATTATAGAGATCCTTAAAAATTTGCTCGATTTTTGTTATTTCTATTATTTTTCGGGCCTGAATTTCGACCAATTACAGAGCGGTATTCTCGGTAATCAAATTCATTTGTTAGAAATTTCATCGGAAATTTCACCCGGATATTTCACAGTAGCTCTTCACTTGTTTTCAACAAATGTAACATTCGTATTGACATTTTTGTCTGTCAAAAATTGGGTTAATGTTTCCTCAAATACTGCTCTGTGCTTAACCGAAATCCAGATCCGAAAAATAATCCGACAAATACCCCTCGACCTCCAAAATGAATCCGAATATTTCCCTCTAGTTTCCCTGCTTAACAATAATCGAGATAAGTTTCGCACAAAAATCTTTTTAGTATGCGAAACTTCTTCCTCTCGTTACTCAACAACCAAACAATCGGCAAATATTCCGATAATTTTAGAGATCGTGGGATATTACTACTCACAATTGTTTATGAAAAAGTATTTTCAAAACGGAAAGACACGTATTTTTTTTATTTTGCGGCTGTGGCCAGTATTTCCGACAGACGAATTTTTGTAAAAATTCGAATTTTTGGTATCTATTTTTTTAAGGATTAAAAACGTGGAAATGAACAGTCCTATCGAAAAATGTCTACGTTAAAATTGGTTCAATTTGCAATGAGCTACATAATGTATACAAAAAATATGATTTCAACTTTCCTAAAATTTTATTATATGTAGTTAAACAATAAAATATCGTTTAAAAAAACAGTTATTTTTAATAATTTTGATATACTCAAATAAAGATTTTGTTCAAAATTATGACATTTTCGAGACCGTATTCATGATAGTGAAAAAAATTACGATTAGGACTTCGAAAAAAAATGTCTGTATGTATATGAAAATTCTTAAAAGTGGTATTTTTTTTTTCGAAGCCATATTTTGTTGTTCAACGTCATATGGAAACCTTTTCAAAAACCTGAAAAAATATTTTTTGTATACATTATACAGCTCATTGCAAACTGAATAAATGTTGGATATTTTTTGATAGTATTGTGCATTTGTAAGATATTAAAGTTTAAAAAATATAGACATCGCAGAATGTAAATATTTATAAAAAAATTGTCTGTCGAAAATATTGGCCGTAAGAAACACAAAAAACCTCTCTATACTTTTTCAAAATACTTGAATATACCACTTCAAAATTATTGAAATGAGTCAGGTTCAGAGCATTAAAAATTCAGCTGGAATCCCCCACATAGATATCTTGCAGAATTTAATTAAACTCGATTATGACGTTCCACATTTCATGGAATCACATGGACAGCATCTAGAAACTCTCAAAAATGAATACAATTTGTGCTGTTTATCACAGCGTAATTATGTTGAATAGTCATTCAGCATGATTGCGGTAAAATGTATAAAAGCATTTTAAGCGAACGCTAGGAAAATTCGTATCAAAATACTCAACTTCGGTGAGTTTGTTTTGGGCGGAATGCCGGGAAATTGTTCGTTCACATTGCGCGTTGTGGAGCGTGTGTTTATTGCTACAAGAACGGTTTTATTGTTATATTGAATGTCGTGTTGATGGGTTACAAGCGATCGATAATTTCAATCCCACGAAAACACAAGCGAAAGAGCATACAGAAGGGCCCGTATTTGTGTGTGTCTATGGCGAGCGCGCGAGCGCTCGGTAACGAACAATTAATCTAACTGTCACGGGGAAGTTAATTTATACGGGCGTTGGCGACCGTTCATCACCGCACGCGTTCGCGCGGTCCTATCTTCTTCATATATATCCTTCGCGCAAAGTGACTCTCTCGCTCAGCCACCAGAGAGGACAACTACGTTCGCCTCTGTGTATACCGAGTACAACGCGCCGATTCCCCGCCCGTTAACCCGACCGAATCTCGAAGGCTTTATCACGCAACCCCTTCAACGCCACGACGACGAAGCGAAACGGGGGTGGTTCCACTCGCTCCGTCTCTTCGGACCCTTCGCACTCCGCTGCTCGCTATCGCATCTCGACGCCTTTTCACGCCACTCCGAATTTCGGGGATGATTCTCCCTCGCCCCCCCCCCCCCCCCGCCCCTCTCCGCCTACGCCGCGGGTCTCCCCCGTTGCTTCTCTGTATCAACAGCCATTCATCATTACCAACAATATTATCGTTCGCCACGCAGGTAAGAAGTTATAATTGCCAAGCGAGGAATATCTCGATTAGATGACATTCAAGTCACAAAGGAAATAGCCCGGCACTTAGACTGTGACTAAATAACAAATTACTAAAATTTTGAAAATAAAGACTTAAAAAAGAAGTTTAATTAATATATAAATGGGGTAAATATAAAATTGCGAAATAACAAGTATTCGCACATTATTGATGATTGACAAATTAATTTCCCGATTATCCGATTAATTATCAATTTTCTTTTCACAGCCTTGACGCTCCCAAACTTAATATGCGAACGATTATTATACATAAAATCGTGGCTTTCAAGCGTGTATGTAAAAGATAAAGTTTGTCAGCGCAACGCAATAAAGCGCCTGTTATTTACAGTCACGTGTTGTCTCTTCCGCTACCTGTTTCGAGTATATGAGGAAATTGATTCGAGGAAATTCTACCAAACCACGCTACTGGATCAAAGACCTTTGAAATTCCATGAACGATACTTTATCAATTTTATTAGATTATTATAACTCGAGAATATTACGCTTTAAGTAGCGTAACAGTTTGTGTGGTATGAATTTTGATTCATTATAAAACAATTCCAGCAATTTACATTCAAACAAGTGCGCGTATCCATCAAATTATTTCACTCTGAATTTTGTCCTATCGTCAAAACACCGAAAACTGTAAATAATTTTTTTTTTAATTAATATACCGCTTATGAAGCTCGGATGCATATACCGTGTATTAATTTTCAAATGCATTCGTCATTGACAAATACAATATTGGTATATTAAAATGAAAATTACAATATTAACGTACTGTAATTTTCAAATAGCAGTATCATAGAATTCTTATACTATTTTTAAATTTACAATAAAAGTATATTAATATGGAATTCATATATCCGATTCGTAAATATCATATCGATTTGTATATTAAATTTATTTGCATTTTTAACAGTGTAAGTCCATCTCCTTCTTTATTGCTTATTGCACGAAATATTTATCATAATAACCTTGGGCTGTGAGGTTACAGCATTGGGCCATCCCATGAAAAAAAAAATACTCAAAATTCGGCGATCACTCAAAGATTCCGAGGCAATTTGTCCGGTGAAAAAATCTGAAGTCCAACCATTTTAATTAATTTTAATTTTGAATATGGATTTTTTTATATATATTAAAAACATTCAGATTGCTGTAACGTCACAGCATTGGGCCATCCCATGAAAAAAAAAATACTCAAAATTCGGCGATCACTCAAAGATTCCGAGACAAATTGTCCGATGAAAAAATCTGAAGTCCAACCATAAAAAAAAAAATAATTTTGTTGTTTTTTCCATAAAATGTGACCTGAAATTAAGCAATTAATTTTGAATATATTTTTTTCTTGTTGGCCATAAAAAAATGCACATTTTCGTCTTTTAATGATTTCGATACGATCAATAGTTTCTGAGATATTACAGATTAAATGAAAAACGATAAAAAACGAAAAAATTTGCATATTCCGGTCAACTATTTTTTTAGAATTTTGAAATTTGGTCCATCAATAGACACCGCTGAATCTGATTTTTAGATAAAATTTGAGATTTTTTTTTTTTTGGGGTGGCGAAAGTCCCGTGGAATCCCTCATATATAACGGCAAAAAGTTATACATGCACTTATTAATTTTGTATTTTTTTACGTTCACTTTTTTCTATATGGGTTTGATAAACGAAATCTGGAAGATACATTAAACAAATGTTCAGGTAGACCTACAAATTTCGGCAACAATCGTTCTGTTCATCCGACGACCGAATGTTTAGCTGAACCAATAAAACTCTTTCTTCTGTGCATAATTATATCAGTAAAAAAAATGTTACAATACGTAAACTGTTATAATCTAGGACTTACAAAAAATATTTTTAATAACAGCATTATTTATAGCGTTTAGTATAATTTTGTTTTTCAAGAACAATTTTATTTTTTTAGTAAATTCACGAATGATTCTAAAAAGGTAAAAAGATAAATTCCATAAACAGAAGGCTTGTTCATGGTCCGTTAACTCGACAATCCTGACGATCCGGTTGACGTGAAATTCAGTGGTAGTATAATAGTACTACTGTTACTTCTATGCGCTACCTAGTTCTCGTTACTTTTATTCCGTTTGATTGATTCGGGAGCGATAAAAGTCGCGTAAAATACGATCGGAATTGCGTCCGGGCGGATTCCCGAGTGGAGTGAAAAGTCGTAGGTTTCATACACTATAGCATAGCAGTGTTGCCGACGTAAAGAATCGAAGATGCTACTTCTATCGTTACATTGTCGAAGCAGACGATCGAAACTTCCGGTTGTTTTCGTCCCCTCCTCGTCGAGAAGAATTTTGTTGGCCGAAACGCGTATTTTCTCGTGCACGTAAGAATAAGCTCGTAATTTTAACGGGCGCGTCGCTTGCATTCCGATAGGAGCTTAGCTCGCGATACGAAATTTCCTCTGAAATTTCACATCTTTCTCTGACTTGTCGCGTTGCTCGCCTCATCTACTTCTTTCTTTGTCTTGGCTCCTCGCTACATGTCTCGACGATAAAACTCCTCGCCAGTTCAGCTCTACTATATAGCTACAACCACGAACTCAATGAAGATATCAACTGCTCCCTGAGCAAATATTTCTAATTGCTACCAACGCACATAACTGTACGAAAATACCCCTCACAGCATGTTCTTTAATAAAAATCTTTATTGCTCGATACACGCATGTTAGAACTGCAAGAGAGGATCACGCTGCAAGGTCGTAATCGCTAAAACGGGATTTTTTCTCAATTTCAGCAGCCACATCACTCTGTGTAGGCACATAATATATCTATAGTGATAGTTTCGTGTATCTAGGGTTTACGGTTAATCATCCAATAGCTACGTCACTGGAAATCCTAATAACTACAGTTAATTAATATTTTTACGCTATATACTCGAATATTCCATTAGCACATAGATCGTTAAATTTTTATTACTCCTAATCCTCAACCCCGTCAATCTCCCTTGATTAAGGGAACGCTTCACTGACTGTAGCGAAGAAAAAGTGTGATTCATTCAATATTTTATAAATCAAAAAACGTATTAGCAAACCTGATGCGTTTGATAAAAATTCAGTTTTTGTTTTAAAATAATGTTATAAACATTTGTGTAAAAAATTATTCTCTAAATAAGGAGGGAAAACTTTAATTGAGACCATAAAATTGACTTAAATAATCTTAATGGGAAAATACTGCATATCCCATTATTCATTAGCCATTATTTTGTGTTATATTACATTTTAAAACAAGTCTATATGAAAAACATATTAATTTTGTTTTAAATTTTAAGTTCCTACATTTTATTACCAATAGGGTAGGATATTCTAAGGTAATTAAAAAATGTCCTTCATGAATTACGTAAATAAAATGATCCTGTCATGGAAAAGTCACAATACGCTTGCAAGTTTATTCGTATATTTTGCAAATTGAAATTGAATTTAAAAATATATATACAGTGTAATTATTTACCTGTCTATGGCTTGTCCAACTAAAAGAATCTTTTTGGGATATTTGAGATATATCGGTACTTTGTAAAGGTAAAAAAAAATCATTATCGATCGCCTTGTACTTACTTTGTACATGCTTGTTTATCTCCGAAATATTAGTAGATAGACGTTGACTTTTTTCTGAAATCATTAGCACATTCGAAATTTCACTTCATCAACGATTTGCAATTTGAAGTATTCATCATAACGAGTAGTGTCTACCTTGTTCAACTTCACTCGATGATGATTCGGAAGCATCCACTATTAGTTCCTTTTTCGACATCCGTCTTTGCGATTTTCTCACTCAACGATATTTGAGTCTGCACTCTATTTACTTTTATACACTAATGTCAACAATATATAACTGTGCCATTGTGCAAATATTGCTTTTCAAGTTTTTGTACGAACTGAAACGATATGTGATCAAACCGAATAGCAAGGTCGACGTGAAAGTACGGCAGAATGACTAGTTGCTTAGCGTAACATAAACAATGTCCGCGCGAGCATTCACGGTAGAGGGACGAGGTGGGTCGTATCAAAAACATAGGCGTAGGAACGTACAACTCCGCAGTGTCGCCCCGTGCATCATACGGAAATATATCAGGAGTAAGTGGCTCCCTCGGTGAATTCACCGAAGGATTCGATTCCCCTTCTAAAAAGTTGGTAGCTTGATATTATATGCGCATCTCACAAACCTTTGACTTTCATGTAACTCGATTGCGGAATGCGATAGTAATTTACACAGAATGAATTACGCGAGTATCAAACTTTTACTAAGATGTACTAAGGCTAAGATTCTTCATATGTACACATCAAATTAAATTTACTCAGCCAAACTCTTTGTGCATCTCAGAATTTAACTAAATGTCACGAGACGCACCTTAACCTCCATATCAAGGATTTCGACGAAATCACGCTCGGCTCGGTCACTGTAAGCTGTCGATTTTCTTATTATCACTGTTGTGATTGTACAAGCCGCAAATTTTCATACGATATTGCACATACATCGGAGGAAGTGTTGTTATTTTATTTAAGCGTTGAAAAGCCCTCACAGTCTTATTTATTGCTCTTTTACCATAGACTAGTCGATTACTGGGACATTTACCTTAGTTCCTACGATGAATTAGCACCAAATAAATGATTCTTAATTAAAATGATAATATGATTTTTTTATGCGAACACCCTGTATATGATGCCTTGCCCAGATAGACAAACGGGCCGTAAAAATCGTGCGTGACGACACGTTAACAACACGATGCTCTCTCGACTTGGCACGGCTTGTCGGTACAAAGCAGGCATGTGTGTCCGCGTGTGATGCTTTTCTGCCTGCACGGTGGGATGGAACACTGTGACGATACCGTGTCAGTACAGTGTCGACCTGCCGTTAAAATCTGAGTTACGATCGTCGCACGCGGTGCCTGCACGATGCCAACCTGGCGTGCCGACTTGTATTTCGTTGAGAATGCATTGTGCCATCACAATATCAGCACATCAGGTCAACTTAAATTTGCTAAAACGGCACGGTGTCGACACCGACACGACGTGGTAACTTTGCGTTCACTGTGATGACTCGGTACCGGCCCAGATAGACAAACGTGCGTATTTTAGCATGCCGTCACGTGCCATCATGACGTCCGCATATAACGGCACAGTGCAGGCATGCCGTGCCGTCACCGTGTTAATACCATACACTTTTAAATTGTTTGTGCCGTGGTCTGTCGGCTAAGCCTGCGATGGAAAATCATGTTTTAGTTTTATTTATGCTTTGAGATCCCAGATTCAGTATTGAGACTCAGATCAGTAGTGCCAAATTCAGGTTATCTCGGTATTTTCCGAAACAACCCGAATTCGCGAGCGATCTCGGTGTTGCGATCTAGATCATTTGGCGGGATAATTGATCTCTATATATTCCTATATTCTTATTGCATTACAAACTATGCCAAATTGCCGTTGTAAAGTATAACGCGCGCGCCGTTGACACGTGTGTTTACACTTTTTAACAAATTATCCAGTCCTACTACTAATGACACTTTGCAATTAATAATTCGTATCGATAAAGTCTGTTAAAATATCTCGAGTCAAGATTATCTCGAAGCGATACATTATTTAGTTGCTTTCGTAAATCAACTGTCTTGCGAAAAAACTAAAAATGAATGGCTTCAAGTAAACGTTTATTTAATACCCACATAGCACTGGAATATTTCTGAAACATTCTCAAAATATTCCTTTGCAATAATGCAATATTGCGAAAATATTGTGAAAGATGTTTGAAACATTTCTAAAATATTGCAGCAATCTTGCAATGTCCGCTCAAAACGTGGCTAATATAATATTTCAATAATATTACAGAGCAATATTGTGTGAATATTACATTTTCCGCCAAGACTAATTCGTAAGAAACTACCGTTTTGAATATGATTTTTTGATTGAGAGTATTTCAGCAGCACTATTGGACGTCCTCGATAATAATCCTATTTATTGGAGAAAAATATATATATCCCATCCAAAATTCGAACTCACAACCTCACCTACGTAGCCCACGTCGCATTAACGACAAATAATTTTAAAAAGCGATCCCGCTTCAAAAATATATAACAATATTAAAGTTTCATTAACTACATTTCTTCCAGAGGTGAATGCGGTTAGAAGAAACATAAATTTGCGCTTCAAAGACTTACATCTACCTACACTGAGAGAAAAGCATATAGTTGATTTAACGATTTCATATGATAAAACGAATATAGGAAGGCTTACATGTTTTATGGTCGAAGCGATGATAATGTGGTTCAATAAACGATACTTGCAAGGTTATTAGAAACAAACGTTGAAATCGTATATACAACGAAACGGCATATTTGAAACGATTAGAATAGTTTTTGAAACTATTATCATTTTGATGATTGCTAGTATTAAGAGTCGCGGTAGCGACTCGACGCCAAGTTAAAAAAGAAATTAATGTTGCCTTCACGCGACGATTTGTCTGTCTGATCTTGACTGGACGGACTGTTACTCCTGATAATCTTATTTGCTATATCCATGAAATAGAGACGTTCCACCTGGGAATTACAGTTTATAGTTAGATTATCGTCGGTCTAACTATATTTTTTTTTAAATTACCAGATTTTTCTCTCAGTGTATCAATCAAACCTATTTAACGACCTAACGTTTATCGCACTAACCACTAGACCATCGACTACTTGTACAAACGTTATAGTTTTATCGCCCATGTGCTCTGTCGACCAAGACTGATGAATTAAAAAATAAAGATAGAACAACAAAAAAATCGATTCATACCATGCCGCGTTTTCCGATATATTCTAATGAAGCTTCCAATTTCCGCAAGAATGATACTCAAGAGAACGAGGTGAGTTTCTTTTTATTGCGAAATGCAGATCATTTCAAATTCAACTTTTTAAACTAGTTTAAAAATATCCATTTGAAATGTATTGGTATGCTGCAAAAAAAAATCCATTGTACAATTTGCAAAATCTAATCTGGAATCTTTTATTCGAAACTTTGTGAAATATTATTGAAGGAATGGGATTCATAGGTAATGTTCAGAAACATTTAAAAAATGCTTGGCAATTGTTTTGCCTCCAACAATATTTCTGAACGTTAAGTTGACAATATTGCAATTAAATATTTGTGAATATTCGACTGGAAGCTTATGGAAATATATCTGTGCAATGAAATATTCGAAATATTCCTGCAATATTCAGGCAATATTATGTGCTATGTGGGTAGCTTATTTCTACCGAAATTGTTTGGACCAGCCGGTCCCATTTCTCAGTTTTGTATATTATAGAAACTGAAAATCTAATGGCATTTTTTGTATCTGTGTACGAGCTCAATAGAAAAACATATTTCCGCACTGGCAATCATACCAAACAGTTTACCCTCCGACGAGTACTGTTCACACTCGATTAAATATATTACTGCGTGTATTAAGCGACGCGCTGCATTGAGAGGTATAAAACAATTATTACTACGGGGCCCTGACGTTAATGACTATAACGGTTAAAGACGCTGCTCGCGCTTAGAGTAGGAGTCTCGAGAGAGATAGAAAGAGTGAACGCTCGTAAATAGTTTTGCGTTACTCATCGCGCGAGCTCGAAAAAGCGCATTGAGATCTTTTCTCCGGTTGCTCATGGAGGAAACGGAGTGTGCTTGGTTTGCCGACCGACAGGCAGCGTTCACGTATCAGCACGACGAGAACAGAAGTGTCAGCTGTAACTTTTATTGGTTATAAAGCTGGGTGATATTATGCTGAGCCGGAGTAAATACGGTTATACTCTTCTGCTCTATCTCCGTCGTTCTCTCGCTTTAGCTATATTCTTCTGCTTTCGTGCTTTGGCGCGTTCTTCAACGCGACTGCATAGAGCAGGACAACCGACAACAGGGCGAGAGAAGAGTCTTATCAATCTAATACATTTAATATTTTATGGCTCGACGGGCGTAAATGTCTTTGCGCAGACTTGAGCTCACAGGGGATACTACGTTACGTTTTACATTTGTGCTGCAAGTCGACGGAAAAAACGGACGAGTGAATATACGTACACGAAAATGAGAAGATGAGATGATGGGAAATAAATATACAGTTCCCGATATATATCTCTCGTGTCGCGAATTGAAACATGCAATACTTCGGAAAGTGATGAATCACGCTAACTACTCTCTAAATGATTGGCATACTAGATGCAGCGTTTTTTCTTACATATTTCTTGTAGTATTTTTCCCGTTTAATTGCAGCAGTTTGTTATTGGTTTAAATGTATGCTCTTCGGCCTAAAATGCGCACTGAGAGTAATCGCGGCAGTCCTAGCAATTGCAAATTAGTGTAAATCGATTTTTTGCAGTTATCTAGATACGCGGTAGCGTCTCAATACTGTTACCTCATGACACAACTTCACAATATTCTTTAAAATACTTCAAAAAATTTCCAAAATAAATTTTATTATGGAGACTCATAATTTCGTGAAAAGAATTAAAGTGAGAACACCGGTCGCCTTCCGCTGTACAATTTACCACCGAACGACTATGAAACAACCTTGTTGCTGGTGGCAAGACGGTTGTTTTACGGTTATTTTAGGTTGCTGCAGTCGGAAGTGTAAAAAACAGCGTTGATAGAAACGCGGTTGCTGCGCAGTTACAATGGTAGAATCGCGGTTGCCAAGCGGTCAATTTCACAGCGTTTTGCTACAGTCGTTTTACGGGTTGTTTGGAGGTTGCGGTGATCCGTTAGGGTGGACGGTTCAATTTGTAGCCATGTGTGTAAGTGTAAGAGAATAGAAAAAGAACAGTCGAAGAGTTCTCACTTTTGCCGATGACAAAAGAAGAGAGCCCAATAATCGACACTGACATCATGCCTTGGTCGACCGACTTTTCGTCGATAAGAATTGAGTTCTGTTGGGAAATCCTCCATCTAACTAAGAATCATAATTAGCAACTCACATATGGGAGTAATTAACGACGGTCATACCCTACGAAAAAAAAAGTGATAATCAAATAAAGTTTTAACTTTGTTTCTCGAAAACTTGGTGTCTAAAACGGTCACACACGGAAATGGCAGCGGTCTCACTTATTACATTATTAGAATTAATTATCCGTTTGTTTTTCTCCGCTGATGATGTTTTCGATAAAATCAGACGAGAATAAAGAAAAGGCGACAATGACAATTATGCTTACTCGAAACTAAAAAGTATGAAAGCTTAATAAATTAAGGAATAATGTCGACGGGGCCATTCAATTACCATTTAGACGCACGCAAGATTTCAATGAGAGTTTCATTTCATGAGATTTCCTGTGTGATTTCAGTGATTTCAAACACTTCGTGATTTCAGAGAATTCATATGTCCTCGGGTGATTTTACAAGATTTCAAATTTTTCGAATTTTGATTTCAAACCAGTGGAAATCAGTAAGAAATCGTTTCCATTTTCGGAAAACTCAAGAGAAATTTACTTTTGCAGGGGAATAATCAATATGACGTCTTAAAAAAACACTTGAAGCTTAAAAAAGATTTTTTATTTTCTTAAAGATAACATTATTTATAGCTAAACCATTTGTCGTTATGTCCGGTAGAGAAATAGTAATGTGGTATTGATTAATAAATCGAAATGATGAGCGAGATATGCGAGAGGGTATTGGTTAAAAACTAGAATTTATGTGATTACGATATCATGAATTCATATGATTTTCCTAGTGAATGGCCCCTCGAATAATGTTTTAATCATCAAAACTTGGAATTCATAAAACAATTAAAAAATGTATATTAATTAACAAATTAAATCTCAAATACTAAGATGACGTTTTATGAAATATGATAACTGTTACTAAGATTATAATTATGTTATCTTAAATATAAGAAAATCTGACTCTTCGATCTTCTAGTTCGTAAATGTACTATTGTATTATAACTCCTTCAAGTTCACTTATTGCTTCCATATTATTCCTGCAGATTATCTAACAGTGTTGTATATAGGAAATAATACATAAATAATTAATAAACAACTCATAAATCGTAATATGTGAAATAACTTGCAGACACAATACGTTTCATCTGTGGACCAGCCGACACGGCTTTCGACTGTTACATTCGATCTCTTAGGAGAGAATAGGGGAATCACAGGGATACCGATCACCCTAATTTCGCTACACTTTAACTATATTTGGTCTTTTTATTCTTTCTGATTACCATACAGGATACTGGTTAATGACATATAATGTATCATACACGGAAAGAAAAAAGTATTTGTGAAAACTGATTTATCGGTCCCGACAATAAATCGAAATAGTTAGAATAGCGCCAACTACTCGGTCGGTTGAAGAAACTAGTAACCTCGTTGATAAAGTATCGATAGACACATTGACCAGCTGAGATCATAACCTCGACTCACTGGTTGGTTGGCATAACGAATCGTTTGGATTGAATAGCAGCCGTGATAGTTGCAGGAAACAAGTTGTTGTTCATACGTACTATTTTTTCTACCAATCGAGAAAAGGTGAGACTACAATGCCGATTTAGTTTCAGCAACTAACACGCGGCACAGCATATGCTGGAATTGGTAGTCAGAACTACTTTTTTCTTTCCGTGTATCGTATTGATGAAAAAAAAGATTAAATTTGATTTAATTTCGATAGGATGCTTACGACTCCTGTTAAATATATATGCAACCACATCACGTATTTATATACTTATATTTATATATATATATATATATATATATATATATATATATACTATTTATATCGATATGTAAATTACATACGGTGTATGGTTGTTGTGTAGTACGTGACCCAGACAGAGCGTGATAAGCGTAGCATATACACGCGACTGTGAATTAGTACGCGCGCGTTTGCTTGGGGTTATTACGTCATAACGGTAGGAGCACCTGGAGGCAATAGTTCGGTACGTAGCGACGAGACCTGTCATCGGATTTATTGGGGCCGTCTGGTTCGATCGCGAGTCCAGCCAGACGACCAGACGAATTTGGTACTTTGGGCAAACCGAAGCCAAATCGCTCGAATACCACACACGCGATAACCACATCTCTGTGTGCCACGAGATTCATGCTCGGTTTTACGCCAGAGATGCATATGTACGCTGACGGCAAATAGAATGTACGTAGACCGAGCTCCCGGCTATCTATATCGACAGCTGCGAGTGCCTCGTATAACGCGATTCCTTCAATAATGTTCGGATGTTGAAATTCATTGCTCTTCTCCACTAAGTACCGAGACAGGTTTACCACATATTAATTATTTCACATAAAACTCTACGACGAATTAGCCAAATAACATGCTACCTCGTGTTGACCGCTAATCGAATATTTGTAAAGTCATCACGAATAAGTAATTAATTTAAATTAAAGAAATATACAAATTTTAAGCTATTATTTTCAAACTATAAGCATACAAATAAATGTGATATATTTCATTTATTTATCGACATTGAAATAATTAAATTAGCAATTTATAAAATAAGGCACCGGTATATTTTTCATATTATGTCTTTTCCATATTTACACTTTTTCTGTGGCTAGCAATTTCGATAACAATCGAGTTCCGTGCTCGTTCAAAGGATTCCAACGAATTATTATCGAAGTGACGAATTATTATTATTATTATTATTATTATTATTATTATTATTATTATTATTTTTCAATCCTATATACTACTGTCATCGATAACATAACAGTAGATATCTATATCATTGGGATATAACTAGTGCTCACATGACAAAATCATTCGAATACAAAAATATAAAAATTAACCATCAAAATGCTGAATAATTTTCCATTACTTATTTATCTCCGTTTTAAATAATTACTGGTTTTTCAATTGTTATCTTGGTAAGTAATAATGAGGACTCCTCTAATCACACAAAAAATGACTCAACATCGTATCACAAATCTTACTTTATCGTTCGAAATTTTAACGTTTCATTTTGACACTTATTTAATTTAATATCGCACTATCAGTAGATCTGGTACTTCTATGACTTCGCCTCTCAATTGTAGACCTAAACCGACTCTCAGTTCGGCTTCGAGGCGAACACAGTGTTAGTATACAAGCAGCAACATGTATATATATATATATATATAGCGCTATATAGCTCTCGCATAGTGACAAGTCTGGTAGGCAGCAGGTTGATGGTTCATCTCGACACACCTGACGCCTGTTAACTCGCACTAGACACGTCTAGATACCTACCTACCCACACCCACATAATCCTGGTCTATAGTCCTTGTTCGCTGCGTTGTTCAGACAGCGTGCCGTACGGCATACTGCACCATCGGCCACGCTAATTGCGCGAACACGAAGACAATCGCCCGTATGGATATAACCGGTGGGCGGTCTTCGTCGTGGACTAAACTGAAGCATTCACTCTACCGCACACATCAAGACTCGTCCATTCTCATCGATGTCACGCTGTTGCGTTATTCGCTCGAATCTATCAATACAAAAAAAACCAACAAAAAATAAAAAGCAAATAAATAAAAAAATTTTGACGACGTTGTACTGAAAAGTTTCATTCATCACTCGAGAAAAAATCTTTTGTTTTTCTCCCTATCGTTGAAATGAGTTGAAATAGTGGGCTCGAGATCACGGTAAAAAAAAAATTACGCTATAAGAATAAAAAATTATGATAATTTGCGCAAAATACAATCAAAATAATATGAGAGAAAGATTGAGCGTCCATTTTGTTAATAAAAATAAAAATGGCAGCCTCATAATAATTGTCGCAATGTAACTTGGTGCCCGAAAAATACCACGTGACAATCTTTGTTACTTCGCTACAAACACAATTGTTTTCCGTATTTTTTAAAATTTAACAAGAAATTTGAAAAATACGCATAAAATTCTGTTCAATTAACACAGCACAACTGTTACGAAAACTTTTACACAATTATTTTTTTTCAGTGCTGGGCATTATGTACTTCAAGCGCCACAGATGGCTAAGGAAAATTACTAAGTATTTTCAATACTTATCTGATAGGGTTGACCTTGCCTAATTATTAGTCAGCATAATGTTCGATACAAATTTCCAATTACTATGTAGCACTTAAAGTTTCCTAGTAATTTAAGTACTTTATTCCCAGTTCTCTTTGTTACGATGTAGGTACATTTTTAAAAAATTAGTAATTATTTAATGACAACTTATAATAAATAGTTGAAGCAACTAATTTTATTGTTACATATATTATTCCATTGTTACCATAAGAAACTTTAATGATTTGCTTTAATGACTGTAAAAATAATTTCATCGAGTACGATGATTGCACAGAGAGAGAGGCAAGCAAGTAACTTTATAGTAAGATCGTACGCTAAAAAGGGACAAGAGACAGCCCAACATCGCTCCTAGAATTCATATACCAGATAAAAGAGTAAACTCCGCCTTTCTGGCTGTTAAACATAGCCGACCAGTAGCATAGACCGTAAAAAAAAAAGAAAAGAATAATGATAACAACAACAATAATAATCGTGGTCACAGTGACCAGAGTCGTTCGTGCGCGACGCCTCTCGGAGCCCGGGGCGGTAATAATAATAATACATATCGCGATCGATCGATCGTAGATCCGATCCATACCATTGCATTTCGTGACGAGAGAATGGTCTTTGGAAAATTTAACTCGTTGCCTCGTTCGCCACATTTCCAACAGCCCAGCTTTTGTTTTCAGCGGTGTAGGTATATTGCCCGACGATGATGCAATCTCGCCTATTGTTATTATTTCGCACTGTCGTATA
Source organism: Ephialtes manifestator (assembly GCA_963970395.1). Lineage (NCBI taxonomy): Eukaryota > Metazoa > Arthropoda > Insecta > Hymenoptera > Ichneumonidae > Ephialtes > Ephialtes manifestator. Next base: position 5,981,865 of record OZ019980.1, read on the forward strand.
TACATTGTGCGATATATACATTTCTGACTTGAGGCAAGGAAGGCACGTAAAAACGAGGTGCAAGCGCTGTCACGATCGCACGCGAGCCACACTCCAACGCCAACAGCATAACTTACTATATATCAAGGCCACTGAACTTGGTACTTGAACCCCCGGCGAGAGTGCGAGCGCCCGGAGTGTCTCGCTCTGTGCTGCGCTCGCCGCTCACTGCGGTTTTTGCGGTCTCTTAGATTTTATAACGTAACCGAGGCACTCTATCGCTGTCCGTCATTCTCTCGTTGTTCTTATTAACGCGAGCGGGTAAAAGGGTGGTTGTTACTTCTCGCAACGACCTAACCAAGTCGGGAAATCTTGGTCCCTCTCCCTCTTCAGCTTTTCTATACATTGCTATATACTTCTAGATGATAATGATAGCTCGCGCTTATTTCCTGGTGCGGTTCGCCGCGGCACGAGCCAACGCGCCGGCGCAAATCACTATTTTGCTTTACGTAGTGTATAACCACGTCTGTTTACACTATATGCAATGCTCTTTGTAATGCCATTGCGTCGTTACACCGGTTCACTGGCTTTGCGACGCCAAATGTACTTACCGAGTGCCTTCGTCGTGTGCCGCTATATACCGATCAACAATATACAGCCGATTATTGGGTATCAGATTATACACACTCACTGCAGAAGCGAACAAAGTGTAGTGGACACGCCCCTGGCCCATTGGGCTGTAGCTTTTGAGAATACGACCATAATTGCAGGCCACTGAAAAGCATGCATATACATAGGTATATGAGCAATTCCTCATGGAATTTGAATAAGCATGTCCCTCTGCCTCTAACGGTACATCAACAATAAATTGTTACATATTTTTGGTGTTAACATTTAGATAAAATTGATCTCTTGGAACAGAGGCACCTAGTTGGTAAAGCCAAAAATTCGAGAATATATGAGTTATTTTGGTAAAAGTTATCGGAATGTCCTTATCGTCTGTGTCCCTGACTCAGATATTTATTGTTCAATGATCAGTTAAACTTTTGTGGTGTTCCTTTGCTATTTTGAAAAAATTATTATTTTTGTCACGATCGTTGTCGAACATACGCGATCGCAAATTAAACTTGTTTATCTATGTATGGTCATAGGAATTTATAAGAGTGTGTTCCGCGGTTTTGGTGTCCTTACCGTCCGCACTTTTCAGAGCGATCGCAGTGCCAGACACAGTAAAATAAATAACTTTCTCGGTTGCATATAATCTGATCGAAAGTAGATATTACGAAATTCACTCGCTTGTTTATTTTTATACCTCAAGGTCCGTTAACAAAGTCCGTCCAAATTTGGGTAAGATTTTAAATATTATGTCCTTACCATCCAACGCAAAAACTATTCCGTGGAGTCTATATTTCTGATAGTCTCGATGCCCAGTAGACCATATACAACGAGATTCCTGTGTGAGCAAACGTGCAGTATGGTGCTAGCATTTTAACCCCTTTTTTCACGTAAAATAGTACATTATGCTACAAGGGAGGAAAGAGCGCGATTTTCACAGAGTGCGAGGTTAGCTACCCGAGCAAAGCGAGGGCTGCACGAGCACGAGGTGAATATCGCGCTTCCTCCCGCGTAGCATACGATTCTTTTCTCCCAATTGCGTTGAAATATGACGTGATTTCTGTCGCTGAAAAGCGAGATGAAAAATTCGATGATACCTGGCCGTGAGCCGTGTGCATGTGCAGCGGGCAGATATGCGAGGCAAAACTCGCTCGGGCATCGTGGCCCCTGTTTTTGCGCGGCGTTTCCGCTGGGAACCTCGAAGTCGGCAAAAATAGGGGGCAAGATGCCCTAGGGAGTTTTGGCTCGTATATCTTGCCCGCTGCACATGCGCACTGCTCGCGGTCAGATATCGGCGACTTTCCTCCCGCTTCTCAGGGACGGAATCACGTTATTTCAGCGCAGTCAGGAGAAAATCCGTTTCGACTTTGGAAAACTACTTTAAAGGCTTAAATAATATTGTATGAATATGAAGAAGCATTTAAAAATTGCCTTCTTTAATATCGACGTACATCAGATAGTTTGATCAATAAAATATTAGTAATTTCGCTATTATACAAGTATGATGAAAATATTCTCGTTATGGTTGTCCCTCTAAAAATTAGATTTTTAATGTAATATAATTTAGCAAATTATATTACACATACTGTAATACTATAACTAATAAACGTAACAATTTTAAGGTAAATAAAAGCGGTCTATTTGAAAAATTGTGGATTTTATTAGTAATTTTCAATGCAATCTTTTTTATTTTGTTTTATTTTTTTCTTGCTGTGCTCACATTTTTTCACGATGGCACAAATTTGATCGAGTAGGTATGATACCCTGGGATTAGCAAAAAAAATCCTGTGTATGTGCCTCGAATTTTTTTCCAAATATTTATTTTCCGTATTTTTCAAGTTCCATGAAGAATTGCTCATATATGAGGTATGCCATATGAATCGGGCCACCCGAATTTAGAGATCCCCGAACACACGCGAGTTATTTCAGACTTTTTATCCCCATAGTTTTTCCACAATAAAATACGCTTTTTTTCTTTTTTTTTCTTTCGCATGCCGATTTCAAAATATCTATGACACAACAAAATTGTTCCGAGATAAAATGTAGGGTTTCGCCTATACTTTTTGATAAAAATGTTTTCAAATTAATCAAAATAAATTTTCAGGCATTTTTTGACAAAATAATGCCTTATTATTTTTTTTCGTTGAGAGGAACCATTTTTATTTTATTCAAAATTTCACAGAATTTCCGTCATAATGTTAAAAAACGACGAAAAAATCAGCACGATGACAAATTGATATCTTCAAAATGTGCGGCTCGGTTATTTGCTGAATCATACACAATTCACATGTTCACATTATGAAGGTATGAACTGATCATCGCGCAAATTTTTGTGTAGTTAGTTGACAGAATAACGGAAATTCTGTCAAATTTTGAGCAAAATCAAGATGGTCCTTCCCAACGAAAGAAATGGTATGACTTTGTATTGTCATAAAGTGATTGAAAATGTATGGAGGGTAATTTGGAATTTTTTTTATCAAAACATGTACGTGAAATCCTACATTTCATCCCTGAACAATTTTGTTGTGTCATGGATAGTTTTTCAAAAATAAATCCGCAGTGAAATTTTAAAAAAATGCACTATTTTTATTTTATTTTTTTAAAATATTTTATAATTTTAAAAAAATTACAGAGTATTCCTGCATGACTGTTGATATCTCAAAAAAATCGCCAGAGTAGAATTGATCGATGTTCTGGTATAAAAAAATGTATTTGTGTGAACGTTCCGAAAATAGGGGAATTATTATTTTTCCCGTAAAAAATTTTGAAAGCTCTCTAAGAAACATATAAAAACCGTCAAAACCTCACTTTTTGAGAAGCTCGTTGACGATAACCGTCAATTTCGGAGAAAAAGAGAGAGCTACGATAAAAATATATCTAGAGGAAGCTCCTTTGTGGCTCGAGGGAGGCAGGCAAATGCGCAATATTTCTGGCACCCTAATGCACCCACAGTCACGCTACATAGCACCGAAATCACCGGGCGTCAATTTCGGAAAGATGACATACAATATACTCTCCTTGTGATCATCTATGTCGTTTCCACGTTTTTCTTTTCACTCACTGTCAAAATACGGGTTCGTTCGAAACACAGCGGCACGTGTGTCTGTATAGGATGCGACGTTATACACATTCAAATATTTAATTCGCTATCTCTTTCTCTCTCTTTTTCCGCTTTCACTTGGCGACAATTCGTTTCTCGCGCGCTTCATTTACTCCAGGCGTAACCGGGCCCCTCCTCATGGACTTCACACAGTCATAGCGAGCTGACGGAAGAGACGGGAGAAAAAAGTTTTCAACCCCCCCGTCGAGGCAAAACCTTCTGCGGGGGAAAATGACGTCTCGAACTCGCGGATGATGCTTGGTGAAATTTTGGCGGAATCTCTCGACGCCTCATTTGATCACCCTTCGCAGCATCAACGCGATGTACGTGTGGTTATACTATAGTAGTCGTGCAGTTACAAGAGCGCGTGCATGTCGGGAAAAACGACCGGGTTTGCGTCGTTTGAACGTGCGCCTGATGAATTTCCATCGTCCATAATACAACCGTATCGGCGGCTTCCACGGACTATTCTAAAAAATCGTTTCTTCCACTCGATTGTGGAATTGGTGAATCAAGGACACAATAAATTTATTTCGAGCATATAGAGTATCTACTCTACACTCGTCAATTGTCAATTCAATTCAATAGAGTGTCAAGTCGACTGAAAGAAAATTCATTTCATGAATATTTTACTTATATCTATTTATATTTTATTTCGTTTTGATTTATTAGCGAAAACGCGAAATATTGAATTCTATCATTGCAACCCGTATCACGGGAAAATTTTGGCAAAAAATGTTTTTGATGTCATATAAAAAAGCTCACACAGTTGAATGTCCATAATGGTGTTCTATTTGAGATATTTCATTTTTCACGAAATAATTTTAAAATATTATTTTCCATTGTTTTAAAAAAAGAGATTTTATTTAAAAAAAAATAGATCGTTATGTTTGTTGTTTAAACCTATAAATTTTTGCACTCGATTAAGACACTGTTGCAAACAATTCGTAAGGAAAGGAATTTTTTTACCGATAGAGAATTTAATAGTATATTCTGCGACATGGGAGGGGAATGCGGTATTTTTTGCGAGGGTAAACTTTCTATTATCGCACCGAATGAAGTGAAGTGTTTCTTTCAACACTCAGGAGAAAATGTTTTTATCTCTCTCCATGCGAGAAACGCGGTTTTACGCATGCATAAATCCCTATTTTCATAACTTTTCACACTCGACGTCGGGCTGTAACCTCACACTCGTCAGAAAAAGTTTTATCTAAAGGGTTGAAATATACTATTTTATCTAAAATTAGTGGAGCTCCTCTCACGAAGCTCCTGAGTGAACAAAATGCATAACCAAGGCTCTTGGACTAATGGACCGGAAATTACAGGATGGGCTTTCAGGTCTGCCAGGTTGTCATATAGTAACTATGCATACATGCAGAGAAGGTCGCATCGGACTATCCGCACTTTGTGATGCGCAAATACAGAGTCTGTAGGTGAATGAGCGAAAGTTTTCCACTCTACTCCATTTCATCCCTTGCCTGATCTGTCTTACGCCAGAAACGTCGCATTGAGTGTTCCACTTGAAAAAATGCACTAGGCCCGCGCACAGGGCAAGAGTATATAATACCAAAGAGTTTTGCTAGTCTTTCAAAGCACAAGTCGAGAGAAAGGGAATGAAAAAAAGCCTGTGCACGGCGCTTGTAATTAACGATTACGAAGTATTTCGTTCAGATGATTATCAGTCTGGGCCGGATGCTCCGAGTTCGCCATCCCCCATAACTTCCGGTACTTTGATGTGCGAGCCTTCCCTTGTTTTCTGCCTCATTGTCCTACGTTCGGTCTCTGATACAAAGCGGCAGAATCACGAGCAGCAGTGGCACAAACCAGCAGTCAACGAAGAGACATAACTGTTGTTTATCTCTCTCTCTCTCTCTCTCTCGCATTTTGTACCCTCATAGTATTTTTCCCTTTCTGCAGGTTTAGCCTCTTCTCTCATCGGCATAGGTAGAGCTGCAAATATACACGCGGAAGCTCAGTGTACAAAGTACAGTCGTTAATACGGCGGAATAAGAGGTGGAGTACTACGGCCGTTTAAATCTTTAAACCTTGCCGATAAAACGGGAATCATGAAGTAGCACTGTAGTCATTGCACATTGTAACTGTATACACAATGATTGCAACGTCTGTGCATAGTTTCTTGGAAGTCAATGAAGTGCGTGTCAGGGATCTCTCTGCACCAATCTCAGTCGAACGTTAATTGACGCCTCGGGTTAAAAACTCTTTTTTTTCATTGACGCTCTTTTATGTTCTGACGAGAAGGTGCCGAAGATGGAAGGCAGCTTTGATCAGTACCGTGGTATAGTAGGATTATCGTTCGTTCTGCAGGGTCTATGATGGTATTTCTTGTTATTCTTCCCGCTCTTTAGTTTCGCACGAATCATAGCCTTTCTTCGACTTTCCTCCTCTGTCGTAGACTCTTCCGCGAAGATCTCCAGGCACCCGCAGGCCATCCATTATTCTCTAACGTACCATCGTGCCGTGTTAACTGAAGTTCAAGGCCCAGAGGATACTGCCCTGAAGCGGAGTGAGAAGTTGGTGAACCATTGGTGAAACTGCGGTGAAAATAGATCATGTTCGTATAAGAGTGCTTGAGTAAAATACTGAAATTATTTCAGGGCAGCCGCCCGTTTCTATATTCAAATTGATGCAATACAATCGGATGTGGTTCTGCATGTCTGATCCTCCATAAACAATATACTACACACAGCAGATTTTCAATAATCAGTGTAGGACCAGTTATTTGAAGAACCGTTTTGTGTTGGAATGGATGACTGCCTTTATTTGAAAGAGCGGTTCTTACTACGGCAAAAAGGTGTATTTTGTCGGTAAGAAAAACATATAAAAAAATCCATCTATGCAATTGATTGATTGTAATAATATTCAGATCATATTGAAAAATTATCGAATATTAATATGATAAGTTGTGTAGGAAGTTTATCAAAATAATAATTTGTAAATATTTAGAACCGCGTTTCTTTACTCTTAAATCATGGTTATGAATATGGAATTGCGTACAATGTTGGTTCGATTTTTTAATGGATTAAAGAAACACGTTTTATTCTGAAGACGGCAGAGATTTCAGATTATTAAAGGTTCCTTAAGACAGATATACGTGTGCTTGACAAATATTTCTGGTTATCGTACATTTTGTTTATTCGTTGCAGCATTCAGATACTATTCTTACGATAATGATGGATAACATGTATTTTTATAATTAAATTAAGACGTTACATAGAAAATAATTAATTCCTAACTGCACTCACGATACATTTTGTTTAATGCTTGACCTCGTTTTATTGCAAACGAATTCTCTCGTAGTAGAGTTATCCACTTCAGTAAAAAGCTCTTTTACTCGATGGCACTAACAAAACGAACTGTCGTTCAATTCTCGTGTTACAATCGTTACAGTGTACTACTGCAGGACTTCAACTCGGGTAAATCGGAAACTGAGAGAGAGAGGGTTGTGAAAGGCTTCGAAGGGTTCGTGCCTGCTTGGTGTAGAATTAAACCGACCAAACAACATTTTATCGCGCTATATATACCGTTGCCTACCGTTTTCGGTTTAGGACTTTCGTTCGACGTTAAAACCCGATATGGTGAGCGAGAGTGAGAGATAGAGAAGAGGACTCGACCGTTTCCGAACGGAGTTAATGACGTGTCGACGATAATAATGGGGTATCATCGTTTTCGGCGAGTTGCGAGGCTGAGCGAGGCGCGAGGTGTGCCGGGCATATGTTTTAAAGCTCTCTCGAGTAATTGTCCATTAAAGTACGCAGCGATCACGGAGAGGCTGCTTCAGGCACGCACAATGGACAGGAGAGAGCGAGGTCGTTAAGGGTTGACTCGATTAAATTTCATTATAAAATTTTACGATTATTCGAAAGGGTAGGCCGGTTTCACAATTTCTCCTTCCATTGCAGAGTTGTTTATGTTATTAGGTAAGGAACAACGTTAGAAAATGCCTCTACTGGTGGTTTTTCCCAGACTAATAATTAATTTTATCTTCAACGACGTGCAATTAAACTACAAACCCTCCCTGCGCCGTTTACACTATATGATACCAAATATATAACCGGAAATTGCATCTACATATATTAACCACCGTCTAATGAAGAAAACACTACCAGAAATTCTGATGAACAAAATGCATTTTTTGTACTTACACGAGGTCCAATAAAGCCATAGAAATTATGGAACCCATATTATAACATTATGGCACAAGGAAAATAAGTCGTACCTCTAAAGTTAATTTACCACCACCTAATCAAAATCCGTCAGTACAAACCCTATATTGAGCAAAAAAAAAAGTTTGCATAACCCGTTTTCACTAAATCAACGTTTTTACGCATAATTGTCACTAAAGTTTCCAGCTAGCAATCAACATTTGGTTAACGACGGTGAGGCCTGCGAGCAGTATAAAAATGCAGCACAATAGAGCGTCAAGAATTCAGTAGCGGAGTAGTGGATTAAGCGTTGGAATTTTGAATACCACGATGATGTTCTATGGGAATGAGTCAACGAGCGGGACATACCAAATTAAACGAGTGACCTCTTTACGATCACCTTCCTGTCCCGAGAGAAAACCACCGTGGATGCTTTGTGGACATGTCCGAGTGAGTCCAGCTTCGTTATTCGTTGTTACTGACCATTCACTTGCTCTTTTTAACCCCAACCATCTCTTGGCTTAGGACAAAGAGATCGGTCGCTTGGTGAATCCACGAAAAAAAAATGTATTTACCGTACAATAGTAATACCATACGCGTACAACAGCTCAGCATCGGAGGAATGATAGAGTAAAGGGAATGAAACGAGGGAAGCAACGTGGAGCCGACGTAACGCAGCCGCTACGCGCGTTTCACTACCGGCGATGGCAATAAAGCCCCGACCTCGCAGAATCCCCGACAGTTTATTGTTCGCATCGGGGAGTGAAGCGAACGGAGAGAAAGCGAGAAACAGAGGGAAGCATCGGAGCAGAGAACAGTAGTAATACCAGCGACGAGAATTCGTCGTTGCTATACCGAACGATTTGGACAGTCACCAGAGTCACTGCGGACCAACATTCGCGATGAATTTCCGGTTTACAAGCGAGAGACTGCTACGTGCGTGTTACGCAAGCCGTTAACGATTAACGATTCATTTAGGAACGTTTAGTGCACGACCGGGCGATGGGAGCTTGATTTAACGTTTAGTCGACTCGTAAGGCAACTTCGAAACAGGGCCGACTTTATTTCGATCCTACGTACTAAGCAATAGCGACCTGATAAGAGCTACAAAGGCCTTTCCATCCTGATTCGACGTGGAGCGATTCCAAACAGTGTACATCAGTTCAGAGTGCCTCCCTGCTCCGCACAGATCCTCAATCCTCTTTGTCTCTCTTCGTCACACGATCTCGTAACTCTCGTTGTTCATCCAAGCAAGAAGGGCCCCGTTAGTGCCGCGTTAAACGTCCCGAAATGCGTCTCGAGAGTCGATGACAAGGATTGCCGACTATCCAATAATGAGCGTTCGCTCTCTGCAGTCATAACGGCTAGCACGATTTCACGGTGGGCTCCATAACCATTTAGCCAACGAAGGTATCCTCCAATGCTTCTGTAAAATAAAAAGAAACGATTTAGTATTAAATACGGAAATTCTTTCATCGACGTTTTCGTTGAGTCTTGGCCGTTCTACTTTGCAGCAGGTTTTTAAATGATACTGGTGAGATGTAAATTTGACACCCCAACGCCTTCTGACATCGCTCGAAATCATTAAGTTCTCCATTATGAGTCGAGCACTACACTCGTATTACACTTACGTATCGGATCCAAAGAATGTCGGTTGAGTAGCTCGGCGAAGCGAGGTTCTTTAGCATTTCAACGATCCACCGTTATAACGTACTCGTCAATTCCCGGAACAACTTCCACCACGTGGTCAATCGCCACCGACACACCTCCACTCTCTCAAACTTAAAACCATTATGTAGTTTCATAAATCGTGAGCATTTAGCATTACGCGGTTTTTACAACGCTTCGAGACACTCTCAGCCTTAATGCCTCCAACGCGAGACCCGGGAATCATATCTCCACTGAACGCATCGCGACCGAACGAGACACTCTCGCGGAGTTCGAATCGTGGGTTCTTAAGTTCTGGCTAAATCGTACCATACAGTTCTAAATTCACATTTTATTCAGTTCGCTCCTTCATGGAGAAAGCATTGTTTTAATGATTTTCTTTTTGCATTATTTTTATGCACTCAGTGCACTCAGCATTGTCGAAATCGTTGAGAAAAATGTTTTTGAAATAGTTTCCGGGTGTATGTGCGTGTCTGTGGGTCAGGGAGAGGCCAATATTCGAACGGCAATATCTTGTCAACTACTCGAGCGAATGTTTGTTTGTAATGAATTTGATAAAAATCTCTTAAAGCATTCAGTTTAAAAATTGCGACAAAATCGAGCAAGTAGTTCAGATTTGATACATATTCGAATTTACATTTTTTTTTTAATGCGCAAATTCGTGAACGGATCCAGTGTTACGTTATTACGCAACTTCACAATATTAATCGAAATACGTAGAATATTTCCTATAGAAAACTTATCATGGAGAATCGTGTAATTTGCTATGAATAATTAATGTATGGAATATTTACTGTTGATTTGTTTAATGATATCTTCAAAGAACTGATTTACAGAGCCAACCGAGAATTGGCAGTCGCAATGATGTAATTTTTCTGGGGCATATAATCATGAAGTTGGTCATTAAAATAATTGTATATACTACATATATGGGGCATTCCATCCCGATTCGACCAAATAGGGGAGGTCGATTTGACCCTCGACCTCCCCTATTCTCGTAATTTTTTGTATGATGGTTAGACCCTCAAATGCAAATATTTTTTTAAAATGACATTTCGAAAGCCATAATTTAAAAATCTGGAGAAATTCTGAAAAATACTTGGTTGAATATAAAAATTTCCTAGCTTATAGCCAAAGTGTGCATGATTTCTCTTCACATAGTTTTTAAGCTTTTTTTATTTAACAAATTATAGAAAAATAGAAAAAAAAATCAATCTACTATGGACGACATGTCAAACATTTCTGTATATGAAACTATATTTTTCAGAATTTTTCCAGATTTTTAAATTATGGCTTGCTGGTGCTAGAATGTGACTTGTATGGTGGTGGAATAGTTTTAGTTGAGAAAAATTTGAAAGATTCCTAAAAATCTGAGAAAATTTTTTTATATCCGAGTTTACATAAATAAACGTTTGACCAGTCGCCTGTAGTAGATTAATTTTTTTTCTTTTTTTAAATAATTTTGTTAAATCAAAAAAGCTTAAAAACTATAAGAAGAAATATCTTGCCCACTTTGGTTATAAGCTAGAAAATTTTGATTTCCAACAAAGTATTTTTTAAAATTTTTTCAGATTTTTAAATTATGGCATTCGATATGTCACTTTAAAAAACATTTGCACGAATGGAATCGGTTCAAATTATGTTTCAATTTTTTTCTTGGCATGACTTCTCCGTATCTTTAACTGCGCTCCTCAGGTATCGATGTCTCTTAAGCTTCTTTCATTTTACCCATTTCGCTGCCTCTCTGCACTTTTGTCTTGTAATTCTAAAACGTTATGACCTTTATCGTGAATGGAGTAAGAAAAGGGCTCACTCGACAGCTCTCATAGTTGGCTGAGTTGGCTCTCCGCCAGCACGGTTGATTCGTAAGCCATTTCCTCGCAAGTACTTTGTCGAAGTACAACACACACTCTCTCTCATGTGGTATTCTCGAGGGGGGCGTAAGTGCACGTCGAGATATCGTGCCATACATAGCTTCTCGTGACTTGTGCTTAGTCCTCTTCATCTTACTCTTATTTCCGATACGCCGTTGACTCTCGTTCCATCTTCTCCACGTTAAATGCAGCACATCTCGCTTGCAAATTCTCTCAAGCGTTGGTGAAATCACAGTATACTCGGTGATGACCATTTATCGCTAGGGATGAAGTTTAATAAGTATTCTGTCAGCTAGAAATATAATAGATATAGATGCACTTAGTATTTGAATTAAAGAGTGGTTGGACAGGTCATCCATGAAGTCGTTTTAAGCCAAGCAGAGATATGGCGTTAGAGAAGTGAATGAGTAGAAATAATAAGTCGAAGTCAAGGTGACTCGTGCCGGGCTCTTTACATTTCTTTTTCTTTTATTTTTATTTTTATTTTTTTTTTTTTTTTGTCGCGTCGCTACTGCTTTCGCTCGCCTCAGGAAATTAGTACGGACGTGCGACGTCCGTTGGGAACAGCCGTGAGAAAGTATATGGAGACTCGCGAGGAGCCTTGAAGTTTCTTTCAAGACAAGAAAAGGGTGCGGAGACAGCGACGATGATAACACGCAATTTCTTTTTTCGGTACCGAAGCCGCATACTCGAGGTCTACGCTGTTGCTAACTGTGACTATTAAAAAAAAGGAATGCTCGAAGATCCTTTTTTTTCTCGCCCTTTATCTTCGCTCGCTCGACTTCTGTCGAATAGTCGCGTGCATTTTTTTTCTTTCTTCTCTCTCTGCTCTATTTCTCGTTTGCTGCTTTCTCTTCAGCTTTCACTCGGTCCTTCTATCTGTCGTCGTTATACATAGATATTTTTTCTTGTCGCTCGACAGTACCATCTGCACCCCAGGGAGGATCAGGGAAAAGAGCTAACCCAGCCATAATACATCCCGTAGGATAATTAACCCTTTGAGGAGTTCGAGGCTTTGGTGGATTTTAATAATCTTAAAAGACAGCGGCGAGGCTCTTGATTAGTACTTCAACGTGGATGCTCCGATGACAATGCCAGTACGACCGCATCTGAAGCTGCGCTTTCCTGTGTTTCACTCTCTCTCCGTCTCTTTCCATCCTTACTACCCTCGCATATATTCCTTGTGCTCCTGCTGCTGCTGCTGCTCCTGCTGCAGATATATCCATTCCTGTACCTACGTTTTCCAGCTGGTTTCTCGTAGCAAAGCTAGCCAATGATGTATACGCGCGTGCACTATGCTCCAGTATCAAGTACACTGGAAATAGAAAGCTAATAACCAACATAGCGTTCTCTCAGTAAATTAAAAAAAAATGTTATGCAAGAATAGATAAGTTTACTTGCAGGAGATTTAAAAAAGAAGATTTAAGTTTTTTTTTTATTTGCTAAGTTTAACGTAATGATTGCATGAAATGCATACGTGAAGCTACACAAATCACCTTTAGTCCTCGGTAACTTTTGCATGCCACGGTACCCAACGACGTGCGTCAATGTATGGCCACTTTGAAGTATTGGCATAAAGGCTGCAAGGTCCCTGGTGGCTCTACGGCAAAACAATGGGCGGTGAACATGAAACGACCCTTAGTAGCTAATAACACACGTGGATTATTTCAAAAAGCTAATTTTTTTTCCTTCATTCTATGTCGCTCTCTCTTTTTCTCTGGTTTTACCTCGTTGCAGTACAGGCTTCGACAAAGTCAAAGGGTTGCGCTCCAGTGGATTCTCTCATGCTGCCAGTTATGGAAATTTTTTCCTTTTTCACATTTGTACTTTTCGTGTGTCCCTCTCATTTGCCTGCATGTTTTTTCGAAAGACCCACTGCGCTCTTCCGGCGACACGATATTTCCGGTGTTTCCCTGCGAAGCCAATCAAGAATCCTTTGACGCACTTTTTTGTTTCGTTTTCCATTCTGCGCACAAATATATTTTATTCGGCTTTGACTTTCTTTCGAAAAAAAAGTTATACACGCGGCCTCCTAATGGGGAATAATTAATATAGTCTGCAGTTGCTTCAAGAATAATTTAATAATAGATGCATAACTATGAGTAAAAAAATTAAATTCCAGTACAAAAATCGTTGTAACTTCATTGTCATTTTTTATGGAAAAGAAAAACGACACAGCGTTCAATGGAATTTATATCGTGAACGAGTGTTCCTTTGTCCTTTTATATTCATTGCCAAAAAAATTAAATTTCAATACAAAAATCGAATGGATTTTCTTTCCTAGCAACTTCATTGCCACTTTTTATGTAAAAGAAAAATTACACATCGTTCAACTAAATTTATATCGTGACGGAGACATACCTTTCTCCTTTGAAAGAATCGTTTGATGTACTTTTTTTCGTTTTCCATTCTGCGCACAAAAATATTTTAATCGGCTTTAACATTCTTTTTCAAAGAAATCATACCTGCAACCCACAAATAGTGAATAATTAATATATTCAGCAGTTCCTTCAATCATAATTAAATAATAGATAACAAAATTAAGTGCCAATACAAAAATCGGATGGATCTTTTTCCTAGTAACTTCATTGCCATTTTTTATAGAAAAGAAAAATTACACAGCGTTCAAGTGAATTAATATCGTAACGGAGTGTTCGTACTAATTGAGCCGTGTTTATATCTTTATATAACGTACTTGCAGTATTAGCTACCATGCTGTTGAGATAAGGGATGAATGAGTGAAAAAAATAGCGTAGATTATGAGAAATGAACAATGAGGAGACTGTTCGTGCAACCGAGCAAACGATAACCTTACGGTAGAAGACTTCGCGGGCTATTAAATTTAATTGATAATTAAGCCATGTTTATAAACAAATTGTCTCGATAATTTCTACGATAGGACGACGAGATTTATGGTTTTCGTTTCGAGGGACGTTTCTACTAGACTCCCCATGCATCAGTCGCGCTTTTTTATCTGGCTAAGCGACGTACGGCGCGCTATAATCTTTCCTCTTCTTTCAGCGGTTCGTTTCTCTAAACTCTCTCGAAGCTCGCGGCGTCGGAGACGCGCGATACAGTTTTTGCCGACTGGTGAATGCCGTGTTACCATAAACTCGAGCCGAGAGCGGCCACTACAAAACGGAAGGTTAAAGTTCATAGACTTGGCAAAGGAGAAAGATGGATGAACTGTATTGCAACCCTTCTGGAACCACACCGTTGGCTTACAACCGCGATAAATCAACTTCGCCACAATAAAGCTTTCGCACAACTGCCGACGGAAACGGAAAATGCCCGTTTATCAGCGAAACATACTCTAAACCTCCGTAATACATTACAACAATGTTTCCCCGACATTATCCACACCAAAACTAAAATTAATTTTATTTCAATTCACACCTGCACTACACTGAAAAAAAATCTATTAGAAACTTAATGTACAAGTGCAGGAAGTTTTTATGCATAGACTAGTGTACAAAATTCAATATGCAAGTGTGATGTAAAAATAATATATGGTACAATAAAATAAATAATTGTCATTTTATTTTACTGTAATAGTTCGAAAATTTATTTAATTCGCTTTAATTCTACAGTAACATTATATTAATTTTATATAACAATTGTACCTTACATTTAATTTACGAGTTTATCGGGGAAAAAACTTCCAGTCTTGGCTGACAATGTATACTGCAAAAACATGGATACAAAGTAGAACCTTGCACATTGCTTCCTCATTATATTCCGCTTTAGAGAACGCTTTGTAAAAAGCGAAATATAATGAGGAAGCAATGTGCAAGGTTCTACTTTGCATCCTTGTTTTAAATAAATAAATAAGCGCACACTCCCGCTTTCTGAGAATATAATAAGGATGAGAATAATATAAGGATGAACGGTCCAGAAACTCCCTCGCATACTCTATCTTCTCTGTTTTTTTTTTCTGTAAAATACGATAAAAACCGGTGGTTTCCGAAATTTTATTGGGAAGCAAGGATATGGCTAGTTTATACGACATAAATCGCTACTTTTCGCAATATAGACTGTACAAAATGGCTATGAAAATATGGTGTCGTCCATCATTTTAGGGCGATACCTGACGTGTCTAAGATTTTATGTTCTTTCTGTTAAATGCCCAAAACGCTCATTTGGCCTCTTGTATCGAAATATACTATTTTTAACCTGACTCCCTCCCCTTAATGACTGGCCTAATAAGATTTTAGTTCAATGAAATAGAATTTCTTGCATACAAATAAATCGTATTAATTTTTAATAATATTTATTTGATTGAAATAAAATGTAATTTACTTGAAATAAATCCCATATTTGATTTAAATAAACCCATGGGACCGGTTTCTCTAGGTGTACGAATTTCGCTGCCGTCGTTTCTCACTTGTGGACCTTGTAAATAGTTTTCATAGTGGATTTACTCCATATTTTCTTGTTGGGCTTTTTCCGTGAATGATTAAATATATTAAATGTGCGTAACTCCTTAGGATTAGGCATGAGCAAACCAAAATACACAGAATGATAAGTGTATAGTCCGATTATTATGTTGCTTCAATTAATCAAGTATAAGACAACCAAATGGGAATTGAACCGACCCAAGAGGGTCGTTTGGTGTCGCTGTCCTTGCACTTCGTGGTCTCCGTAAATATTCCTTAAGGGGCCGTTCTCCATTCACCGGGTTTACAGTAATACATCGTAGAGTGTCGTCTCCACAGAACTGGTCGGTTATTTACGGCCAAGCAATTTGAGGCCACAACGAATCCTCACCCTCTCGTTTTTCCATCCATCTATCTGCTGCCTATGTTTATCGAGGCGGGGAGGTAAAGCGGGTCGGTGTTTAACACGTGTTAAGTTAAACCAAGGGGGACATTGGTTGGCTCGTGTGTGCGACGACCATAATGCGTACCTCCCGACAGAACTGCTGCCGAACCGAGTATATAACCGAACGCAAAGTAGGAACAGCACAGCTTAAGAATCTTCCAGAAGGAGAAAAGAGACAGAAACCATGTGTGACTCGTGTCGGAAGGTCGTGATAATTAGTCTTCCGTTTGAGCTTGACGTAGTACAGTATCCAGCAGCTTCGAATAGATGAACTAACGCACTTCATTTACGTTGATTATTAGTGAAAAATAGTGAGAACGACACATTTCTAAAAATAAACACGCCCTTGGCTATGATTCAGTAAGAAAACTAATATAATTCCCCTATTCGCACCCTTTACCCCAGGGAAGGTAAAGGGATATTTTGGATAATGCAATTCCTACGATAACCTCGCGTCCAGGGAGTCCTGTCGGAAATCTCATATGTTCGAGGGCTGCCAAGAAGGGTGTAGCGATGAGATTGGCATTGGTGGTGGCGATGATGTCCCATTTCGGTTCAGAATCGTCCAGGCAAGACCGCACTTTCCGTTTATCTGAAAATTCACCGTTCTCTGCATACATAATAGTGGTCATGTTGCTCTAGATGATACCAGAAGAGCCACAATCGAGAATACCGAAAATACCGAATTCCGATCGTCGCAGAAAATCTCTGATCGTTCATTTCAGACCAGTCAGAAGGCGAGATAAGAAAAGAGTGTTTGGTGCGGCTAGAATCGCTGGGGTCGACACGCGTTGGCGCCTTTTGAGGTGGATTTCCGAAGGAGCGAAGAGATGTCGTAAAAACTCGTGAGACGCAAACCACCCTGTAACCGCGGGCTCACAACGGCGTGGGCAAAGGGTGAGGGAAAGAAAAGCTAGCGTGTAGTGAAATTGTGGAAATCAATTCTACCTTCTTGGTGTGGAGTAGGATTTCTCATGTGCAAACCCTACGACGGCGACGGCAAACGTTGAGAAAGTCTCGTCCCAAGTAAAAAAATTATATATAGTCCGACATATGAAATTGGGCATATATAGTCTGTATAATTTCTATATACAATCTATATGCAATTTATATATAAGATCACCTGTAAAGTTGGGTTTATCTATAAATTGTATATAAATTGTATATAGATTTTATAAAAACTATATATGCCCAATTCTATGCTTAAAACTATATATATTTTTTATATACTCTATATATATTTTTTTTACTTGGGGTGACAGACCTTGGTAAAGAAGAAATAAAACTGAAGAAGGAGGAAATAGAAAAGGAGAAAATCAAGTTGGTAAGTTGGACAGAAATCGAAATTTAAACAGGTATGGAGACTATATCAACATTTCTTATTGTTCCCATGAACCAAAAAATATATTCGTATTACTATAGTGTTACATTTGACTTACTAATTTTTACTCAAACTATGCAAATGCGCTTTAAACCGTAATTTAGACTTGAAACAATAATTTCGTATTGTGTGATTGAGTGAGTTCAGCAATTAACAATCCGCACTTTTTTTTACCTAGATAGTATCTGAACCTGCGTAAAAATAATTATATTAAATTCAGATAAAAAATCGACATATGTCACAAAGTGGCATTTTTAAGATGCGTTGAGACAAAAAGTCTTAGAACATTTCAAAGCGATCTTGATATCGATTTAATATTAGTCAACGTGATATGTGCAATTGAATTTTCCTCTTTCGAATGTACAACAATTGAGTTTGAGCACAATAATTGCGCTCAAATTAGTAAAGAAAATTGGTATCATATCGATTTCAAAATCGTTTAGAACTTTTCTAAGATTTTTCGTCTTAACATTATTTAATTAGCTTCGTCGATTTTCGGCCTTTTTATAGATGGAATTTTTTGACACGTCGTACTCGGGGTCTGAGACATCGGTGTCGAAGATTCTGATGTTATCGACGATCCCATATAGGAACGTTTTCAAACATATTTCGAATCCCTGAATTAATTTTTAGTTCGCTCTAATTGCTTCATCAAATCATTAAGAATTGATGAAGCAACCAGAGCGACCAATTTTTTACAATTAAAATTAATCGTGAAAAAATATCGCCACAGCCTGGGTTTTAACCGGGAACCTCGGATCACTATTTTCGTCTTAACGCCTCTCAAAAATGGCACTTTTTGAGATATGTCAATTTATGATCATAATTTGACATAGTTATGTTTACGCGGGAACTGGATTATTAACTTTGCAATGACTAAGCCCTGAAAATTACTAAACTTAGAGTTATAAACATCTCATTACTTTCAAACTTCCTTGACTCCTTTATTTATTCTACAAATACTTTCATATATATTTTTTTATGCTCAACCTTATCACTGAGGAAAAACTTTGGATATGAAATCATCTATAGGGGTATTTTTCCAGTCGAAAAGTGTCTTCAAAAAGTGTAACAACCTTTCTGGACATTTTTTGAAGTGGAGAAAAGTATACCGGAAAAGATTAACAATCGCTCAGTGAAAACTTGTAAAATAATGCACAAACGTTCTCAATGAATATACGTAACGGCCCTTCGGAAAATTTGTCAATTAGAGAAAGTGTTCTCGCATAGCATAATGTAAATTTCTCTTATGTAACTTTGAAATATGTTTTCGCATTACACAATGAGTACGGCAGTTTCATTGGTTATGTTTTTTATTAAACGAAAATCGAAGTCATAGGCTTTTATGTTCCCCGTTACCCACTGGCAGCCCTTTTTTCCCGCACGTTTTTATTCAACACAGTGTCGATTCTACACATTGGTTTCTGCATTAAGTATATCTTGCACACGACGTTTTCTATACATTTTTTAACATCACGCGAGTTTTACAATACATTTCGGTTCTACGCATTTCGATTCTACACATTTATTTCTATACAATCCGTTCGAACACACTCAGTTTACCGCGCAAAGCAATCCACCACATTCTCAAAACAGCACAGCCGTTTCTGCTCAAATGTTATTGTACACGCTGTTATTCCCTCACATTTTCATACTTCACGCGCTCTTTACATGACAATTTGATACTACACAGCTCGATACTACACATTGATTTCGACACAAACATTATTAACCACGCGGCAATTACTGCACCATTTTAATATACATCATAGCTAAACGAGACTTTGATTTCCAACAGGAATTTATCCCTCCCATCCCGTTCGACACTCATACATTGGTGCACACGTTCTTTACTGCACATATCGCGTCGCCACGCGGGCGTTGCTACGCGTTTTTATTCTTCACAAACTATCCGGCACAATTTTTTCCTACACATTTCGATACTACACATTTGTATGTCGGGATCTACTCATGAGAATATCTCCCGTCGGTAAGGTAGAACTCGGAACATTTTACTCTGGCGACATAGGTTCTCATTGTCGTGACAACAACATGTGCTGTCGTCATTCGTTGTATATATGTATATCTACGAGATTAAGTTCGTAGGCATTCGTTATATATATACCTACGAGATTAAGTTCATAGGAATTCGTTGTATATATACCTACGAGATTAAGTGTTGATGTCACGGCAATGAGAACCTCTGTCGCCGGAGTAAAATGCTCCGAGTTCTACCTTACCGACGGGAGATATTCTCATGAGTAGATCCCGACATACAAATGTGTAGTATCGAAATGTGTAGGAAAAAATTGTGCCGGATAGTTTGTGAAGAATAAAAACGCGTGGTAACGACGGCGTGGCGACGCGATATGTGCAGTAAAGAGCGTGTGCAGCAATGTATGTGTGTGAAACGGGATGTGTTAGATAAACTCCTGTTGGAAATAAAAGTCTCGTTTAGCTATGATGTATATTAAAATTGTGCAGTAATTTTGCCGCGTGGTTAATAATGTTTGTGCCGAAATCAATGTATAGTATCGAACTGTGTAGTATCAAATTGTCATGTAAAGAGCGCGTGAAGTATGAAAATGTGAGGGAATAACAGCGTGTACAATCAGATTTGTGCAGAAACGGCTGTGCTGTTTTGAGAATGTGGTGGATTGCTTTGTGCGGTAAACCGAGTGTGTTCGAACGGATTGTATAGGAATAAATGTGTAGAATCGAAATGCGTAGAACCGAAATGTATTGTAAAACTCGCGTGATGTTAAAAAATGTATAGAAAACGTCGTGTGCAGGATATACTTAGTGCAGAAACCAATGTGTAGAATCGACACTGTGTTGAATAAAAACGTGCGGGAAAAAAGGGCTGCCTGAGAGAAAAGGTTGTTAATATTTGTTAACAGTTAACAAATCTTGGTTAAATATGGCGAAATGAACCATTTAGTTATTCTTATTGAATCTCAGTTGAGCTAAATAAAATTTGCTTGTCACAAATGGAGCTCGCTGACATTTGTTAATAGTTAACAAATCTTATTTGGCACAAGTGACATTGAATAAGAATAACTAAATGGTTAATTTCACCATACTTAAACAAGATTTGTTAACTGTTAACAAACTCTTCTTTCAGTGCCCTTACTTTTCTTTTTACAAGATTTTTGAAGATCGTCTCCTTTTACACCTTTTCTTTTATTGCATATTTAAATGAAGCTATTTTTAAGAATATATATATATATATATGTATGTCAAAGGGTACATTCCAGGTCCATATCGGAGGTTTTGTGGTACTTATGGGGACATTTGGCACATATGGGGACGGTCCCGATATTTTTCTATATGAAAGGGATCATTCCGGTACCGGTCCCCACAATTCCATTTATGTATATTGTATATTACGGGGACCTAGTTTATTACGTGTAAAAAGGATATTATGGGGACCGATCATATTTCGGATCACGGGGAGGTTATGGCAATCCAGAATCTAGAAATTAGTTCTGATGTTACCAATCGTATCTGAACGTGAACTCATTTTACGCTTAATTTAGAATT
This sequence comes from Ephialtes manifestator, assembly GCA_963970395.1. Lineage (NCBI taxonomy): Eukaryota > Metazoa > Arthropoda > Insecta > Hymenoptera > Ichneumonidae > Ephialtes > Ephialtes manifestator. The sequence goes on from OZ019980.1 coordinate 6,003,009, forward strand.
ACTAGAATTATGAACAAACTGCCCCTCGGTCTGTCGTATACAGTTTCATCGAAAACAGGCTGTTTTAACAGATTTCTTTCGCATATGGCAAATCAACCTTCGATATTGAATGGGACCTCTATATGAATGTCAAATATCTTGAGACAGGTTTTTAAATTTGCTAAAGAATCAGTTCCTCTTGAACGTCGTTCCCAATAAAATGTTTAACTTTTATTTGCAATTAATCCCCGAAAGCATCTGTAACTTAAACCGTATATTCGTCATTCTCCTGATATCACTTTCGAGTTTACCATATACACAATTATAAAAGAGATCGAGCACAAAATAATTAGTTTTTTTTTCATTCCATGCTTGCGAGCAGAGAGATAAACCATTGTACGTTCTTATATGTAATGATATAAGTCGGTACCGATCCCAACGTTGTAACGGTGTATGTCGGGTCCGACCCTGAAAAAAATAGAAAACGGTCCCCGCAATTACCCTTACAACGCACTAACTGGTCCCGACATGTACCATTACAATACATAACGAAAATATTCTTTGGTAAATTGCAAATAATATAAGCCTAATATTAATTTTTAATTGTGAATGCATGGTGTAGCTATTTGTTCATATAATATATATTATATGGACAATCAATGTGTTATATCAAAGACTTTATTTAAATCAAATCATAACTATCAAATATATTGTTGCAACTTATCCATATTCTGATTAACTATGAATAACGCAGCTTTAAGCAAATGTTTTCCTCGTTCGTATCGACATTCATATATTACATTCCTATATTAAACAAATCTTGAAACTTTGCGAGCATTAGTGTCCATATATTAAACAAATCTGGAAATTTTACGAACATAGGTATCGATATATTCTTACACTTGCTTAGCTCAATAAGCGTAGGCCAAAACAAGTTCAGTTGCTCGATCGTTTCGGCATCGGCTCGATTAAAATCTTATAATATTAGCCATTAGACAATGGTCGTGTCTCACAATGGTAACAAGTCGCAAAGAGACTTAATGAAGCGTATCCACTTTATATGCTTGTGAGCAGAGAGATGATCTATTGTATGTTCTTATATGTAATGATACATGCCGGTACCGATCCCAACGTTGTAACGGTGAATGTCAGGTCCGACCCTGGAAAAATACAGAACGGTCCTCGCAATTACCCTTACAACGCACTAACTGGTCCCGACATGTACCATTAGAATACATAACGAACAATTTCTTTGGTAAATTGCAAATAATATAAGCCTCATTTCATTTTTAATTGTGAACGCATGAGGTAGCTATTTGTCCTTATAATATATATTATATGGACAATCAATGTTTTATACCAAAGACTTTATTTTAATCAAATCATAACTATCAAATACATTGTTGCAGACTTATCCACATTCTGATTAACTATGAGTAACGCAGCTGTAAGCAAATGTTTTCCTTGTTCGTATCAACATTCTTATATTACATTTCTATATTAAACAAATCTTGAAACTTTACGAGCGTTAGTGTCGATATATTAAACAAATCTTGAAATGTTACGAACATAGATATCGATATATTCTTACACTTGCTTAGCTCAATAAGCGTAGGTCAAAACAAGTTCAGTTGCTTGGTCGTTTTGACATCGGCTCGATTAAAATCTTACGATATTAGCCATTAGACAACGATCGTGTCTCACAATGCTAACAAGTCGCAAAGAGACTTAATGAAGCGTATCCACTTTCTATGCTTGTGAGCAGAGAGATGAACTATTGTATGTTCTTATATGTAATGATACATGCCGGTACCGATCCCAACGTTGTAACGGTGAATGTCAGGTCCGACCCTGAAAAAATAGAAAACGGTCCGCGCAATTACCCTTACAACGCACGGACTGGTCCTGACATGTACCATTACAATGCATAATGAAAAAATTCTTTGGTAAATTGCAAATAATATAAGCCTCATTTCATTTTTAATTTTGAACGCATCATGTAGCTATTTGTCCTTATAATATATATTATATGGACAATCAATGTTTTATACACTGCAAAAACAAGCGTGTTGCCAAGCGTGTTGTTTTCTATGATTTATATTGTAGTCACTTTTTACACACTTTCAAGCGTGTTGTTTATCCATGGTAATGATATGTTAAAAGAACACGCTTGTAAATGTGTAAAAAGTGACTACAATGTAAATGATAGGAAACAACACACTTGGCAACACGCTTTGTTTTTGCAGTGTACCAAAGACTTTATTTAAATCAAATCATAACTATCAAATATATTATTGCAGACTTATCCATATTCTGATTAACTATGAATAACGCAGCTGTAAGCAAATGTTTTCCTTGTTCGTATTGACATTCTTATTATACATTTCTATATTAAACAAATCTTGAAATTTTACGAACATAGGTATCGATATATTCTTACACTTGCTTAGCTCAATAAGCGTAGGTCAAAACAAGTTCAGTTGCTCGGTCGTTTCGACATCGGCTCGATTAAAATCTTACGATATTAGCCATTAGACAACGATCGTGTCTCACAATGCTAACAAGTCGCAAAGAGACTTAATAAAGCGTATCCACTTTCTATGCTTGTGAGCAGAGAGATGAACTATTGTGTGTTCTTATATGTAATGATACATGCCGGTACCGATCCCAACGTTGTAACGGTGAATGTCAGGTCCGACCCTGAAAAAATAGAAAACGGTCCGCGCAATTACCCTTACAACGCACGGACTGGTCCTGACATGTACCATTACAATGCATAATGAAAAAATTCTTTGGTAAATTGCAAATAATATAAGCCTCATTTCATTTTTAATTGTGAACGCATCATGTAGCTATTTGTCCTTATAATATATATTATATGGACAATCAATGTTTTATACACTGCAAAAACAAGCGTGTTGCCAAGCGTGTTGTTTTCTACGATTTATATTGTAGTCACTTTTTACACACTTTCAAGCGTGTTGTTTATCCATGGTAATGATATGTTAAAAGAACACGCTTGTAAATGTGTAAAAAGTGACTAAGGTTTTATTTCACTATATATTCACTGTAAAAGTAACTACGACATTATGTTGTGCCAACTATAGAATTAGTTACAGTAACAATAACGTTGTTAATTTAACTATTAAATCAATAAAAATAACTATTCAAATTGTTACATGGACTAAAAATCTACAGATATGGATTTAAAGTTGATTACACTATCACGATTTCTCTCAGTGTAAAGGCCTGCTGCAAATAATAGTGGTCCTAGGATTTACCAATGCATAAATATATGTGGTACTTGTTTTAACCCATTCACATAAAAAACCTAAATTTGATTATATATTTTTTTTGGCGATATACATAGTGATTTCGATAGGTTTGTATACTTCTATTACGCAATGTAGATCTATGTACACCTAAATTTAAATACGTTCTCGTGGACCCCATATCGACCCTTTGACATACATATATATATATATATATGCAATTTAGTACAATACCCAGAAAAATAAATCGACTTGCCGATAGAAGAAATTAAAAAGCAGTGAGACATAAAAAATAATAGGATGGTTACAAACCACATTTATAAAAAACTCACTTTGAGGCATTAGCCCATAATTTTTCATTAATTTTTCATGAACACGAGCAGCACAACGAAAAATTATTTTCCTCTAAACGAATCAATCAAACTTCGTTATCAATGGCTCTTAGTACCTTAATAAAGCCATTCGATCAGAGTGTCTCTCGTTGAAACGTCAAGCCATTTCTCAAAACCCCTGCCCGACAGTGCACTAAATATATATATTCATATATATATATATATATACAAGAAAGAGGAAGCCGATATAGGAATCACAAAGAGGCTTTGTGTTCAGGGTAGATCGTACGGGCGATTAACCCGTTCGTTAATCTGCATAATTAATTAACGATGAGAACGTCGAGTGAGAAGGAAGTATCTACGTTCTCTATTCGTGCGGAGATAGTCGAGTAACGAGCTGCAGCCCTTTCCTTCCTTCACTTTCAGCTTATACACATCCCTGATCCCTCGTTGAAAATTAGAAACGAGGAGAGAATAAAGCATGTCTCAGCCGAAATTGCATTGCGGTCCTCGGGAGAACACGAACTTAGTATGTATCAAGTATTCGTCGGTCACGACGATGAGTGCCGAAGTCTAAGTGACTGAGAATGATTACGCTAATGACGTTTTCCCCATTTCGGACCTGAGGAGCGCAACCCGACAACCAATATAAAGGTGCAGACTGGTACGAGCACCGCACAGAGGTATAATCCTGAGGCGACACGCGATATCGGCATCAAGAACCACATCAACAATGGGTCGCGCGTGATTCGCTGTGCATGCCACTATGTCTCCGCACCAAAGTCAACGACGATACAACCTGTCGTATAGACCAAGCGCGTATGCACAACTTGCACATACGTACTGTACTATAGGTACTAACCATAGATAGGTATATATGGGTCATTCCATACCAAGCGGGTCATTCATTTGCCATCACGCCAATTTTTCAGTAGCTTGTAAGAATAATAATGGAAATTCTGTGAAATTTTGAGAAAAATCACATCGGTCTGTCTCAACGAAACACAATACTATTACTTCATTCTGTCAAAAAATGGTGGACATTTTTTTTTTTAGACATTGAAAAAAATTTTTATTAAAAAGTACATTTTATACACGAACAAAATTTTTGTACGATCGGTAATTTTGAATATACGACGAATTGAAAAAAAAGAAATGAAAAAAACCATTATTAAATTTTGGGCAAGCCATAGGTAGGCTAAAATTCTTAAATAATTTAAGGATGTCCGTGATACTCTAAATAAGTTTTGGAAAAATGATGAACACTGTTTGTGAGCATGCTAAATTTGGATGGCCTACTCGGTATGGAATGACCCATATGTAGGCGTTATAAACGGACTCCTTCCTCGGCTTTTCTCTCTTTACGAGGGCCCACGATGTGCTGTCCACGTATATACGCTATGTGCCTACGATCCGGTTTTATCGCTCGACCTGGTGATGACTCGCCGTTACTGGTCTGTGAAATTGTCACGAAACGCTCTGTCTCGACGCACCGGCTGCTACAATCGTCAAAATAGAAGTAACAAGTTCACAATCTACACCGATAAGACGTGTTATACAGACAGACGTTATTTTTCGCAGTACTTATTTCTACATTTGTATGTACTGTATAATAATAATAATGGATATTCTTATCATATATACGGCCATATCTTTGTGAATGATTTTTTCTTGAGTATTTTTTTTTTTAACTTTTTTAATGAACATAATTCGTAGTTTAAAGATAAACAATTATTTTTGCTCTATAAAATACTAAAAAGTTTTTCAAACTGAAGTAATTAGAAAAATCATTACATTGGTACTTTGCTTAATTCTTTCAGTTTTTACTCGTTAATCGCATCATTAACATCAGCTTAGTGTTAATTTTGTAACACCGGCACAGTCTTAAGGTTTTTACACTGTAGAGGTGTTAAGTATAGTCTGAAAATGTTGTTTCAAAAACTCTTATAAATTAATTGCACCGAACAAATTTTTTAGAAATCTCTTTTATTTAAAATACAGCATATTTTAGAACAATATTGCACACTTGTACTTTAATGTTGCTAATTCAACAACTTAACTCAAACATATACAATCTCACACAAATCTTCGTAGCCGTCGAGCGGTCCGTAGTGTGTAATTTTGATTCAGTGAACTTGGCCTTCAAATTTAACTTTTTATGATCGTTATATTCAAAACGGGATAATAATACTTATGACTTAATTCCATTGATATTCTGCAGCACTCGCACAAACAATACCGATAGCTGAGAGCAATACCGTCAGTGGCCCAGTAACTGTCCAATTAAGCCCCGAAAACTCGGAGAATAGTTATTAAAAATTGGATTTACAGAAAATGTAGAATTGAATTGAACCAATATTTAGTTCAACCACCCAACTGTTATATACAATTTTTATTAATACTGACAAACAAATGTTATTAATTAATATTTAATTCGAAGGAGAGAAAAAAATGACGTTGTTACTGTCCACGAAAAAATCGTTTGTTGTAGTAACTAACCACTGGGTGTAGTAGTTTCTATCCAGGCAGAATTTCATATGGAAGAGTAAGCTCATAATGACTTCGACAGTACAAGATTTTTAAAAAGTAGTATTTTTATTTTTTTTTAGTACATTTTTTACATTATTTTTAATCAAAACAGAATTTGAGTTTCACCTTCTTCACCTAGTACGCATGTAGGATCTCTCCTTCTAATCTCAGGTATTATAGATGTCCTTTTTTTTAACAGCAACGTGGATTTTGGAATGTTGTGATCTTTGCTAGCTCGACAACACGATTTTCCAGCTCCCATTTCTGCCAGTTGTGTATCGTGGTTGTGATTTTTTTTTTTTTTTTTGACCCCTACAATAAAATATATGTATATAAAAGCAGAAAATCAATTTCTTACCACTTATCAACAATTCACATGCATCAATATTTTTTTAACGTTTATTAATGAAATTTAAAAAAATGATGAGAAAACAGTGAGGTTAGGGGTATGTCAACAAAATTGTGGTTAGTAACCGGGCCGAGCCTCTTTACAGGTGACCCAGTTACTTGTCCATCATCATATTTTTTAATGAAATATATTATTTCACTCTATAATTGATTTTTGACTCAAATTACTAATTATAATCAATAAGTTTGTTGCGTTTATACTGTAACGTTAATCGCAATTTATCATTAAATTTATGAAAAGAGTAAGAACTCGGGTAGGTAAGGAATTTATTGTAGACTTCTATGACTCTAAATTAAATAATGTGCATTGAACAATTTTAGATATATTGCGTCTCATCATATTTGCAGATTATATTCCTCGCGCACTATAATCGTTTTCGTCTCGAGTTTAGCGAATTTCTCGGTTTCGTAAACATTTCTTTTCTATAGGTTTCGGCTAACGCGCTACAAACGATACCTGCTTGGTGGTATTCGTGTCCGTGTAGGGCAAAAAGAGACTTACGTGGTCCGTCACTTGCTTCTGTCGCTCGCCTGTGATTTACACACTGTCTCTCTCGCGCAATTTCTGTTGCTCAATTGCTCACTTTTCTCAGAATTTAGATGCTGTTAATGCGCAGAGTTGACACGCATTCGTTTACGTCTTCGTTAAGGACTAGAAGTTCCTCGATCTTTTCACGGCAATAGTTTTTCCGTATTATCCGAGCGTACACCTCGGTTAACGCGGACTGCTTGGAAAGTCCGGTGACTCGGATAACGCGGAGCCTCGGGTAATCCAAGACCGGATAAACGAGGTTCTACTGTATCTCTGATCATTCCAAACTCCTAAATAATTTATAAATTTCGACTTGCCATTTCATGTTTGGCAAAAGATAATGCAATAACGTTAATTATTTAAAAAATTAATACTCTATAAAATCCGAATCGCTTTTTCGATTTGGATCAAATTCCATACCGAACAACAGTAAATATACCTGCATTTGTACAGAACTATTTAGCAAAATATCCTAAATGTTACAAAAGTCGGAGCGACAACGCCCCTCTTTTGAAAAATTTATAAAAACTATAAAAACAAAATTTTTGCATATATTTTGTAAAAAATGTAAAAACAATAAAATGTAAAATTTTGAAAAAACAATCAAAGAACGGCTGCTGCTTCACTTGTGTGCCAAATTCCAGCTCCATCCCTACCCATAAACACACATATATAGATAAAGACTTTTTTTTTCTAAACCCCATTTGTTGATATATTTGAACCATTGTGAGTATCTCTGACATGAAAATTGTGATTTTTTTTTTCACGGAAACGAATCTTTTCTATAAAAAAGCAAAACTATCAGCTAAGGTAAACGGCCCTGTTTCTGACGCGCTACTTTAGCATAGGTGGCTTCCCCCACCATTCCAGAAACAGCCAATAGTAATTCGTAAATGGCGGCCTTAAATCGTCACAGACTGGGCCGTTTTTACCTTATTACGAAATTTGATCCATACGAGAGGCGAATGATTTTTCGTTGCAGTCAATCAACGATTGATCGATGAATCCTCATCGCAGCAGCATAAGCGAAGCCGAGAGCCAATGTCCACCACCAATCCATTAGTCATAAATTACATACGAGAATAACCCTAATATATGTGAATAATGATTTTATTATTCAAATTACCAATGTTTTTTATTCTCTCTGATTTTCTCTTAGACTTCCGTGATTTCCTCGAGTTGTACTTTGTACCACGGGAGATATATATGAGAAGCAATTTCTCTCTCGTCGATAAAACGGTTGCTCTTTAGTATCAATCAATCACAATTACCAGTCAATCAAACCGTTTAGAAATCTTATTTACCATCGATCAGAGTCAATATTTGATCATCATTGGTCACGTAAGATTTTTAAAATCGTTCTATTAGAGCCGCAAGTTGAGGTTGGCATATAAGTGGAATGATGCGAAGGCAAATGCATAAGCTAGGTTGGCCGAGCGGTCTAAGGCGCCAGATTTAAGCTCTGGTTCCCGTATGGGAGCGTGGGTTCGAACCCCACACTTAGCAAAACTTTTTTTTTCTCACTAAACTCTAAATTTGGCTGTTACATGTTAGTTAGTAATAAACATTAACGAATTTCTCCAATCCAACTATAATTTTACAATGCAAACTTACAATTTTGAGACTATTAAAGTGATAACGAAATGAGAACGTTTATTTCATCATCTAAAAGCAAAGCACTCTCTAGTCATTGTCAGAAATAATCTATATTCTTCTATGCAAAAAGTTAATTTAGCACAATTATTTGCAAATTGATTAACTTGGAAAAAAACAGCGCAGTATAAATCAACAAAAGAACGTCGTTCGGCACCAAAGATAAGATAAAAGATAATTTAATCGAGATAAGTTGACATAGAGCCAGAAGATTAACGATGAGCTCTGTATCTCGATCACGAAACGCGACTCGTTCATATAGGTAGCAAATATATTTCGGTTCGCGAGTGACAAATGACTAAAGCTTTCAGCGACGAATGGGAATGAGCGCAACTCCCGATAGGACCACCAGGAAATGCTCTAGAACAGAGGCGGTAATTGCGAGACTCTGGCATTGTACAAATGACTCGATGAATAGTCATGGACCGATTAGTAAATGTCCAGAGTGCGGAGGCTTCGAGATTTGAGCTTAACTAATTTCCTAACATAGATCCTTTTGTCCATTCGTCGCAAAGACCTCGTGGATCAATTACCGGGGAGGAAGGAAATCTCCAAAATGTCCGTAACGCAACATGAATGTCGTCAGTCGTGCGGTGATGGAGGAAAAACGAAACGATTAAATGAGATTACAGAGACAAGCTGTTGACGAGAATAACTCAACTGGCCGCTGCAAAAGGGAAAAGGAAACCTTTCGAAATGGCCCTTTTCCCTGAAGACCCGCGAGTCTCGCGAGCGTCGTAAACCCCACATCACTATCGGTACTTTACAGAACGAAAAAAAGAGAACTACGTTCGAGGGAGATCCGTTGAACGCAGTGAATGCCTGTCACAACAATTTCGCCGAAAAAGCACAACAGAATGGGATCCGACACTTGTAATTTCGTTCCGTCCCATCTGTTGTCATTCTCACGTTACCGCATACACAACCCAAAAGGTCTTTCTTCTCATTGAAACGCCAAGGCACCTACAGCAAGGAATATCAACAGCTAGAAAGAGCCAGTGACTGAAATCACGCGGAAATATTTCAAGCAACCCTTATAGTTGTGTAAGAGAGATACACAATGGGTGGGTTATGTGCAGAGTGTAACCCCCCTAAAGTTAAGGGGTGCCACTCGTGATGGAAAACAGCCCGGTTGAGGAAGAACCGTGATGCGAGGGTCGGAGGTGAAACGGGCTGATGGGGTTGGCTTGTTAGACAGGATGAACGAAAAAAAACGGACTGATACTAGAGTTGCATGAAGCGTTTAGATTTTTTAAACTCTTGTTTGATTTTCTATTTTTTCAACCAGAGTTCTAAATGCCTAATACTTATAGAAATAAAGCTGATGATACAATAACCACTATAATTATCATTTCATAATAATAACATGTAGTGATTATAATACGATGACTAAACTTTTCAATAGCCGATAGCCGAAAAATAATAATTATTTTTTAATAAAATTTCCTGGTAATCTTTTTGAAAAAATTAAGAAACATAATTAATGCATTAAGAAAGTAATGCATCAATTATCTCTTCCAATTTTTCCACTATTTCTTCCAATATTTAAGCGAAAATAAGTATTTTTTGCAGCTACTCAAATATCTACACGCTATTTTATAATCACTACATATTATTATTATGAAATCATAATTACAAAACAAACTGTATTGTAAACTATATTTCATGAATTGATGGGAATTTACAACTCTGTATTCAACAAAGGGACTTTTCCGCATTGCCACATTTTGATATACTAGGGTTAAGCGAGTCTCTTTGTATAAGTTTTGACATTTAACATAAACAATGAAATGAATGTATGATCTTGGCCCCGATCGCAGTGTGACTGACTGACGACACCGCCTACCAATAATCACAGCACGAATAAAACGATGACAATGACTGCGATATTTTCAAAAATTTCGAGATATCTCGAGCCACAAACTTTTTAGAATAGGACCGAGTCTCTTTATACAAATTTTTACATTTGACATAAACAAAAAATTTCAATGCATGGACTTGGGTCGCAGTATGTCTGTCGACACCGCCGATCAATCACAGGATGAGTAAACCGACAACAATCAAATCTCGCACTTTCGATACTAAAACTCGAAAGTCGATATATATCGCCACCAACTTTTTAAAGAGGGACTAGGTTAGGCCGAACACGGGCGCCGCGGCGCCCGTGACCTTTGTCCTTCGATTCTGACACAACTGTCATTTATTAATTAAACGAGGACCAATCGGAGCACGAATAAAACAGCTTCACGTGAACATTGCTGATTGCCACCAACTTTTTAGAAGGGGACTAGGCTAATCACACGCGCTGGTGCCCGTGCCTGAAAAGTTTTTGCGCTGCTGCGCTCTTACAAAACTTTAAAAGGTTGCGGGGGCTGCAGCGCCCGTCCTCTTATGTCAAATTTGACACCAAACTGAACTTGTTTACCACAGACTTTCCCAGCAACCAATCACAGGACGAATAAAATGATGACAATGCTTTCCGTTACTCATGAACTTTTTAAAGGAGGATTGGTGGAAAAAAATTGACTTGAAAAATAAAAAAAACGTCATAAACTTTTAATGCCTCGACTGATACGCATCAAATTTGAACCCAAACCTTGTTTTCAGGTAATTCACATGTGGACCTAATTTCAGTCAAATCAGAAGAATGTCAATGGTTTTTTTTTTTCGAAGCAAAAGCTATATTTATAAGCACAGCGAGCATTTCGTTGACCAAATTCACCTGTGATTATGAATTTGTGAATTTATGTAGAAAAGTGTATTCAGATAGCTCAAAATTAACAAAAGTTCAAATTTACTGACGTAAAAAAAAATCATATTGTCATGAAATAAGAGATTTCCCTCGATCGATTCTCGCCAAAATCAACACCGATCATCCTCATCCATTTGTGAATAAAATTTTTCACCGACATCTCGAAATCTGCGTAAGCTGTAGCTATGAAACGACATTCTTTCTAAATTCCAAAATGATATAAAATTCGAAACGCGCACCAGATTTACGCTAAATACAATCCCGAGTCGTGTTTAATGATGAACCATTCTTGTTTTCAATTAATCTCCGACATATAAAAAATTTCAAAAGCTGTCGTGTTAAAACGTACAATAGAATTTCTATTGTTTTTACGAATACTTTAGAAAAGATCTGGAATAAAATATTTTTAGCTTAGCTGTCTGTAATCTCCACAATATTCACTCTATTTTAATATAATCCTGTGCACCCGACAGATAGCCTGTTGTCTGGACAAGCGTAGAAATTCCGGAGACGGAAATCGTATAAGGCAAATCCGCGTTGAGTTTAACTCGATAGTTTAAGCTATGCAAGGAAAAACTGGAAAAGAGATATATCCGGTTAAAGAGCTTTTCAGCTTCCTCGCTCCACGGTTTACCCTCGAAACCATGTATCGGGCGTTACCGTCGACTTCCTCTCGCCCCCAGACCCTTGGACGTTACGAGAAAATCGTATTTGTAATGCCTAGGCGTTCGGAAGCGACGTTGCGTGAAATCGCGTTACCCCCGCGGATTCCGAATATTAAATTCATCTCTCGTTCACGGGGCTTGCCTATCGCTTACTTCTGATCCGATGCGACAGGATTTCTAAAGTTGTGTATAACAAGGACTTGGCGAAAACTGTAAAGTGCTTTTTTGCTTTCACGCTAAATCGTTTCTGCACGTGAAATCTAATTAGTCTCCAACTATTTGTTATATTTTGTTCACTACAATCGGTCATTCCTCGTTTTCCCAATTTTGTATGTGTCAGATTCACATATGACCCATTTTGAGCTAACCTTTTAGGGTTGGCATCATTTTTCAAAGTCAAGGGTCAACGCTAACTGATCTGAACGTTTCCGGTTCAAAATATGGTACGTGCAATCTGTTATAATCGACAATGGAGTGAAAAAAAAAATGCAAAGTACAACCTTGCACATTGCTTCCTCATTCTTTTTCGCTTTTTACAAAGTCGACTCTATGAGGAAGTTTCCATATTTTTTTGGCGTCCTCATAGACGAAGCTTTGCGAAATATCAAAATTATTGACGAAGTTGATGATTTCTGACGTTTCACGTAATCCAGAGCAACACCAATATATTTAAAAAAATTTAAATCTATTTTACCAATCATCACCAAATTACGGTACGTAGCAGGGCTGAATGTTATTTTTGCTGGGTAGAAAATCTTTCAGTCGATTAGTTGAAATTTTACCTGAATTAGAGCAAAACAAAAATTTTTCGAAAAATTCAAAATCTCATAAAAACCGAAACGCTTGACCGATTTGACCCAAATTCAATACCAAAAGTCTTATCACTTTGTTCAATTTTAATACGAAGTTTCAGCCCGATAGCTAAAAATTCGTTCGAGCTCGAGCATTTACGTCCTTTTTCCAAAATTTCAAAATTCTTATAAAAAGTAGAATCTTGCACATTTAACGTATGCGAGTGGCCAGAATCTTTTATATCTTACCAAACAGGCGATGCTGTCGAACCCTGGCGGCCATTTTGATTTCGGGAGGTTTAGTAATATACGATTTTTTTTTCATTCATTTATTGTATGTTTTCAGCAAATATTCGAATGTACGTCCACTCGTTTATGTTGATATTACAATCGTGTACAATTTGAAGCATGTGTGTAGCGAATTAACGAAGAATAATCAAAACTACGAAAAAGCCTGTTTTTACCGACCAAAGTGGGTAATGAAATCTACTCCAGCATCCCCTTAATCATAGACTTCTGAAACAATACCGAATACCCTAATAATATTTGAGTCATTGATTGGCATAATAGTAACATTTGCGCAATGTGAAATTTATTATTAGTAACACTTTGCACAATGTCAAATGCACACAAGCGAAAGTGTTAAAATTCGAAACTATGAACACAATTTACATTTGGGATGAACAGATGAAATTCTATAAACTCTTAGAAGTCAATGCAGACTTTTGGAACGAACAAAAAGAGAAAAATTTAATTGAATTATATTTACCTTTCTTTGAGCATAATGTCTTTGGAAGTTTTATGGTTACGATGCAAATTGACATGAAATACTATACAACGCGCAATTTTTTAACAGAATAAAAATTGAACTTGACGATATATTCAACCATTCCATTAGTTGTCCCAAAGGCTGATGCAGATAATATTTTTATTCAATATGACATAAGAGACGTCATTCACTAAAAAAATGACTAAAACCATCACGTACAGAGTACAAATATGATCTCCGTAGTATCGCAGGATTTCAACTCTTTTGAAGTATTGTCCGACAACAACGATGTCGATAAATGGGAGAAAAGAGGAAAAAAAGAATTATTAATCAAGCAACTTCGAAACCGTAAATAACGCCGAGCCGGGTGAGTTTCGGGAGTGGCACAGGGAACTCTCGTGTGTACTCGCAGACAATGGATGACAAATTGCACGAGAGCAAAACAAACGGATGAGGACGAGATTGAGGTTGGTCCGAATACGCCTGGGTTTTCGATATGGAGTTGGATGTATACCTACAGCTTTTGGCCGTGGACTGTCATCAATATAGCTGCGCCCAGACATAATCTCACGATAGCAACGACGGCCAGAGAAAAATAGCTTTTATTTCCATCCCTTGTCCAAAACCTCTCTTTATCCGGAACTGATGATTTTAGATCAGAATGCCAAAAGGTATTCCAAAAGCTAATAGAATTTAATGCAGCATTTCAGTAAATGTTTGATTAACGATAATATAAGGTTTTATAATTTACACGCGGAGTTGAATTTTATTTTGGCATTACTTTCGTATTTAGGAAAAAAAATCGTAAAAAATTAATATAGTAAAAAATATTAGGGTAAATCCAGAAAACTCTTCCTCAGTTCCAATAGAGATGCAATATGAGATAGAAACGTCTAAAAAAGGTATTTCCTAAATAAACTTTATCGGGAAATGATAATTTCATTCCGGGCTTCGATAAAAATATGGAGTAACAAATTATATCCTGAAGCTCTTACAATTAGTCCAAATTGAATTATTATGATAACTCTACCTATATTCAGTATTCTTAAAAGTTGTCGATTGCGGTGATTGCCACTCTTTTTCTCATTTGCGAAAATTGCCATCCACAGTGCTTCCGATAAAAGCTTCCAGGGCACTGCTCATACACAAACGATAAACGCAGACCCTAAATAAAAAGAGCGCATGAGAAGAGCTCTTCTGTATAGCAGAAAGAAGGGGGAAGAGTCAGCAAGTACCGGACGAAAAGATCGGATTGGAGTAAGTAGAAGCGCGTGAAAAGTCTCAAGGCGGTGAGCATACGGCGTTCCTTCCCTCTCTTTCTCGACGTGGGCAATCGTAAATGTTTAATATCGTGATTAAAGGCGCTGGCGCCTCTCATTATTATTTCAGTCTAGAGGACATTTCACCCGGGTTTACCCCCCGTCAGAACTACCCTATTTTCTCTCTGCTTTTCTTTACAATTCTCGTTCTCTCACTCGCTCGTGTCAGAGGCTCTAAAATCCTCTCCGAAAATTAGCCATCTAAATATTTAAAGCCCCGCGCGTGCTTTTGGACCTCATCGCGCCAAACAAGAAAAATCCCAAAGCGAAACAACACACCAAAACATCCTTCTTTGCGTATACCGTGCTCTCTACTTACTGAGCATTATCGCAGTAAGCGCCAAGCAACTTCCATCTTTTTTCTACACAGTGAAAATAAAATAATGAAAGAAACTCAGTAGAAAAAAATTGTTAATCCATAAAAAGTATAATGGTATATATCACGATTCAAGAGCAGTAAACATTTTTCTAATTAGTGTGAGTGTTACATGGGTGAAGAAAAACTTTTTCCTACGAGTATTGTACAAAATTTTATTTCACAAGGTTTTAAACAACATCCATTATCGCACGGAATGAAGGAAAATCATTTTACATACTAGGAAAAAGTACTTTTATATGTTGCTTCCTCATAAAGGAAGCTTTGTTTTGGTAAACCTTTTTTATTTTCCGAATTTTCATGTCAGGTTACTGAAAATGGTCCGAAACATTGTGAAAGTGATTTGAAAAACATCTCCGGATGGATGTGTGTGCGGCAAAATTCGGCTTGCGAAAACCGCTGAAGACGTTCAGACATCTTGTTAGATTTAATAAGATTTTGAATTTAAAAAAAAAGTCTGTACGCTCTCCAGCTGTCGCAATTTTTTCGGTAATGAGCTAAATAGTTGTTAAAAAATAAAGCAATGTAAAAGGACGGTCGGTATTGAATTTGAGCTAAATATATCAAGCGGTTTGGATTCTACAGAATTTCCGAAAATTGATATCATCCTTCTAATTCAAGTCAACTTCGACCAACTCAGCTTGAATTTCCAACTAATTTCGAACTAATATCCAGCTGTCGTATCCACGTACATTTACATAAAAATAGAAGAAAAAAAGTCGCACCTTTTACATTGCATAATTCTTCTTTTCTTTAAGATCTCGAATTTTGGCCTTCATTATTGTTCTCAAGTCGCGTATCCTACCCATGCACGGAAAAAAAAGATTAGTTGCCATAACCAAGAAAAGAGTTGACACAACCAATCGATTATTCTATTTATGCCATACCCGTGCGCGAAGAACGATTTCGCGCACGCTCCGCTTCGCGTCGTGTGTGCGAAATCGCACATCGCACACTGGTAGCATAAAATTTTGTTCGGAACTCGTGTGAAAAACTTTTTCTCAACTCGTGTGATTGCACTGTAATCTCACACTCGTTGAAAAAATGTTTCGTCGTCGCACTCGTATTGAAAACTACTATTCCCTAGCAACTCAAATGGTAATACCAACGATTCGAATGGTAGACCCAACTGTTCGAGTGGTAGTCCCAACGATTGGATTAATTAACCTAACTAATCTCGCGAGAACTAATCGTGAATAGTTGAGGTTACTATTCGATATGGTTGAGGTAAGGTAAATGTCCCCATTCCCGTCCATGCTCCCTCTGCCGACCACTTCGACGGAAATAATTATTTACACGAGTGCTGCGCAAAAATAACAACAATTGAGCATAGTACAATATTCCGAGGACCCTATGTGTGAGAGTATTGCAACGTAAAGAGTAAATACAATAACACAATCCAAGTTTTGTTCGTATTTCCAAACGCTTGTCGCGAACTCATCGTATTCTTAACAGTGAGGTTAAGTTGCGTTGACCGCTTCAATAGTCCGTACTGCATCCGGAATTTGTAAAAATCGAATAATTTTTAGTGCAAACGATAGATTATGAGTTCAATTACTGATCCAGCAAAAAAAAAAAGTTATAAATAATTTATTTTTCATTTTTTTTATGGTGGTCGAAGTTAGGCACAACGAAATGCCTGGCTGGCCCCATTACCGTAAACGTTATTTAGGCAGTCAAAAAAATGTCTTTATTACAAGGTTTACTTTCTCAGTGATAAAAAAGATTGATATAATTCAATTCTTACAGGATCGCTGCGAAGGACTTGGACTTTTTTCCCTCACTGATCAAAATTTTGAAATATCTCAATTTTTACAGCATCGCAAAAAAAAAAGTGTATGTGGAGACGGAAATGTAACATAAGTTCCGAAAAACGAAGTTTTTTATAATCATGCAATAAAAATATTAATAGTACAATCCCGGATCATGTTTATTTCTTTTTTATTTATTTTATTACTCTTCGGAATCTCCGTTTCCCTAGTGGTCGAAAATGGGGTCATCGCTGGTCAGGATTGGGCACAGCTGTGTCGGCAGAGGGGACACTAATAAGCATGAACTAATCAGCCTCTATCTGGCGAAATAATTGGCGGAATCGATTGAATAAACCATTTTTAGAAAGAGAATTAACTGAATTTTACAGTGGTGCAAAAAAATCTCCAAATTTACTTTCGTCGCAACGAAAAAAGCCATACAGTTGTCTGGTTGGCCTTATAGGGTACGGGAATGGGGACATTTACCTTAACTAATTTTTTAGACATTGTGTACAGCAAATCGAAAACGTAGTTGCCACAACCAAACATTTCTTTCTGTGTAAAATACCGGTTACAAGTCTGCTTAACGTGATTTAAATAACGTGAAAAAAAACTTTTATCCGTTTCTGATTTCAGAATTCACAGATCCGACTTCCGGTTGGAAAATCCAACCTAAATTTTATTTTTCTAAATATCGTATTTTGTAAAATATGGCCATTTCCAGATAATACAATTTTTGTTTATTTGTTTTCTCCGATCCACAACTGAACCGTGCATTGTATGTAAACAAGTTAAAGTATCAATCAACAATTGAAATATCATTTAGATTATTTTCAAAGTATTGCACGGAACGATGACAAACACGTCATGCCTCTTTAGTGAACTGTAGAAAAATCTCTAATAACGCGCATTATTGGGGTAAATTTACATATGTGACGTAATATATAGGCAGATTCGTCTTGGACACTTTAGAAGACACCAAGAGCGATAACATTAAAAGATATTCATAAATAAAAATGTTGCGGAGCGACAGAAATGGTCACACGCTCCAATGCTGACCCCAGAGAATTTTTTTCCGGGGCGGTCAAAACTCGATATATGTATATGTTGAGAGCATACTATAATAACTACTGTTGAGATACCTATATTCTATGCTCGTGCGACGAGATTTCTTTATGTTGTTTTCACGTAGTTACGCCTTTTCCCTTTTTCAATGGGCATCGAATAAAATAAAATAAAAATCTGGAGCGTCGCTGCCGGACAGAATATTATAACGGTCGACTGAAAGGGGATCTCCTTTTCCTATGTAGTATCCTTCGCATACCCCTCGTAAAATATCCGAAATAACCGAATACCACAGGTTCGAACCCAGCGCAAATTCTTGCCTGTATTGTACTCTATTAGATTTCTAAGTGCAAGACGAATTTACTACTTTTTACATAAATCACGGACCCAGTACGCGACAAATACTTCACGCACGAACACTCACAAACATTTTTGGATTTATAAACATTTTTTTTTTTTTTTACAACATTGTGGACACGGACTTATAAACAATTGTTTTCAAGTACTTCACAACTCTGCAGATCATTTTATCCTTCTTATGCTCAATCCTCAATGAATCAAACACCAAGAGAAATATATAGTACTCATTCCCAGATTCGTATAGTACTTGGCATTCAAAGTGGAAAAATAACATTTTTTTCGACGCTATACAACGCATCTCATAATTTTCTATATTTTGGGCCCACAAATGTTCGCCCATAATTTTTATAGTAAATTTAAGACAAGTATAAGAATTTTCCGATACTGGTATTTGAAAATTACAGTACGTGATTATTTTAATATACAAATATCGTGTTTGTCAATGACGAATGAATCTGAAAATTAATGTAACGGTATATGCTTCCGAGCTTCATATACTGTATATTAATTTTTTAACAAAAATTTTTTACAGTGTATATATATATATACATATATATTTTTTGTTGTTGATCAAATGTCATGTATGATTCTCTGGATTATACAATCCAGCAAAACTGTGAAAACGATGAAAAATACTTAGCACTGATTTGACTTGAGTGAAGCACTCCAAGTTTTTACATATACTATCAAACATAAGTTACACAAGCAATATATTTATCGCCAAATAATTTCATTTATCCCATGTTACCGACATTTTTCTAGCTGATTGAGCTTTCATTATTACAGTATTGTATCACACTGTATGATTCTGCTTCGACTATCAGTCCTAATACATATTTCTGCAAAAAGTTCCATCCCCTCTCATCATTTGGCAAGATTAATACGACGAAATGAGGCGAATCGGTACGTAGAAAGGGGAAAGCCTTCACGGTATATAACGCGCGATTATTCTTCCTATATTTGATCGCGATAGGCACCACCACGTACGCTGCCTATGGTATCATCTCCCGCGCGAGAGACCAATTCAAATGATAGCATCTTTCTTTGCTCGTGTTCCCGCTCCGGGCGTTGACAAGTGGGGTTTCGCTATTCGTTGGCTTAAAGCGCCACAGGAGTCGCATTTTTGCATATGACGAATCGATTACTATTACCATTCAATCTCTTTGGTCGCATTTCTCGTTTGCATATAGCATGACATCGCTCTTCCACCCTCGCTGATGCATATTTCACTTTACATACGGACGTGGTCTGGGCATTTTTCACCCCGCAAAATAATACTTCTCTCTATTCATACGGTTCATTTTATTTCTGAAACACATCAGGCCTGCAAGTACCCAGACGAAGGATGTAAGAGAATCTAATAGACTGTTGAAGTGACTGACTTGTCTGTAATTGATAGATCGGAGATTTTTTTTTCTTTTTCTATTTTCTATGACGTCCAATGTGACGAGGAGTTGCATGGTGGATACAAGTCATGTTGGACTCGTTTCATTGCACTCGGTGTGTGAAGAAACTCGCAATGTAACGTTATAGTGATCAATAGACGCTTTAGCGGTGGTATTATTATATCCAAGACGCTGAAGAGCGCTCATAAGCGACTCACAGTGAATGCTTATCTGCGTCAGTGACGTGTAGACCTTGCCACTAGTACACGCTGCTTCAATGACGAGGATACCAAATGCGGTGAGCGATACGGAGGGAGCACTATGACCGAACTACAGTAGAACCTCCATTATTTTATATACATTAATATATCTTTAAATAAAAAATATGTACCTATATGTTTCAGACAATGTGGACAATTCTGTTTTAGCACTAATTGCTGAATAAACAAATTTAGTAAATTATTGTTAATTGATTTATATATATTTATATATGTATATTATATACTAAGGTGTTATTGTGGCTCGCGCATTACGCGCGCTCGGGTCGGGCTTCTGAGGGCTATCGAGGGAGTTAGAAAAAAGAGGGCTTGAGTTCTCATTGACCCCAACCCCTCTGGGATCTCACAAACCCCCTGAATGTTTCTAAATCCCTCGATTCTTGACACGGTGGCGGCGGCGGCGGTGGCGAGATCTTTTTAAGAGAGATATATATACGTCCTGTGGGGTATGGAAAAACCCCACGGAGTATGGGAAAGGCTCCCGGGAAGTATGGGAAAGACCTCCAGGAAGTATGGGAAAGGCTCCCGGGGAGTATGGTAAAGACCCCTGGTAATTATGGGAAAGACTTCCGGAAAGTATGGGGAAGACTGCCGGGAAGTAGAGGAAAAACCTCCAGAAAGTATGGGAAAGACTCCCGGGAAGTATGGGACAGACCCCCGAAATTTTTCCAAGTCCCTCGATTCTTGACACGGCGGTGGCGGCGGTAGCGGTAAGATCTTTTTATAATATAGAGAGATATTTATAACGCCCACATAAATAATTACTATCCATAATACCGAAGAATAATTATTATTTTCTAAATTTTTGGATATAATTAAAGTTGTTACAAAAAAAAACATTTAAGTTCCCACGATAAAAAAGTTGGAGATGCCGGGGATCGAACCCGGGGCCTTTCACATGCAAAGCGAACGCTCTACCACTGAGCTACATCCCCTTTATGACTACCATCCTACAAAAGATGTACATGTACATCTGCTAGAAAATTAATTTATTGTTAAATGTCTCATAAGTAAAAATTTTCAAATTGATTAAACTGTGCACGTGTATAACTCGGTATAAGAAAAATGCCTACGCAACTTTTGGCAGCTATATGAAGCCGTATACTAGCTACAAGTGCTCTGCTCGACTACGCGTATTACTCAGTGGCGCCTCTAGCGTCAGTTTTCAGGCGTTGAATTATTACCCCGCAAATCGAGAGATTTCTATGTTAATCTTGACCACGATTAAACAATTATCGGTATAATCAAAATGTTATCACGGTATTTAAAAAAAAATTAAAAAATATTGTTGAATAGTACTTATTTTCGTTGAAGAACGTAAATCCACGATTACTTTCAGAAACAGCTCATCGGCGTTATAGTCACAATATCTATAGTCAAAGTGGCTCAGATCATCAAGAGATGAATCATTGATCGCTAACATATCGTAAGAACTGCGTTTCAATGCATCTATAAATAAATAAACGACGTTCTTTTGTGTTTTAAGCTTCATTGGTGAGCTCGTTCTTCAAGGTTCCATGGTGTAATGGTTAGCACTCTGGACTCTGAATCCAGCGATCCGAGTTCAAATCTCGGTGGAACCTATATTTTTTGTTCGTTTCGAAACTCCAAAAATTATGATGATACGCATTCGTAGTTTAATATGAGTGTGATTTGTGACCGATATGTTGAATGATGATATGATGTAGCGGCAATAGTTTCGATCGATAAATTTTCATAAAGCATCATTTTACGTCTCGACTCTCATCTGAGTCTTCTTCAGAAATTAGATTTATTATATATATCTGTAATGTTTTACATTAAGAAAGGATAAAAATTAAAAATATACAACTGTGAGAGAAAAAATGTGAATAATAACTAATAATACAAAAATAAATATTTTACTCACCAAATCAACATCAACATTGCTGTGGTTTGACATCTAACCTGGAACTTATTTTTTTAAAGAAATAGGCACACAGAACGTGATGTCAAATTAAATAACATATAAACCACGTAGTTTAAACTACTTTCTTGATACAAAATATCGATTTTTTCGTTTTTGTAAAAAAGAAATGTATGCCTCAAACGTTTAATAGAATTCGATAGAGTACAAAAAAAAAAAAAATTGACAGCGGTGGGATTCGAACCCACGCCCTTTCGGACTGGTGCCTAAAACCAGCGCCTTAGACCGCTCGGCCACGCTGCCTTCTTGGCCTTTCTCGAGATAAACGCATAAATATGCCTAATTCCAATAGCGTCGCATCCTAGGTTAAAAAATAAAATAAAAACGAACAAAAACCATGGACAATAAGATTTTGCAACGATTTAAGTCGTCTAGTGATGTACACTGAGCGAAAAAAATGTGGAAATTAACTAAATCGGCGTTTGCCCTTGTTCAAACGAATTTCTCGTTTAGAACAACCAAATGTGTAGTTTCTTCAATAATTACTTGATTCAGTTGACTAAAATGTATTTGTGGTAACCAAAATATTTGTTATACCAACTAAAAATTAATTTGAACGAGGGTGAACGCTGATTTAGTTCATTCTATCATTTTTTTTTCTCAGTGTAAGAATAACAAAAACGGCTGATTACTTGGCTATCCTCACGAAAATTATCGTGGATTTTTAATGCATTAAATATATATTACGAATATATTTCATATATGCCTTATATTCTTCCACACATTGAAATCATACATTTTTCACATTTTCTATATTTCATATAGAAGGCATTCTTTATCAACTGGGCCACATTTTTCGGTCGACCTCCCGGATATTTTTCTAAATTTGTCAGTTTTGTTTAAAGGGCGCCGTTCAGGATTTATGTTTTTTTTTAAATATCAGTATATCGCAGAAAATATTAGACTCTCAAAAAATTCTTAAGAACATTAACTTTATCCTTTTCCATCTACTTTCGAGCGATGTTAAAATCATAATTTTTCCAACGGAAGAAAGTAAATTTTTCGCAAAAAAAGCAATAAATAATTTTTTTTTACGAAAAAAGCACCTTTGGCTCCGGTCTCAATTTTACAAAGTGTTTCGCATTGTATGAAGATTCTGACAAAAAAAAATCCAAAGTGCACCTTCAATTCTTAGGCAGTAAAAAATTAAAAATTAAAATAAAAAAAATTAATAAATTATTTCCTCGTAAATTTTGACCTCGTACTAAAAGGTTTCCAAGAAAAAGGGCGCTTTTCTGGATGGAGGATGAAAAATAGCATTTTACGCTCTATAATGTTTTATATTCCCCATATTTTTGTATATAATTCGGAAATACGAGTATAGTTTAAAGTGTTTGCATGTCTTTTCAGACCTAAAAACCGATCCGAAACAAAATGGTGAATTTTTCAAAATATTCCAGCGCAGCTGAAATCTTTAAATTGATCTGTTCATGAAGTAGCCTTAAAATGTTAAGTGCCTTCACAAAAAAAATATATTCACATCGATATGAAGCAAGAAGAAAGGTAATTGGTCGTTTCAGACACCCCCTCGCATTCACTCAAAGCAAGTCACGAGGGTTCTCTTATTTTCCGAGCTGTATTTCCCGTTCTCGATTACTTTCTCTCGCGATAAGATCCCGTTATAAAAATTCATACTCATACACTATACCAAGAGCAAAATTCCCGGAGTCTTCCGCAGCTTATCCTTATCTCGTCTCTCGTGGGGACTCATAAAACTGACTGAACGTTGCTGTCAGGCTTCCGCAAAACTACCGTGTGCCACTACGACAGATCGATAAATTCACGTGAACATCCGTAACAGATATGGAGGCCCTTGAATACATAAAAACAAAACATGAGCTTAATATGACTCTTCGAAGGCTGAAAATATGACAAAGTATTAGCTACACAGTCGCGTGCAATGTGGTCCTTGCTTTCTATCTACATTTATTCTATTTTAACAGTAACCCATCATCTTCATCCTTTTAACTTTCAATGTATAATGTTACCCCGAACAATGGCGCATTTTTGTTGAGCCCTGTATCGCATTACAGTATTTTAAAACGCTCGTACTTTGGAAACTCGTTCAACACGCTCCATTATCCGCGGAGGAAGTAACTGTTCAGCGTCGAGTTCAGCAGAATCACGCCACCACTTTGGTCTAATACTCGTGGCTGTCGTTCAGTGGAATGATGGATCGTATCATCGGGCCCAAAGCCCATTGCCGAGTTCGGATGATCCCGATGACTTGCATCCACCGAATTACGCTCTCGCGTATCACGTTTCTGGTATCTCCACACATATACACACACACACACACACATGTAGCGATGAGTGGAATAAAAACCGATGCACGTATGTGTCGCTGCGTTGGGTCTCCATCAAATTTTCTCCCTGTCTCATATATGCATGCGAGATGATGTCCTGGTATCGATATGCACATGTGCGAGTCATGTCGTTATACCCCGAGATGAACTTCTGCCTCCGTACACCCAATTCGGGGATGATATATTTATTATTTTTTGACGTGTCATTCGCGATGACAATTCGCTTAGCAATATATGTCCTCCAATTGTATATACGGACCGGAATACGATCAAGTTAACTCTGAAAGCTTGTTGGCGATGAGGTCAGGTGCGTTTCACTCTCGTCATGATTATTGAAGGCGATAAAAGTTTTTTCTTCCATAACACTCGTTGTATCAGTTTAATTGCATCCATTGTATTCATTGCTTAATTTACGAATAGCAAAGCAGACTTCTGGATACATTGCCTGAGGAAGACATTTTTAACCATACCATTAATTTGGAATTCACTCAATTTGTTAATTTGCATATCCCATAAATCGTGTGATATTAATGATTTTATTTTTAACTTGAAAATTTCACGAACATCAAAGTAATAGAGCAAATGTAATAAGCCATCATATTGTCCATTAGCCATTATCCTTTATTACCTTGTTTTCATATTCATTAAAATAATTAACACGATATTATTTACAACATAAATAAACATAGTGAATTCAAATGTCACAAAAGAATTTGCGGGTTCACAACAAAGTATATTTGCTTTCGTTGAATGAAGTAAAAATGATCTATCATTTAAAAAAATAGAAAATGGTGTATAAGAAAAATTAGAAATCACATTTGAACACCTTTATCGTTGTCTAATACAAATTTGTGACTGCCAAAAGTAAATTATTGCCGTGGCAGATGCAATATTACCGGATTTGAGTACATATCGAGTACAGGCGGAGCTCATTCGTAACAAATCGTAGTATCGCTACACGATGTACCGCTATTTGTCATGAGTAGACTATCGGACACAA
Organism: Ephialtes manifestator; assembly: GCA_963970395.1. Taxonomy (NCBI): domain Eukaryota; kingdom Metazoa; phylum Arthropoda; class Insecta; order Hymenoptera; family Ichneumonidae; genus Ephialtes; species Ephialtes manifestator. Next base: position 6,028,476 of record OZ019980.1, read on the forward strand.
TGTGACAAGCATTAACGAAATTCTCGACGATGCCGTGAACGACGAAGCAAACTGGAGGTTTCGAGGATCGATCATTACGGAGTACGGTTGGATTTTCACGTTAATGGCCTATGTTCCTGTAATAATCGTTGTGGCCTCGCGTTCACCGACCAATAATCATGCCGTTTAATAACAATTGATGCGGGAACGCGCAGGAAGTACGCCGCTTTACGTCCGAATTCTCGAAATCGGGCGCAACCCCGAGGCTGTTTCGGGTCATCTATAACTACCAATACTGGAGATCCTGGTTGTACAACAACCAGCAGTACTGGAGATAGGACCGTGGGGATGTAGATAGACCCTCCGGGGTTGCATATAGGAGTACCACTCTCCCACAACCATCAGACGCGCCTATTGTCTATCCGCGAACATAGCGTACCCATAGTAACCTCCTGTATGCTCGTCATTACACGTGATTGATCAATATTTTGCCGCAAAACCCCATCAGCAGATGCGATATTGTGCATCGCGATTATTCCTATTAAATTCAACGCGTTGTCATTGTCACTTTGATGTCTCTAAAGCACGAGATGCACAATTTTCAAAGCATATTGTCTCGTTCTACATGCAAAATACACGTAAGTCTAATGTTACGTTCTAACGTAACGACGCTACTACATTATAATATGTTCAACTCGCAACACGCAAAAAAGGCTTGGTTAGAACAACCACGGTGCTTGGTTTTATATGCGCCAAACGATTAATTGGTTAGACAACAACCAAGTAATTTGTTAGTCCAACCAGGTTATAGACCAACCAGGAAATTGGTTGATCTATTGGTAGCTATTTTCAGTTGCCTCTGATCGTTGCTCGAACTAAATAGTTAGTTGGGCCAACTACTATTTTGGCTCCAACTATCTTACTTAGTTGGAACACGAATAAAATTCGTTGTGTGACGTATTTAAGTCAACTAAGTCGAAATGGTAAATGTGACTAATACCAGGTCGTTACACCGACCAACCGGATGGTTGTGGGAACAAATTTTCACTCAACTAATAAATACTTAGTTGGCCCAACGAAGCCGTTTTTTCCGTATGAATTCACAAATAATATCTCATTTATTTTGTGCCTCGGAGTGTTCTGTATTATACATATATCTCACGGAAAAGGTCATATATTTCAACGGCAAAGGTGAAGTATTGACTGACTCTCATTTTCGTCAAAATGACATTTTCTGAAATTCATTAACAAAATAAATCAGAATATGTTTTTTTTGATAACTAACTATAAAATTTTCCTCGATTATTCATATGTATCGAGATTTTTTAGGACAGCACGAATCAAATAATTTCGTTATCTACTATTCTAGTAAATTTAAATTGAACTGCACGATACGTATGAGTGTAGAGGAATATCCTCAAGCCCCCTGAGAAAAATATGAACGTTATGCCATTTTGGCGAGATCCAATCGAGCGAAAACTCCGGCCTCCCCGACAGGTTTGGTGCGTTTGGCTATCGCATCGGCAGCAGCACAGCACGCATCGGCTCTGCTAGCACTCAACGAGAACGATTAATTGGAGGTAATTTTCCGAGGGCAATTTTCTACGGAAATTAAAAACCAAAAGTTCGACGAACCGGATGCTACTGTCCATATAGCGAATGTGCAGCTTCCGTCTGTCCTCTATGGTATATGGGTGAGAAAGAACGAGCGAGAGATCCGCTCGCATCATCGAACGGCTAACCCTGTTTACTCCTCTAATTCCATTTTCGCGCGACCCATACCACAGCGCACTCTTCCCCGCTTGCATCCGACCGATCGTATGACTTGATTTTTCGACAAATTTAGAGAGTGGAACGCGAGTATCCCAGCATCGACGGCCTGATTTCGATTGAATTACACGCGTAGGGGATTCAAAAAAAAAAAAAAAAAAGCATACTCTAACCTCGACGCGCGGAACTCGTTTTCCAATTTTACATGAGGGACCAAACGTGCTTTACTCGTTCAAACCATTGGCCCCGGGCAGTGAGAGACTTTTCCTCGTTTTTCCGGCTAATGACGCACGTCCTATACACCCATCGAGTCCGCTGATGCTTTCACGAGATCGGCCACCGCGATAAATCAGCCACGGCAGCCTCATTTTTGAACACTCGCCTCGGGGTCCAAGGGTTCCTCGTGCCAAAACACGTTCGCAACCCTTCTACACTCGCGAACTCCTGCTCGGAATTTCATCTCTCTCCTCATGATTAAAATCCTTTGCTGGAAATGATTAAATATAAATGAGGATATTTACCACGCGCAATTTTGAAAAGAAAAAAAAACGAAATAATATTGTTATGACCGAGCAAATGAATAAAGCGTATATTTGGTTTTGGAGTGGATATTATTGATTATAATGTTTATGAATGTGAAATGTCACCCGTCGGTTTACTTCAAACGTCACGTTAAGACTGACTTCGTAGTCTAATCTGCCGTTTGTTTGTTTGTCCAATATATGTCACACCGAGTGTATCTGTAATCCCTAATTTTCATATTCGTAACAGTATTATAGCAAACCGCAACTCGAATAAAAAATAAACAGTATATGCAAATTATTTTTTTGCTAAAATAATTATGAGTACATATTCTTAAAAAGAATTTTTTCCGATGGGATAAATTTAGGTGAAATTTAAGGTAATTGGGACATTGTTTGTTTTTCAACATCACAAGGCACTAATTTTCATATACGATTTTGTGACGAGATTAGAAAACCGATTTAACATGAAAGTTTGATGACATTTGTAGAAGGAATGCGCAGCATTAATAATATACAGCGCACGTATACTGAGAGAAAATTATGGTATTAGTAACTATGACGTGACAACTATTCATTTTTAGTTCGTGCGACCAATTTTTTAATAGTTACCATAACTATATTGACATGCAGGATGCTTAACTATTTTGGTCATATCTACGTTCTACTCCTTAGTTATTTCGGTCTTTACATGTTTGTTTTATTTATATTGTAACTATTTTTTGTATTCTCGGCCTGCTTGGCCGTCGTCACAATATTTTTGTCAAGGGCTTGTCCCGCTCAATGAAATAATAAATAAATAAATAATTAAATAACTATCAAATACTTACTATATAACTACCAAATAGTTACCATAACTATTTTCATAGTTACCGTAACTATAAAAATAGTTGCATGGACTAAAAATTAATAGTTGTCACTTTATAGTTGACTGTACAACGTCGATTTCTCTGAGTGTACAGTATTCGAGGTTAGCGACCCAACAGTGTTAGCTCGATAGAAGCTGAGTAGTTAGTTGACGTCGTGGGTTTTCCTTAGGAATCGACGCGTGACGTAATACCAAAGGAATGGGGTATAGCTGAGTCTTGTTCTCATATTCACACTAGATATGTATTGTATATATACATACAGATAAAGAGGGGCTCGAACTAGAGAACCCTCGCAATTCTCGTTGTGCTGGCGAAGAGGATCGATGACCAGAGTGTGCGACGCTCTCGGTGAACTCTCTAGAATGATAGGGTTCATTTATGTCTCGCAATGACCGTTTTCCTGATGTCTTCTATCTACCACGAACGCAATCAATGTCTCCCTCGTCCATAGCCTATGCGCCCCTGTTTATTGATTAAACCATGTTGGTCCCATAACGGAACCATCTAACTATTCTTCTATTTCAGTTATCAAAATTATAAGTCATATGTCAAGTTTGATTCGAATTAAATTTTATTTAAGCTAAATCAAATTTATTTAAAGGTAATGCATTAAAAAATACGAATTCGTTGTAATAAACGCCGAACCACTCTTTAATTACCAAGATTTCATCTTTTTTTAAACTTTATTGTCGATATTGCTACAGTTTTTCAATATTTTCATCGAATACTGGTAGTCAATTATAGATTTTGGCTATTAATCAAAAATATAAATACTATTATATTCAAAGATCAAAAAATTGTTTCTCCAGAGAGAAACATTGTTTACGAGATCTTTATGTCAGTACTAATTTTATAATAAGTTGAACTTTTTTCACTAACTTATATAAATTCTGAGCCAACTGAATTCAATTATCTACATAAATACATGATAATTGATTATCAAAGATTATCAAATATGGGTAAAAAATCGTCTCTTTTCTGGTAATTTTCGATGTTGTATCATCATAAAGAAAGCATAGCTATCGCGAATAAAACTAATTTTAGAGGGCTTTAAAAAAAGTAATTTTTTGCCATTCTTTGGTAGAGAGAAAAACAACGAAACTTGTTAAGATTTTGAGTGTATTTTAGCACACATTTGAAGAATAAAAAAAATGTAATATCAAATTATAATTCTTGGCTGACACGAAAAAACCAAAATTATTTTTAATTAACATATATTTCTATTATCGACGAACTAAAAACTTTCTTAAAAAACGTAATTTCATACAATTTTTCTTCCTCATAAAGGAAGTTTTATTTTCATGAAAAAAAATTTTCTCGAAATTTTCATGTAAAAATGTTTAAAATAGTTCGAAACGTCGAAAAATGTAGTCTCCGGATGTATATATGCGTGTGTGTGATGAAGGGCCAAAAATTCATATAACTGTAATTTATAAAGTATTCGACCGAATTAGGTAAAATTTAAACAACATGTACAGTACTGGCTAATCTTCAATTGGTATAAGTTTTACAAAAATCGCTTAACGCATTTTAATTTGCTTCTTCGTAAAGGAAACTTTGTTTTCATGAAAAAAAAAATTTCGAGATTTTTATGGCAAGACAATTAGAATTGTCCAAAACACCCAAAAAAGTGATCTAGAAAAAATGTCCGTATGTATGTGTGTGTGTGTGTGCGTGTGCGTGTGCGTGTGTGTGTGTACAACTCCGAAAATTCGAACGCCGATAACTTAAAAACCGTTTTGTGTATCGAGCTCAAAATTGGTATACAAGTGTAGCAGCAGACCCTCTTCAATTGTAGCAATTTTCGACAAAATGTGTGCGAAAATTTTGATTTTATGCAGTTTTGAATTTTTTGAAAAAAGAATGTATAATTTAGTGACGAACGGTATGAAATTTTTTATTTTATGGAATGCTGAATTATTTTTAAAAATATACGTTATCACATTTACTTTCGAAAACGCTCTAATAATAACGAAATAACGGAATAACGAAATAGAAAAAGCGAATTCACAACATGTTTATTAATCTAATTAAAACAAGGATGCGAAGTCGAACCTTGTACATTGCTTCCTCATTATTTTTTGTTTTTTTACAAAGCTTCCTCTATGAGGAAGCCAAAATTGAATAATATACTTCCTCATAGAGGTAGCTTTGTAAAAAGCGAAAAATAATGAGGAAGCAATGTGCAAGGTTTTTAAAAGAATTTTCAAATTTTGAAAAAAGTACGTAAATGCTCTAGCTTGAACAAATTTTTAGATATCGGGCTGAAACTTCGTATTAAAATTAAACAAAGTGATACGACCTTTTGTATTGAATTTGGGCCAAATCGGTAATCGGTTCGGTTTTTATGAAATTTTGAATTCTTCGAAAAATTTTCCTGTTCTTCTAATTCGGGTAAAATTTCAACTAATCGCCTAACATTTTCTACACAGGAAAAATAATATTCAGCCCTGGTACGTACCAAATTTGGTTATGATCGGTAGAGTGGATCGGATTTTACGTGATTTCGAATATTTAAAAAATTTATTGGTGTCGCTTTGGATTTCGTAAAACGTCAGAAATCATCAACTTCGTCAATAATTTTCATCTTTCGAAAAGCTTCCTCTACGAAGAAGCCGAAAATAAAAGAAAGAAACTTCCTCGTAGAGGCGACTTTGTAAAAAGCGAAAAAGAATGAGGAAGCAATGTGCAAGGTTCTACTTTGCATCTTTTTTTTATTACTCGATTAAAGATAAAACAACTTTGCAAAAATCATCAGTTTTTCGTTCGAGCTCGAAAATTGATATGATTTCACGGTTTCTTCTGGCTTTTTTAATTCATCGATAATACAAATATATGCAATAAAAATATAAGAATAATATTGGTTTTTACGTTTGAAACACGTATGTGAGCACTCGAAATTGTAATAAAATGGCATTTGAGCCAAATTCGATTTTCGAGTTTTATTAGAATGTACGAAATATACCAATGATACGGACATGTAGTGCCATAGACTGATGCACTTTTACCCGCAACGGGATCAAGAAACCCGATGGTGACGCGCAGCGGGATTACGTTTCCCGCGGCGCGTCTGCAGCACATTCTGTGATTTACTCCCTCGCAGCCATCAGTCGCGCAAACGCATTGGTGGATAAATGCATTTGTGCCTTCGGAAAGTGCAGTGAGTGCACGCCGAGTCGAAACCCTGGCACTATATCCCTATACTATATATATATATATATATATGTACCGTACCTCGGGCTTCATCCGGTGGGCCTCGTCGCTGCAGTTGCAGGCTTGCTCCGCAAACTGATCCACGATGCATGGTGTACCATATCAAGGCCCTGTACGCGCATTTTATTAACGCACGGAGCCACACGAGAGAGTTACGTGCAGTTGGATGCAGTTTAAACTTGAGTGGATTATAAACGCGCTGAGCGAACCCTCGGAACCCCGTTATTCCGCTGCAGTCAACACGTTTTTTGCAGGAACGTGCACTTTTACAATTCCCCGTCGAGAATGTCCCCTTCCTTCCCTGCCTCTCACTTTATTTTCCTCCTCATTCGCGAATCAACCGCGTCTATTCGGTCAAACGAAGGATCAACGGATTTTAAGCCTTTCACGCGTGTTACACACACTCGATTGACGCCGCCCACAATTCGATTTTTTTTTTCATTCAAATCTTGTTAGTTCTTTCGCATTTAAGAAATATTCATATTAATTGAATAAACAGCTTGTGTAAAATATATATTGCCACATGCTTACATATTTATCCGATTCGAAAATTTATCTTTTACATTACAAAAATGTATGGTCGACTCGACTATGCGGATATTTGCGATAACGACATACTTTTATGTTTTTTAAAAGAATCAGCAATGATTCGATTAAATTAAAAATAACGCGAATTACTATATAAAATAAAAACTAAGTTGAAATAGAGGAAATATTATAAATTAAAATTTAATTGATATTTGAGATATTTGTTTATTAACAAAAATATTCAATTATTCAACATTAATTTTTCGCCCAATATAATCAAATTCAATTAGTTTTCGATTATCGGCCATTTTCGATTTTACTTAAAATTTCAGAGAATTCACAAGGTTACATGTAGTTTTTTTTTCTTCTAAAATTAATAGAGCAGGTATTGATTCTCAAGCTGAGAAAAGAAACAAAATATCCGCTTTTATCGGAAATCGCGCGATATCGCCATTCGGTAATTTTTTACACTGTTAACAATTTAAAATAATTACAGATATTTGACCGGCTAGAATCTGAATAATTTTGTTATTCAGCTCTGTAAACATATTTTTTATTTTAAAAAGATATCCAGTTATTATTGCATTGAAAACTTCATTCAAACAAACCTATGTCAGCTTGTGTTTTTCTTGTTGTATCTGTTCCTTTCAAGATGTACTTTTTTTCATCAATCTATAAAATTTGTATAGAAAAACTATAAAAATTAAATCGGGGTTATTATAAGAAATCAATCTGACATCCTGCAGGAAAAAATATTTAGAGTGGCAGAGAATAAACCTCATACACTCATTAAAATTTCGGTAACTCTCGAGCCGATGTTCTCCGAACGCCATTATTCAGTCACACGGCTCACGAGTGTTAAGAATGAGGCAAAAATATCGTTTGTCGAACACTTCACGAGGTCGTTTGTCTGATCTTTTAAAGAGCGATGGAAAAAAGAAGGGCCATGAGCACAAAGTTGAAGAGAACAAAATGAAAATGAAACTGTATAGCAGGTGGACCTACCCTTGCAGACCAGGGGTCGAGACTTGCTGAGCGACCTGCGGCTCTCATGGAAAATGAATTCCGCGAGAGCGCTCCATAAATTCGCGATTCTTAAGGGCTTCCCGCAACTGAGTGGAAACGTAAAACGATAAAACGAGTAGCCGTTGTCCAAACCGACGGACATTTTATTTTTTTCAGGCTTCCCACTACAATACAAAAAAAAAACAAGTTATTTGCCCAGTCCCAAGCATTCTGTTGATTTGAACTTTTCGGACTTCGTGTATGTCTAGTTTCGATTGAATTGTTACTGTCTTAGGGCTTCCATATTATTTTTTTTATCACTGAAAAAAGATGACTATAACGATTGCCTTAGGGCTTCCAGAATATATTATTATTAAACAAAGACAAAAAAGGTGAACTTCATTATTTTATTCATGAAAAAAAAAAGAAAAAAAAGTTTGTTTCTTTTATTATGTGGTAAGGCCCAAAAAATGTGGAGATGCCGGGGATCGAACCCGGGGCCTTTCACATGCAAAGCGAACGCTCTACCACTGAGCTACATCCCCGCTTTGACCGTGTTGACTTTTATCCCGATCTAGAGCAATTGGAAAATCGATCGAAGTAGATCACTCGTTGAAAATACCCAAAAAATTTGGAGATGCCGGGGATTGAACCCGGGGCCTTTCACATGCAAAGCGAACGCTCTACCACTGAGCTACATCCCCGCCTTCATTATATTGACTTTTATTCGGATCTAGAGCTCATGTCAAAACGATTGAAGTAGATCACTCGGTGAAAAGACCCAAAAAAAATTGGAGATGCCGGGGATCGAACCCGGGGCCTTTCACATGCAAAGCGAACGCTCTACCACTGAGCTACATCCCCGCCTTAACATTTTTGTCTTTCACTTGGATGTAGTCTTGTCAAGACACTTGTCAAATTGATCGTAATGGATCATGCGGTCGGTAAAGAAGAACTCTTTACATAAATTTAAAAAATACAAACGACTCTTCCAAAATGCTTGGCACATGGGATTAATAGATTAGCGACTTTTTCAGCAGAGCTTTTGTATCTTCAACCCTTAATGCTTCATTGCTTGCAGAGGGTAAAGAAATAAATTCTCCTCTCTAGATTTAGCCTCCGGATATTATAAAAGCGGGCGTGCAGCATATACGAGATGTTCCTTTTCTATTGCCGGATAAAAATCAAAAGTCATCGGACGCAATTGCCGCGTTATTATGCCCACCATAGATTTGCCCTTCACATATAGTATGCAAGAATAATACGTGCTCGAGTATCGCGAGGGTGGCTTACGGTCGACACCCCGTCGAGTGACTTACGCACGAAATGCACCAAATGTTCGCCTTTAATGAAGATCTATTAGCGAACGTCGCCAGTAGCTATTAAGCATTATCTCCAATTCTTCGCAATGGAACGTCAAGGTTTCCATATCGTTGTTTTAATCCGTTGTTCAGCATAGCGAATTGCGAGTAACCATGCTAGCCCTCCTTTAATCTGGTGATGATAATAATACCATTATGATTTGGAAATCGAGAAACAACATCAACACAAAAGGATAACTGAAGTAATAAGTGAGGTAAAAATAAGTAACGACTATTGAATATTATGGCAACGACATGCAAATCGTTAATATCGTTAACTTTCAAAAATTTTAGTTGAAAATATAGTACGTTTTTTAAGTACGAGAAAGGGGATTATGATAAAAAATAAGAATTTATTTTGCTCTAATTTTTACAAAATATTCGACACTATGTGAAAAACCTGCAAAAAATTAGCAATATGAAAGTCGATGTGGTTTATAAGAAAAACATATTTTTATATAAATATTGAAAATGTAGAGCCTTGCACATTGCTTCATCATAGAAAAATCCGCATGTCGTTGTAGCGAAACTTCATTTGCTACGCCTTTATCTGCTGCCGTAGCAATTCAAAATGCCGTTGTGGCAAAAATGATGTACCGATAACAACTAAATGTATGCTATGGCGACAAAAAATGTAAGATTTTAAGATGTTGTGCTACTGCTCGGTCGGTAACAAAAACTGTAAAGCGTTGTTCTTGGTTACAATTGATATTTCAGGCAAAATACGAGAAGTACTGACTGCATCTTGGAACTCTGCAGTCAGTACTTGTCGACTTTTATTCGAAAAATCAACCGTGGCGAAGAATAACACTTCGGGAAGATTCAGCTATCTCACTCGCACTTATGGCGATCTGAGAGAGACAGACGACATGTAGCACATCATCTTAAATAGTTTTCTCCTCTAGCATCGGAATTGCTGACATAACAAACTATATATGCTATCCTTGCATGCTTGATTTGCTAACGGAACAAAAAAAGGTTTCTAATGTTAGCAACGCATTTATTTTCTATGGATACACGGTGGTTGTTTGCTATTTTGACGCACGATTTGCTGTCAATAGCTAGAACTGTAGCTATGTAAATGTAGAGCTATGAAAAAAACGCGCGGCACTTTCAATAAATTGCTGCACGGAAAGAAAAAAGTAATTGTAAAAACTGATTTGTCAGTCCCCACAACCAATCGAAGTAGTTAGAATAGGCCTCAGGCGTATCTCGCTCTAGCGGCCGCCGAGTGCACAAGAAGATGATGAGCTATTCTTAGTTCGTGCGCACATTAGTTCGATTTTCCAACCTCCAAGGAAATATGGCGGACAGGGCGGAGCTTGGAAAATCGGACCAATGTGCGCCGAACTAAGAACAGCTGATCATCATCTTACGCACTCAGCGGCCGCTAGAGCGAGATACGCCTGAGGCCTATAACGCCAACTACTCAGTCGGTTGAAGAAACGATGACCTCGTTGGTAGAGTATCGATGTTAACAATGACCAGCTGAGATCATAACCTCAACTCACTTTGGTTGGTTGGCGTATCGAATCATTTGAATTGGACATCAGCCGTGATAATTAGAGGAACCAAGCTGTTGGTCATATGCACTATTTTTGCCACCAATCGCAAAGAAATGAGATTACGATTTCGATTTAGATTCAGTGACTAACACACGGCACAGCATATGCTGGAATTGGTAGCCAAAACTAATTTTTTCATTCCGCGTGGGGTAATGGTAGAAATAGGAAAACAAGTCAGAATGTAATGGTTCTCTATCTATCTCTCGCTATCTTCTGCTTCCACTACTATTATGCCATTTAGATTTTCTAAATCAGCCAGTACTCAGTAGCACCGTCGGTAGCGATAGCGTTGTTAGGAAGTTAGGTAGGCAGGTCGTGCGTTAGAACCTCGGTATAGGTAGGAACAATTTTCTTTGACAAAAACCGTTTCCCCCCCATCCACTACTACTGACAATGTCTCAATAAATAATCCTCGAGACGAAAATATATATTTTTATTTTTATTTTTAATTCCACAATTATATTTATTAATTAGCTTGCTTTGGCTTATGCGAAAAAAAATAACGTACGGATTGCAGAGGTTGGGTTATGATAGAAAACAAAGCATTTATTCAAACAAACGATTTGCTACTATTACATGTTGATTTGCTATTAAAGCAAATAATTTGATGCTACGACAGCAATTTAATGAATATTGCGAGTAAATGAAACGGTAACAAACCACATTTGTTACGGCAACGAAAACTTATGTTGTCACTACTTCTTCAACAAACAAAATTTGCTGCAGGAGCATGGGGAATGTTGTTGCAACACAAGTTTTTCTCTCCGTGCATTTTTAACTTCTTACAAAACTATCTCTTTGAGAACGTATCTTCATCGATTGCGGATTTCTCATGGAGGAAACTTTGTATGAAGCTAAAGATAATGAGAATTCAATATACAATTTTCTACTTGGCATCCTTGTTTCAAATGAATTTGAAAGAAAAAAATGTATTATTGGTATCAAATCGTCAAGTATTTTTATTTTTCATTCTTTCCATGGTATGGCTTCAATCGCCTTTTACCGCCCTTCCCACCCTTACTCCTATCACTCCCTACCCGCACTTCACTAAGCTAACCTAACTTTCCAATGCGTCCGCAGCCGACTTTAGTTACACTGTACCGCATTTGCCATGGGCACGGGGAAACTGCGGAAAACCCGTACCGATACAGCTAGTAAGTTAGTAATGAAGAAAAATTTCGATTTCTACAAAAACTGAACTTTGCTACCGAACTTCACTTAGTTATGTATTTAACATCACTGAATATGATTACGATTGCGCACAAAATTAGGCCACGTAATCTGAAGTTTTGATCAATATCAAAACTTCAAAAAATAAAACAAAATAACTTTGATATATCAAGAGTCGCGGTAGCAACTCAACGCCAAGTTAAAAAAGAAACTTAATGTTGCCTTCACACGAGGATTCTGTTTGATAACTGGGTGCTACTGGGTGCTACTGCTAATCTATTATTCCCGAAGGCGGCCACTCACCGGCCATTTTCTAATTGTAACTCGAATTATTTTTTACCACAAGTCGCGAACGAAAAATGTATCACGTTCAATGTTTTTTAATTTTTTTGGTTATTTACCAAAAACGCCGGATCTCGGGAGGCAACAAGTGATTGGATATTTTATAAAAATAACATTGATTTTCCGAAACGGATTACTTAAGATTACACTAATGAATAGTCTATTAACAGCAATGACATTCAACTTACCGTGTGAACAAAGAAGATAAGTGTGATAAAAAAATACGATTATTGACTCACCCAGTTAATTATGCAGTGCACACGAAGAGTGCACATGTTAAATGTTTTCATATCGCTGCGCTCACACTACATTTACCATGATAATGCCGAGCTGTTGCGTAGAAGCAGTGTCCGAAGCGCCAGTCATTGCAGCATCAGCGATTGCCACTTCCCATTATATAATGGATTTTTCACACAAATTGAAGTAAACATCTCAATGTATCGACAGCGAAGCGACGGATGAATAGTCAGTTGAAGCTTATCTTCCGTCAGAACAGGAGCTCCGAATTCAAAGTTTCGATCATGTTTTCCTCGTGGTCATCGATAATTCTGTCATTATTCGCCGGACTTTTCATTGTCTTCTATCTCTGGGCAAAATGGAAACACAGCTACTGGCAGCGTCGTGGAATACCAAGTCTACCAACTCATCTTATTTTTGGCAACTTCAAGGACTCGATCTTGATGAAATTGGCACCGGCATTTCTTCTCGGACGTCTTTACAGACAGGTCGATGAGGATATTCCGTATGTTGGGATATACATAATGCATACTCCTTATCTGTTGCTTCGATCACCAGAAATCATCAAGAATGTACTCGTGAAAGACTTCATCGCCTTTTCGGATCGTTACTTCGCTGCTCCGGAGACCAGCGAGGATCTTGTAGGCAGTCGTGGGTTGTTTTCACTCAAAAATCCCCAATGGCGTCATATGAGAACGAAATTATCTCCAGCGTTTACGTCTGGAAAACTGAAGAGTCTTTTCGGCCTTATGCTCGAATCCTCTGAATCTTTGAAGAATTATTTGGATCGCCGCTTTGCAAACGATCAAAAAGACGCTAAGAGCGTGGATCTTAAGGATGCGAGCAACAGATATACTACCGATGTTATATCTTCATTGGCGTTTGGCGTAAGAACCGATTCCTTCCAAGATCCACCGCCGGAATTCTACACGAGAAGTTTGTAAACAATAATAGAATTAAATCTTAGTTATCGCTTCTGTAAAGACTCACTCAGGGTTAAATGAGGATTTTTTTACACTTACTATAAAAATATAGTATTACCTGTTTTATAGTTTCCGCAGCAATTACAGATAGTTGCACGAACTAAAAAATTAATAGTTGCCACTGTATGATTGACAGGACGTTTACGATTTTTCTGAGTGCAGTACACCCAGAAAAAAGATTTGGTAATATTAACTAAAATTATCTATTCAACATTTAATTCTTTCAATCAACGAAAATTTACTTTCCCCCCAACAAATATGTATTTCATTCAATTTTACAGTTTTTTTATTTCCAAAATATTTATTTATTTGAATCAACTTTCCCTGTGCAGCGGACACTAATAAAATATTTCATTTGTTGCTACTAAATACTTTCTCAATCCGGAAAAAAGATCTAGTTAAAACTGCCAACAAATACATGTATTAGATATTTTTAAATAAAATCAATTAGAACTATCTTATAATCCAATATATATTTATTTCCTTTCATCATTGGAGTTTATTATTATCAGAATGCAACATTTATTGATTTGATTTAAGTCTTGTCGTATATTTATATAAAATTATATATTCTTTAAATCGGCAGCAGTGGACGCGCGATCGGTGTGCGGCTTCGAAGGTCTCCAGAGTTGAGCAGGATTATTTGCAGTCATAACTTGGATGGGTGACCGCTTAGCCGCGCACTGGTTTGCTTCCCTGCTGCTGAGCGGGAGGCAGTTTCTGAGCTTCTAAGGGATAAGTGAGGAATATCCCAAAATGATTTTTTTTTTTTTTTTAATCAACATTTATATAACTGCCGACCCAAAATAAATGTTTCTTAGATTTACTATTCAATAGAATAGCAATATAATAATAAAGTAAATAATAATAATAAGGAATATATTTACTATTCAATAAGTATATTAATTACAAATAAAAAAATTTATTTGAGATGAATGGAAGTCTAGTAGGGCGGCATCCAAATAAGAAATTTTATTTCCGATGCGTAGATTCTATTCCCGTAACAAGATCTTTTTTCTGGGTTTATTGCAGGGCTTTTTGTATTAGTTTTAGTCATGGGATAAATAAGGGAAATTTCACATTTGGTAATTGCGATTTATACAGGTCGTTATCCTTTCACGATGACCGTTTACCGAACGCTACAACTCTTCACGACCTTTTTCTTCCCCCTATTATCAAATCTCATCGGAGGCTCTTTACTCGGCAAACACACCAACTATTTTCGTCAAATCTTTTGGTCTTCGATGAACAGTCGGGAAAATGGAAAATACGAACGAGGGGACGCGATTGATTCGCTGCTGAAGCTGAAGAATGAGAAGCCCGAAACTGAAGGATTCCGTGAGTATTGTATAAATAAATAAACATACGAGGCTATCCAGGTGAATTTTTCATGCTTTGACCTTGAACTCCATCAATAATTTTGATAATTTTTTATCAAAAAGTATTTTGTAAAAGAAGAGACACGTGTTTCTTTTTGACGCTGCGCCCAATATTTCCAATAGACAAATTTTGGTAAAAGTTTGAATTTTTCGGTATTGATATTTTTTTATCGCTAATATCTTTGAAATGAACAGACCTATCGAAAAATGTTTACGATGAAATTCGTTCAGTTTGCAAAGGGCTACATACTGTATGTAAAAAAATGTTAATGTAGTTTTTGTAAAATATATTTATATGACGTTAAACAAGACAGTATCATTTTGCAAAAAAGCGCCACTTTTTATAATTTTTATATACTTAGATAAAAATTCTGTTGAAAATAACAAAATTTTCGAGACCTTATGCAGATTGGCAGGTACATATTTTTAGAAAAGTACTACATAATTCAAGCTTTATACCAAAATTCATCTGTCAAAAATATCGGTCGTAGCGACAAACTGAAATATACGTGTCTTCTTTTTTTTTCAAAATACTTTCTGATAAAAAATTGACAAAGTTATTGAAGGGGTTCAGGGTCGAAGGATGAAAAATTCTAATGGAATGCCCGATGTATATAAATTCAGTAAAATCATAGAATGCTGTGCCGCTTGATAAGCTTTGTTTTAAACAAACAGCATAATAATTCTTACTTCATAACCTTCACTGAACTTAGATAAAAATTGATTGATTTCTTCTTTGCAGCACTTGAGGGTGATACGCTCCTGGCTCAATCAGCAGTGTTCTTTGTCGCTGGCCTCGAAACATCTTCTACGACGATGTCTTTCACTCTCTGGGAACTCGCAAAACATCCGGATATACAAGATCGCGTTAGACGCGATATTTACGAACACCTCGACGAGTCAAAAGCAGTGACGTACGAGACAATACAAGAAATGAAGTACCTAATGTCGGTGATAAACGAAACTCTAAGGATGTATCCACCAGCACCGTTGATCGATCGTGTCGCTACTAGAGATTACAAGATTCCGGGCACCCAAGTCGTCCTGGAAAAAGGAACCGTGGTCTACGTTGGGTTACCCGGTATTCAAATGGATCCCAAATATCATCCGGAACCCGAAGTTTACGATCCTGATAGATTCAGCGAGCAACGAAAAATCGACATCAAACCTTTTACCTTCATGCCTTTTGGCGAAGGCCCAAGAGCTTGCATCGGTAAAAAAAAAATGACAATTTTATGGCTTGTCGTTTTCTATGAAATTGCATTTTCTTTGAGCTTGTTTTCTACTGAAAATCTGTCAGAATTTCTAAGATTTTTTGAAATTATTTTGTGCAATATTCTACTGCGAAGAACCCATGAATACAAAACAACATTCATGCACTGATTCTAGAGCCACGAAATATCGGATCTTCGAGTACACAGATAGAATACTCATTTACAAATTGCGCCACTGATTTTCGATTATTTTATCTAAAATCACACTTTTTAGAAAAATTCCAATCGAATGCAAGTGAAACTACCCAGGTGCGGTGTTAGAATCGGGTGAGTGTCGGAACGACAACGGTGACTGACGTAGAACGTCGGCGCGACATTGTCGCTAAAGTCGGTGTAACGTCGACATTATGTCGAAATAATAACAACGGCAAGACGTTATATCTCGACCTTGTATCGGTACTCAACGGGAACAAGCAAATGTCGTTTCGATACTGGTTTAGTGCTGGCATGCCTGCATTGCGAGAGTTACGTTATATGCCGACGCGTACGTAGCGCGGTACCGCGAACACAATTTCGGCCCGACACTTTAACAATAGGTTATTTGACGTTAGCACTGAGTCGGAAACCGAACGTCGGCTGACGACTGTGTTGCCAACGTACCGCCGACTGTCGGGTGTCCTCTTCATGTCGGCCAACCCCACCTGGGTATATGGTGTTATTTTGGTGGAAATAGTTCAAAAGAATTTAAAATTCCAATAATTTATTATACAATGTTTCATTAATTCATTTTTTTTATTTTTTATTTAAGGTATGCGAATGGGCATGCTATTAACAGCTGTTGGTTTAATAACCATACTACGGGATCACGAGGTGTCACTCAACAATTACGAGTGGAAAAACAAAGTCAGCCCACGTTCAATATTCACCGCACCCGACAATGGAATCACGCTGAATGTCAGAAAAATTACAGCAGCCTAATACGTTTTCTTCTCGTCAACATGATGATGTTATAGCCACGACTACGAGATCTTCGAATAATTATGTTTGATTATAGAGATCGAACAAAAAGTACGATAACGATAAATACATATTGTTGTTGCACTTCTTGTCCAGGTATGAAAAACATTATGTTATAATTAAGTCATTTAAAAGTACAACATTTCAACTTGCAATATTTTAACTTAGCATAAACCGGTTGTTAGCATATATTAGCGCTACATAAAGATATAGCATTAGACAGAGAATCGTGTTATTTGAATACAGAATGCTCTACAGTCCGATATTCACCGAAACTTGATTTTTCCATGACGCCGAAGATTTCGTTTATCCATTCGCTGTTTTGAGAAATAAACGAATGCAAAGTAGAATTTTGTACATTACTTCCTTATTATTATTTGCTTTTTACTAAGCGGAAAATAATTAATTTTCATCTATTATTAATAGGAATTATGTTAATTGACTTTGGGTTTCTCATATATAGCGGACGTTTTGTTAAAGGCGCAATATAATGAGGAAGCAATGTGCAAGATTCTATTTAGCTTTTTTCTTTAAGTAAGATTGAAATACTGAAGATTAGTGAATTTTAGTCAGTAAAAATAATACTAAAAAATTCAAATTTCTATATAATCCGAATCCTTCTACCGATAGCCACCAAATTCTGTATCTAGCATCACTGAACATTATTACATTTACGAACAAAATTTAAGCTCTCTGTCTCGAGTTTCGTGAAAGTTATCGCAAAAACGTCAATTTTTCGAAAATTTAGAAAATCCATAAAATTTGAACTGCTATTCCGATTTAGGACAAATTCAATACCATACAATATTAAATCCTCCTGCACTTATAAAAAACTATTTATGAAAATATCGTAAATTTTGCGATAGTTGGAGCGACCATGACCTGTTTTGATCAAATTCAAAAAGACAAAATCGAAAATTTTTATTACCCCAAATTGAATTTTATTAAAATGTTATTTAGATTGAATAAAACTTTATATAGATTTTATTTGTTTTTCAATGCTGAAGAACCGCGGTCGATGGCCAATTGGCAAAGTATAAAGTACAATGTAGCTAATAGGAATTATAATAATAATTTGCAATATTCGAACCAGAATAATTATGTACACTTTGTCAATAAATCACGATTATTACCATATTTTTCCTAGTTTGCGACCTCCTGCTTCACTTCTATGCCAAATTTGAGCTTGATCGGTTCTTCATTTAATGGCGATTGAATTTTTTTCTACACCAATTTGTCGACACTTTGGGTGATTCTGAGTAACATTACATGAAAATCTCGAAAAAAAATCTATGAAAAAAAACTTCCTGTATGAGAAACCGAAAAATATATAATTTTTTTAACCGGCCTAATAAGAAAATACTAAATTAATTTGAAGTACTTATTATTACATGTATGTTTTCCCCCGACCTGCACAATACTTTGAGTAATGCGCATTAAAGAAAGAGTGACTACAACTACGTCGAACAATGTAATTCCAAGGAATGAATGTCACGCTATCGTGTTTCGCAATCCAACTTTGCGGTCGCCACTGGGCGGCGCAACTGTACTCGGGTGCATGAATCAGGTGAACGCGACTTCCAGAGCGACTGATAAAGAAAAAAAACACAACTTTTAGAACTCCCGCGAGATTCCCATGATGCGACGTGCCAGAGTGATCGATGCTTATCGCGAGAAAATGATCGCAAGGTCCTCGTTCCATTTCAAGATGCACGTCGAGCGCTATTATGTCTTCTACGCGCGCCGTTAAACGTAATTTTTTTTATTTGTTTTCACGTTTAACACACTATAGTACAAGCAAAGCAATCGTATAATTCGAAATTGCAGTGCGCTCGGTTCTCTTCGCGGAAAGGACTTTTGCACTGCTGTAAAAGAAACGGCAACGAGTTAACGAGAAAAAAGGATATAAATAATAATAAGACACGAGAAATATTAAGGGAGGCGAATAAGTTCGAAAATGTAGGGGCTACTGGGATGGAGTGTTAATCCTCCAATTTTCCAGATCTTCAGCCCTTCGAGAATCCTTTGAGAATAACAATTAGCGATCTTAATCCTCGGCAGACCGTCTAAGAAATGGCTTCGGGCAATTCTTCTTTCCCTCTCTCTCTCTCTATCTCTCTCTTTGTACCCAGCCATTATATTTTAGCACTTGAAACTCTTGTACGCTATCTCTCGTAAACATTCTTTCAGTGGCCTTGGTACAAGAGCAAGATACACATCGTACGATACCTACTACTGCTACAAAGTACTTCAGAGTGAGAGAGAATGAGAGCTCAAATAAAAAGAGGGACAGAGACCGAAGAGAAAGATATACCTCCTCGCAATTAACAGTATAATTATGGGGATACTGGTCTTCGGCTCTAAAGACTGTCGCCTCTCCTGGAAAAGTATGCATATTTCATTCTTAGGATTCTATACAGGAGAGAAGAGAGATTTTAGATGATCCGGCGAGCATCTGCAAGAAAAAGGTTTAAATAAACCCTTTGAAAGAATTGTTTGGATTAAGGTGACTCCAGTATTTACGTAGAGACTTTCATACCCTTAAGGTAAATGTATTAGTTGCAAAACGTTTAACGGCGCAGTTTCAGTTTCAGACCTTCTATTAAAATATCTGGAACTTGGCCCTGGATCGAAGTTGGGATCATTACAATTTATTAAGAATATGTTTTTCTGAGGATTGCAGATTTTCTGTAGATCGAAAAAAGATTTAATTTCAGGCATTAATGACGGAGATGTATATTGTGAGCGAGTTCAAAGAATTCCATTTTAAGCGTCAATAGCAATCCCAAGAAGAAAGGGAAACATAGTACAGGTTTAACACAAAGCAGACAGCAAATATAGAATATTTACATGAATTAAATAAGGAATCTCTCTCTCTTTATTATCAAAAAATCTCGCCACTATCACTGCTGTGTCAAAAATCGAGATATAGGGTAGAGTCACCAGTAAATGAACTGTTAAGCAGATCAATTTGTTTATCATAGGTTTCTATAAAATTTAATATTTCCAGATTGTCTACAAAAATTTTAACGACTTACCAGAATGTCGATTTATGTGATGCAAGTAAAAAAATATCGTATTTTAATCACAAATTGTATAAATACTAAAACCCAACAATCCAAAAACACCAGTAAATGAACGGGCCAATCTTACCTACACTTTTAATAAAAAATAGACTTCGGTGACAAAATGATCGTAGCAGATAGCTAAATAATAGACAAATTAAGAATCTAATGATCAACCGAGTTGTCCGAATTTCTCATGAACTCTCAAAAAGCTGTTCAATTACTGGTGCATTCACCCTACAAAGGGCTTTAATGTCGAGTGGACCAGATTCTGATTCCACTTTTTTAAGTTCTCCTATGAATGCTCTCCTCCCGGTATGAGTTATTCCTAAGCAAAAGTTTTTAGCGTTACAATCAAGCACAAATCAGCTCTTGACAAGGCGATTTACGCTTGATGTACGTGCCCCAAATACCACCAAGCACGGATTTTTCCAAGTCATCCATGGGCCTCCCAAGGTCTGATTTTTTAAGTCCTCTTTTTTTAAAAAATTATCCTCTTTTTTATTAAGACTTAAGTCCGCTAAGACCAGGGGTGGGGGGGGGGTGGGGGGGTGAAAGGTGGAGTTATTGGATTGCGACGGCACGCAGCGCCCGAGCCGTTCAAAACTTTAATATATGTGCGAATAAATAAGTTTAAGTGTCGTTTTAAAATCAACCGAGGCTTCGGCAATAATTTTGAGTTTATTCCTTTGCTAGTTTTTCGATTCACAAATTTCTTAATAAATGAAATTGATTCTTCGAAACTTCGAAACCTTTACGTCGAAACGTAAACATTCTGTTTGCAACAATTTTTAGCGTAATTCACTAAAAAAGCTAATTGATTCTTAGATTAATTACATTTCTTTATAGTAAATAATTAATACTCTATAAAACAGCTTGATGAATCAATTTTTATTCTCACAGTTCGTATCATGATTTGATGTCACGTATTTTTATGTATTTCTTTATTGATCTGACTTGCTCCGCGACTGTTATTTTACCAACGCCGAAATTAATGTTTGCTCTGAGGTACGCCCATTGCGCCCAGGGTTTAAAAATGTAGATTATCTAGCTAAAGATCCATGCAATAAAATGGCTGTTCCTTTAATTACATATATGCAGACAGCAAACATTGAAAAGAAAATCAAAAGCGAAAATTGAACCAACCAGCTCCGGTCTCGTCTACATATATCGGACACGTGCAACCGTGAAAAAAATAAGCGATAAGACGTACATCGGATTTTCCTCAAGATAAGACATATCTCGAATGAAAACGTGACACATCCGATCTGAAGATTGGCCACGCTTTAGGCAAATCCACTTCGTTCGCGTTTCTTACGACCTCTGAGCCAATACTCAACACAGACCGAACCAGGAGAAATGGATAAAGACCTCCCGTGGTTACCAGTATTTTTTCCGCTTGGTCGTCATTCGCAATCACTTCACGCTTTTTAACGCTTATCGACCTCTTATAAAATACCCTGATTTACCCTCGCACACCATTTTTACGCTGAAAAAAAAAACCTTAAATCATTCGAATAATAATTAAATTTAATAGAATTAATACATGTAAGAATTCGAGATATTCTTCGTTTTATTTATATTGGTACGTTTTTCAAGAATTATGATGTCGAAAGAATAATCTCGCACACTCAAAAAAGTCATTTTAGTGCTGGCAACTATTTTATACCATAACGACAATTTTTGTGATTGCGGCAATTTATTCTATTGCTACGCCAGTATCTCGAAAAACGCAAAATATTAAGGAAGCATATACACCTTGCAAGGTTGGGAAACTCAATTTTAGGATTTTTATATTTTCTCAAACTTTAATATTTTAAAGACACTGTAAAAAAATCTACTTGTAATTTAATATACTTTTACTGGAAGATTTTATACATAAACTAGTTAAATTTAATATAATATAATAACTAGTTAAATTAAATTTAATATACAAGTGTAATGTAAAATGATTGCATGCTACAATAATTTACTTTAATTTTATAATAAAAGTACTTGAATTTTATATCACAAATGTATATTAAATTTCGATTACGAGTTTATGCATAAAAACTTCCAGTCTTTTCTAACAGTGGATGTCTGGTACAAATTTAATATCTTCTATCTTTGTAAGATCATTTCATGAACAGCTTCATTTCATGAATCAAAGCTTCATTTCATGAACTTTCTGCGGAAGCAAAGAGAAATCCTAACTTTTTACTAAGTTGTCAGGGAGGTCCAGACGGGTAACTTTACCTGGAATGCCAGTTCCAGTCGTGGTAAGACCAGACTATTGGGTCAAGCCCTTGGGGTTTGCATTATCACCAACATAGACAATCTCCATTCTTGTGGTAGACGTATCGACTTTCACAATTCAAGCGTAATTGTGTGCTCGGTATTGCATTCTCATATCGCACACTTCCAACTACGACAAATGCTTTAGACTCGGAGTGAAAATAAACCGGAGAACCCTTCGCCCTTTTTTACTTGGCAACATCCACTCGTGTAACCCCTTCGACCCACAGCGCAAAGAAGATAGAGAATCGAGCGAAACGCTACTACGGAGAAACCCCTAAATCTCATTGCCAGAAATCCGTTTCCGTCGCGTGCTGGTTGTAAAATCAGTACATCCGGGTGTCAAAGCGATGTCACCCGGCGATCTCTCCTATAGCATTCGACGGTCTCGCGCATCACTTTTAAATTCGATCAATGGGTTAGGCCAACCGTAAAACACTTTTAGGGTTGAAATTTAAAAGCCCACCGAGTGTCGCGAGACTCCACGGGCAAATCGATGTTACAACCGTGAAAAAGCGAGAGGGTTCAGCTATGCGTGAACTGAGATGAGGAGAGAAAGAATTAAAGGGCAAAAGAGCGAGCGAGAAAAACGATGAGGCGACTGGTGGGAACTTGTGTGACGAGTACGTTCGCTCGAGTGAAAGTTAATTCGACTCGAGGTCTTACACTCCTCTATACGTATACTGTATACTCATACCTACACATTGTCCCGGTGATTCACTATGGTATTTATGGCGTGAAGAAAATTTTCAAATTCTACAATTTACCGAAGAAATTTGACATTATTCTAGTACATTTATTTTATCAAGAATGAAAAAGTAAAAAAAAATTTGGAGATGCCGGGGATCGAACCCGGGGCCTTTCACATGCAAAGCGAACGCTCTACCACTGAGCTACATCCCCTTTTTATAATTACCGCGATACACCTGCGGATCATCGATTTTCGTGATCTTATTTAAATGATAAAAGTATCTGGACAAGGAGAAGAAAATATGATTCAATGGAATTGTTATAGGCCTGATCACAGTTAACGACGCTAAGTCACCTAAATTTCATGAACATTAAGTGGTATTGCAACTGCTCATATCAACTAACCACCGATTCATATTTTTACCCGTACGGATTGTGTTTATAACCAAAAAACGTTAAGGCTCTTCGATCAGTGAGTAAACTTAATTACTGCATAATCTCTGAAGATGCAGAATGAAATTTAAGCATTGGGGCAATGATTATCGATTTCTAATAATAATTCTCTACATACGGGTCATTCCACGGGATTTCGCACAAAACAAAACCCGACCGACTCCAATTTTCGCCTAATTTTTTTATATTGTTGACTATGTCAAACGGTGCATCTGTGAATTTTTTGAGAATTTTATTCTTATATTTCGACGAGCCACAAAATAAAAGGTGAAAAAAATGAAAAAAAATCTGACGTCAAGTGGAATAATGATATCGACAAAAATAACTAGGTCAAAATTTTCATAATTCAACACAGTTTACGGTAAAAATAATCAAAATAAAAAATAAACATAACTTCTATTTTATTTATGTCTTTTACCAAGAAAAGGTACCATTTCGCTAATTTGGCCCCCTCCGATTTCAATACAAAAAATCACGAATATACTACATGGAGTCCCAAACATTTTAAGCACAAGCCCAAGATGGAGAACGCATTTTACCCATTTTTAAAAAAATATTTCGGGTAATTGATTTTTATAATTTTCTTCCAATCTTCTGCGTATTTTTTTATGTAATTGGTAATATTAAAAGGAGCTTATGTGATTTTTTTCATAATTTTATATGTAGATGTATTCGATTCATTAAATGTAATCGAATTACAAATTTAAAAAATTGTATTTTCGTTGCGTCTTTTACAAAAAAAGGTCCCATTTCACTTATGTGGACCTCTCCGATAAAGTTAAAAAAATAACAAAATTACTATACGCCTCAGGCGTATCTCGCGACGCTAGCGCTCGAGCGGCCAAAAAAAAATTAAAAAAAAAGAAAGCGATCAGCTGATCGCTTTCTTTTTTTAAAATTTTTAAAATTTGTAATTCGATTACATTTAATGAATCGAATACATCTACATATAAAATTATGAAAAAAATCACATAAGCTCCTTTTAATATTACCAATTACATAAAAAAATACGCAGAAGATTGGAAGAAAATTTAAAAAATCAATTACCCGAAATATTTTTTTAAAAATGGGTAAAATGCGTTCTCCATCTTGGGCTTGTGCTTAAAATGTTTGGGACTCCATGTAGTATATTCGTGATTTTTTGTATTGAAATCGGAGGGGGCCAAATTAGCGAAATGGTACCTTTTCTTGGTAGAAGATATAAATAAAATAGAAGTTATGTTTATTTTTTATTTTGATTATTTTTACCGTAAACTGTGTTGAATTACGAAAATTTGGACCTAGTTATTTTTGTCGATATCATTATTCCACTTGACGTCAGAATTTTTTTCATTTTTTTCACCTTTTATTTTATGGCTCGTCGAAATATAAGAATAAAATTCTCAAAAAATTCACAGATGCTCCGTTTGACATAGTCAACAATATAAAAAAATTAGGCGAAAATTGGAGTCGGTCGGGTTTTTTTTTGTGCGAAATCCCGTGGAATGACCCATATACATACAATATGTTTTGTAAATGATTGTCAGTTCGGTCGGTATGGTGGTATGGTTATACGCTTTTATTTTTCGTCTATGCTAGGTAAATATCTTTTACACTTTCTTTTGTTGTACATTTGTACGAAAAATTTATAAAATCTATTATTATTATTAATGACATTCTTATTCTTCTTATTTCTCCCTATTTGTTGTACATTCGTACTTCTCAAATCTATACCGAGTAACAATATTCTTATTCTTTATTCGCTTAGAGCGAATGAGCATTGTTTACATACTACTTGAATAAACAGGAAGACGTTGCGCGGTTCTATGCTATTTTGCACTTTTAATATCTCTGGGAATAAGGGATTCTTTCGAAGTGGTGTGTAAATAGGACAATTGCGGATAATATCTGTGATAAACTTGTATTGTGGGTTGTACGTTGAGGCCTGAGCTCGTTTTTTGTCACTTTCTAGTCGCTGGTCTGTTAGTTTCTTAAGTATGTGGTCTACAGCATTTGAAATTGCCTCTTTTGAGGGATTAATGGCTAAATTTCCGACGCCGTATTCTCCCAATATTAAATTAAGCAGAGTGGCGCAGTTCCTTTTTCCATCATTTTGTTCGCTCAAGTTCTCCGCTACTAGCCAGCTATACATGATTTTCGGGAGGCGATCATTATGCATTTCTAGGATTTTACACCAAAATGTGAGTGCTCTTTTGACCACCAGTTTTTCCAGCAACGTCACCCCTGTCTCTAGCCCGATAAGGTACGCTGGTGTGCATCTTGGAAGCTCGAAAAGTTGTTTAAAAAATCCTAACTCTACTTTTTCTAAAGAATCTGAGTGCCTCAGCCCCCATACACCCGCGCCATATAAGAGTGTTGTTGTTCAACCGCCGAATATAGTGTCATGCTTGTCAACTTTCAAGTTTCGTAGCCAACATGGTGGACCAGATTGATCTTATTGCTCTTCTAGCTTTGCCTGTAAATTGTTCAACTGCCGCACATTGAAGACCTGATTTCGCAAACGTAACTTCTAAATACGTATATCTATTTACCAATTTCAAGGACTTGTTATTGTATCATTGTTTACGGTATGGTAGATAGGTAAATGTACATAACTCAAAATGATAGCCGATAATTTGACATCAATCGAACCTCTTTAAGTACAACCAGAACAAGTATAAATGGAAAATCTAAATAAATTGCTAAACATACTTTTCGACACAAAAGCGTGATGCTTTTTTTCTCAAAAACCTTTTTTCATACATTCAATCAATTATCTTCTTATCGTCTTTCCATTCTTCAGTTCTCTCTGATTCTCACGGAACAAATGCTCCTGTTGCATCGACAGTAATCCCGAGGGGTTTTCGAATCGTGAGAGAATCAAGGGAATGTCATCAAGAGTCTCAGGCTGCAATCCTTGGATAAATTAATGGTACTTGTGTGTGCGGGGGGAGAGGTTGGATACAGAAGGGAGAAAAACGCATGTTTTGCAGCAAGTGCATAGTATCGCTCGGAGAGGGTGCAGAGAGATGCAGGGTTGCCAGGCAACGTGAGTATCCTCACCCGGGTAATTCATTTTAGAGACCTCGACCGCTCTCGTCGATCTATGTGTATTTGTGTGTGTGTGTGTGTGTGTGTGTATGTGTGTATCACGTTGAAAATTCGTGATCGTCCCGAAGCGCACGCGTACCCGCCTCCACTTCTCGCTGATGCAACTACCAACCCAGTACCACCCCCTTCGCCGGAACGCAACGCAAGATGCACCGATCGTCGAGTGATGGATGCATCGGGCGCACGAAACAGCGGCAACAGCAACGGTGATCTGATTTTAAACCAATCAACGGCGGCTTCGCGCTCAATTTACCCACAGTTTGAACACGACTCGTTACAGGATACCCGCGTGGCCCTCAACGAGGGAGCCCTCAACGTGCACTGCATACTCTTCTCTATAGAACCCATGGAGATGTTTTAATCGATCTATACCAATCTTGCTCTGTCATTGAACTCGTTACAGGCACTTGTCAAATTTTCATTGGGGATGAATTGATGATCAACGAATTTTGATGGTCTTCGTCAGTTGCGATCGGATTGCATGGTTTACAAAGTGCAGTATGTATCACTGTCTCTATATTACTCTATTGTACATCATCGTTACGGGGATATGACTTGTTATTTACAGATTTCAGTTTGCGTTCGAATGAACATCATTGCTGAGTTAAGAAAAATGTGCAAAGTAGAAACTTGCAAATAGCTTCCTCATTATTTTTAACATTTTACGAAGCCACTTCTACGAGGAAGTATATTTATCAAATTTGACATCCCCATGGAGGAAGCTTCGTCAAATGTGTAAAATAATGAGGAAGCAATTTTCTTTTATACAGATTAAAAATACTATATGAATATTTTCAAATTTTTCATTTGATTTTTTTTTTTAAATATTCTTTTTCTTTTCAATCCATATATCTCGAAAAGACGATGTCGGATAAAAAGTACTGTAAAAAGATCTACTTGAAATTTAATGTACTTTGACTGGAAGATTTTCTGCACAAACTCGTATATTACAGTTAATATAAAAATGTAATGTTAAATTAATGTATGGTACAGTACATTCAATAACTTACATTAATTTTACAGTAAAAGTACTCGAAGTTTATAGTAGAAGTATATGAATTTTGTACCACAATTGTATATTAAATTTCGATTACGAGTTTATGCACAAAAACTTCCAATCTTTTCTAACAGTGAAAGTATAAGGACAAAAATTGTTCGTTCTTCCATGACCTATTCATTGTACTAGGTACATTCTTATTTGTTTTGTAAAACACAATTTCAGCAAAAAAAAAAAAACATTTTTTTTTTTTCATTGAATGCAACAACATATATTTTGCAGTAAATCGTAGACTATTCAGCAGTATGAGAAAAGCCTGCAAATAAATTATGCATGAGGAAGTGGATATAGTTTAAAAGGAGAAAAAAAATGATAATACAAATATTAAATTATTATATTTTTTCCTTGGCGACAATTCCGAGTCCCACATTGCCGCTTTTTTGGCAGGCTTTACACATACTCCCGAATATTGTGTTAAAGTTACAGCAAATAAAAGATGTCGCATTGAAAATTTAAAAAAATTGTTTTTTTTTTTTTTGCTAAATGTGCCATGCCATGTGCAAAACAAATAGATATATCACCAATTGTAATAAATAGATCAAGAAAGAAAGACATCTTTTTGCTTTTATACGTTTTTAATACAATTTGTCTTTTCGAGATATATGTATAGCAAAAAAATCTGAAAAATTCGTGGAGAGTGTTTTTAATTAGTACTAAAACTTAGCAAAGTATGAGCAGAATCTGAAAAGGTTCGGAAAAAAGTGGCCCCCATAATTTTTCCGTAGAAAATGTATGAATCTATCAAAGGAATATCACAAAATATTCTTACAGTAAAAATAAGATTAACAGTAACGAAAATCCAATAGTACATATGATAAGTAAGAAAACGCATGTAAACAATTTGAAACGTTATTTCTCCCAGTATATATTCAATTAAACGTATTCATACATTCAGCATCGTCGAGACTCTATATTAATTTCTCATTTCTCAAGCCTTCTGCTGTACTGTTGAGGGTTTAAAAAAATACATTACACGGTCAAGGTTACTGGCAGTCGTTACCTCATAAATTACGTTCTCACCCATCTCTATTAGAGGCGGCAAGAATGCGGCACGCATAATTTCACGGTGTGGACGAGCCCGAAGCCCTCAACAAGGAATCTCCACGCGAATATGACTTGAGAAGTCGAAGACACGAATCGGCCCGGACCCTGTGTGCATTTTTATAATATATATAGGTCGCATACTATGACGGGTTGTACTCGCCTGTGTGATAGGCCGAATGGCGTGCGGGATCGCGCTTTAATTTAGCAAAGTACCTTATCCGTTCCGCTGGGGGAAAATTTATACGTGTGGCACGTGGGGGTCCGCAGGCCCCGTGTAATACGGCGTCCGCTGGACGCGCTGACGCTTCTAGCACGCACCCGGCGTCGCATAATTCTACCTCCAGGTGGATTGGCACGCGCCTCTCGCGTCTGCTCCACTTTCCAGGTGGGAGATCGAAACTGTACCGAAACACTATTTATACCAGCATTTTAATCAGCGCGTCAAAAGCATAATGAAAAATTATTAGAATTTCAAGCAGATTGTGTTTTTAATTTTCAATTTATGTTTCAATTTTTTAAAGGCACTTCAAAGGTAGTTTCTTACAAAAATCTCGCGAAATAAACATTCATAATTTTTTTTCTAAATTTTTATTTCGTTAAATTTAGAATAACATCTTTTCGCACCATTTCCAAAAATGTTGTTTTTGAACAGAGAATTTACTGTAACAGATTCAAACAACACATCGACTTATGCTACATATTTTCAACAATTTGATGGGCCTACATCTTTTTTTTTCAATTGTTCCGAATTTTTCTTTTTTTTTTTTAATTATTGTCGTGCTATTGAAAGAATTCTAACTTTGCGTAATTATAAAGACAGAAATTTTCGAAAAAAATCTGTGGTTAAGACGTGGAATGCCTCATATATTCGTGTTGCAAACGTATCGCATAAAGAATAACTTTTCGATGTATCCAAAAAATACTTAAAATGATATCTGGTATATAAACCAACGACCATTTTTTAATGTCTCATCATACATTCTTATACATACCCATTTCTTCAATAGATTTTCCATATTATACGTCCACCGTTATTACAATTAATAAAAGACATAGCATAGTGTTATGATGGATCATGAGAAAACATCGATGCACACATTGTCACATGTGTGCATACTGATTGATAGATTCGAGTTCAGGCTTCGAACGATCCAACAGCTCAAAATTCGTAGCAAAAAGCTAATAGGGCTTGCAGGGGCTTTCTGCATCAGGCTTGCTGCAAATCTACTATTCCGTCTATAGACGCGATGGTGCCAGTACCATTTAGTATTACCGTAGCCGATACGTCCACACGAATCCTTTCGTCATCGATGGAGGTCTCTTGCGTAATTCAATTTCGCGGTCGGAGATCGATCGAAGATTAGCATCTGGACGTAGTGCAAAGGGAGATTACCTGAATCGATCACACATGCTGAACCAATTCCTCTGGTCAGCTGCTCATCAATACCGGTAATGGCGAGTGGGTAGCAGCACCGTGGCTGCTGAGAAACTCGCCGCTCTCTAGCTGATCACCCATGCATCCAGTGCCCCACACTGCACGAACGCAGCGGTTGCACCGGCTACAATACTGCTGGAGCACGCTGGCACCTAGATCTAACCACCACCAGCTCCCCCTTGCTATACATGTATCTTCCTATCCATTCCTATCCTCCTGTACTTCTCTAATAGGTATATAATCGTTATGCATATACATTGCGGTACGGCAACGCAACCAGGACGTAGGACAACTCACTGGGACTAATTGATCAGACCATACCGCCAAAATCTCGTATTCCCATTAACTACGCGGAAAAAAAGGGTTGGTTACACGAAGAGAATTTTCTGGTAACCACTATTAGAAAACTTTTGGTAATGGTTTTCATGCTGGATAGTACACTCGGTTTATTCTACCAGTTTGGCGATGTTTGCCATACAGTACATTAAATGCGAATTTTTCGTTTCCAATATACAATATGGCAATCGATGCCAGTTTCGTTCACGTTGTTTCGTTACTAAGGTTCCCGTCCAGAAATCTTTCGGAGGGTCGCGATTTACGATCGGATTCCGATCTGAATTTGTTAGGGATTCCTCAAAAGTGGTGTCCTTGTAAGAATTCAGATGGATCCCAATTTGGAAAGGAAAATCAGTTATTAACATATCGAGAGAAATTATAAGGGATCCCAATGTAAGGTGTCCTCATAAGAATCGAAGCGGATCCCAATTTGGAAACTAAAAGAGTTATTGGCGTAACTGGGGAAGTTCCAAGTCATCCCGAAGTAAGGTGTCCTTATGTCCAGCTGGATCCCAATTTGGGACTTTCCAATTACCTGTCAGTAAAGTTAGGCATATCGTAGGGGCATCGTAAACCGAGTTTTCTTAGTAGAATCCAGCTAGAGTCCGATTTGAATTTAAAAATCAGTTATTAATAAGGTAAGGGACATTGCAGACTTTTTACTTGCGGTCAGGATTTGTTCGAATTTTCTCAAAAAGGGGTCGTTATAAGATTCTAGGTAATTCCAGGCAATGATATTTGAATGATACCATTTACCGTTGGATATTTTCGATAAAACACCAAGGGTGGACGTTTCAACCTAGCATGCAAGCTCACAGATTCAAAAACTCGATGACATTGAGTTGGTCGTCAATTTTAACGTACATTTCTTTTTTATTAAGAATTCTTCACTAGTTACCGATTATTTATCATTAATTATTTTTTGGGTAACAAAAATCTTGGTTTCGGACGGGATCCGGTCTGGAGTCCAGATTGGGATCCGATCGCGTATCCCGATCAGAATCCAATTTGCGACCATTACA
This sequence comes from Ephialtes manifestator, assembly GCA_963970395.1. Lineage (NCBI taxonomy): Eukaryota > Metazoa > Arthropoda > Insecta > Hymenoptera > Ichneumonidae > Ephialtes > Ephialtes manifestator. The sequence goes on from OZ019980.1 coordinate 6,060,095, forward strand.
TTCATCTTCGAATTCTGACTGGAACTGTGACTATATCCCGAGCTGCACGCACACTGAGAAAAAAAAACTAATCAAATGTGCGGCGGTTGCGGGTGGCGAAAGAAATATTTTGTTCCCTGAACGAAATAATAGTTATGTGAATTAAGGAAAATTTGATTCAACTATGCGTTGGTTCGTTCAACCAAATATACATGTCCAATTAACCAAATATTTATTTCGCCACCCGTAACCGTATATTCGGTTGGTCTTACCAATCTTTTTCTCGGTGTAGGGAATCCAGTGAGTATCCAGCTGGATCCCTACTACAATTTCTGTGTGGGTTACATTATAAGTTAAACAATACAGCCGGTTACATAGTTACTAACCGCGAATCTCAATTGTAGTACAATATTATAAAGTACATTATCGTAAAGTACCTAGATGAATAACAAGCTACAACTGTCGCACATACGTTCGCATAATTCATAGTATCGCTCGATCATAGTTGCAACGCGCGAATATACGAAGGTAAGTACTTCTGGCTTTACGTGCATTGCATTCTCGTTTGCATAATGCATGTCTGCGCTCTGCGCGCACCCGTCGACTCATCCGTAATTTCCAACGGAAGTTAAGTCGCGGTGAAACACCGGGAAAGAGGAAAATCGTTGAATTCCGGAACTCCTGCATCGCATCACCCCTTTAGCAGAGTACTTCACGTACGTAGGGAGTGCGCTTATGTTTGCTTCTAATATGACCGACCACGGACGACAGTTGGTCCCTACACCTCATTAATAGCAACACCGCATTACGGTATACATGTATGTAATATGTTCTGCACGTCTTACCAATAATTACGATCCACAGCCTGCTCAACCCGATGCCCTCACATCGCTGTTGTATTTAGCGATAACCATGTACGTACAAATAAAACACGAAGCTGCTTGTAACACCATACGTTCTATAAGCTCTATATATTTTATACGCATCGCATCGTGTGTCTCCATATGGCATCGAATTCTGAAAAGAAAAAATCACAAATTACTTGTTATTATTGATATAGTTACCGCACTAAGGTAAACGGCCCAGCTTCAGTCACTGTCCCGGTTTCGGTCATCGAACTGACATTTACATTAATAATAAATGTAATTTACGGCAAAAAAAAAAATTGTGTCCATACACCGAGAAAAGAATTTATTTGTGGGTACTAGGATTTGTTAGCTATTAACAAATCATAATGTTAAGTATGGCGAAATGAATATTTTCTTATAATTAACAAATCGCTCATTTGACCCTTTCAATTGGCACAAATAGTGATTTATTAACAGTTAATAAACGTATATTTGAACTCCTAAATTGGCCCAAATAATGATTTGTTAATAGTTAATAAATTTATATTTGAATGAATATTTCCCTTATTGGTGTCCACAGAACATTAAGTTGACTCAATATTGGATTGGCTTTTAATTTAAACAATACTTATTAACAGTTATCATTATAATAATTTGAATGAATTAATGCATATCTTGACAGAACGGTACATATAGTTCGATGTGCTTTCCAATCGTATTGGTACAAGTGAACGTAAAACTACAAATAAATAAACGTATATTTAATGAGAGATATATTTATTATACATTTTCCTTATAAATAAATAAATATTTTTGTGATTCGGTTATAACAATATAATCGACGGTTATATTTACATTAATATAATCGTTTTTTATGTAATGGTTACATTTCGGATTATGCGTTTACTCGAAGCCATGTTATCTCGAAACTTGGAGGTTGGAAACAAGCAAATTGACACGTACTCAACGTTTTCGATTAGTAGTTCTACGACGATACGTCCGACATCGATTGAATCGGCAATACCCATCTCGCTCAAAAGACGATATGTAAGCTGCAATTGTAACGTGGCAACGTGAGATTTCCTTACTTGTATCTGCTCGAACCTATTCATTAGTACATTACTTTTGTACTTGCATTAGAAGACTGTTTCCAATCCGTCGTGCAAGCCCCACGAAATGAGCAGGTCGTCTATCTTATGCACTGTTTCTCTACTGCCATATACCTCACATGGCCTAACTGCCAAACTACAACTGTGGCGTGATTGCGTCGAGGATCGCGCGAGATCGAACGAATTCTCTGAGGGTCAACGGAGGGTAAACAAACGTAACAATCACGCCAAACAGACGGTACTTTACTAAAATATAGATTTGTTAACTATTAACAAATCTGCGTAATGGCAAATAATGATTTGTTAACTATTAACAAATCCGAAGTTGTCCTGACTATCTTTAATCTTGTTGTCCCAAATCGTTTTTTATTTATAACAAACATCGAACGACTTGTGTAAAAAAAATTGCACAAGCAAATGGTTCATTTGACGGAAATGCCGTTAGAATAAGACTTTGTTATGAGAACACTAATTTTTATTTGCTGTTAATAATAATAATAAATTTTGTAACTGTTAACAAATATTTTTTAAGAAACAGCTCAACAAAATATATTTTGTTGTGTAGTGAATAAACTCTTTTCTCAGTGTATTGAAGACCGTTTTTAACTCCTCGTTATTGTCGAAATACAAATATGTTTACGAAATTTTTCATCAAATATACTGTTAGGTATTTTGTACTCGTATTGTTTATCAAATAATGCTCCACTAATTCGGGATAGTAATTTTTCTCTACAATTCAGCGATCGGCACATATATTAAGAACATTGCATAGATAAATCGCAGAGCGACGGAATGTCTTTTCTGACTTTGGTCGGCATCCATAGCCATCAAGATTCATCGCTGCAAAAGTAGGTCCCGAACTATTTTGAGAGTAGAACAATCCGAATTGCTAGTCGAGTGAGATAAATAAAATCAATTGCAGTGCATACACGTTGAAGGGCATTGGTGTTATCGATGTCGTGCAACTTTCATGGCCGCACAAAAATACACGATCGCGTAGCGCTGAATGCCGTAACTGTACTTACTTTTCTGGTGGCACAGCGAGAATTCGGCGTGCTACGACGAGAGAACCACCAAATCATTCGCGAACGACACTGGAGTATAAATATTCGACCATTTGCATTTTTCCCTCGTGCAATCGCTAGTCCCAGAGCGAGGTCTAGTCACCTCACACCCTCAGACAACCTCGGACCATTTCCAAGATGGATGCCGCCACTTTGCGAGGATATACGCCGAAAGTTTTAGTACCTAGTAAATTTCAACTAGTCCAGTATATATTCCACTTGTCTCGTCCCTTTTCTCTCTCTCTCTCTCTCTCTCTTTCACTTGTTCCCCGTTTGGCTTGGAGTGATAAATAAGTGAAACGCTACGGCACTTGTTGCACTCCAGAGATATGCAGTAAACAGGTTTTCGACATTTAAATTCTTGAGCTGAGGAATCTAATCTAGTGATGCGGCTCGAGACGAGATTATATCGAATCTCGCTCGTTTTTTTCTTACGTTTGTCATTTGTCTGAAATTCTCGTCTCGAGCTTGCGGTATGAAAAAAAAAACGAGATCATCAAAATGGAGGCTATGTTATGGTTCTGAATGCGACAATATCGCACGATACGATAGGATATGCTCCGTTAGGTTCTACCACCGACCACGAAAATGAAATTGTATGCCTAACAGCTTCCCGAAATGTCTGCATGGAAGTATAGTAGGCTTTCAAGGGCTTTAAACGTTGATTGGCTAGTGTAAAAGGACTACACCGAGCGAAAAAGTATCGATGAATCACGAGACGACGTACCAGAACGACGTTCTGATACGCCGTCTCCATAGATTCCAAGGTTCAGGTCGAGTTTAAATACGACAACTACATGAAAACGGATTTGAGTCTCGAATTACACGAGGACTACGGATGTCTTCCGATTGTTCTGAAATTCTAGATATCATTGTAGACATCGTAGACATGGAATCGTCCTTGAAAACTGACTTAGACCTCAAAAGGTGTCCTGTACATAATGAGGTCTACCTAAAAACCGATCTAAACATCTATAATTAAGAAACCATCATCCTGGAAACTGAGAAAGTTAGCGTAGTTCTACGAACTGCAAAAACTTTCTTTAATATTGAACAAAAAACGTGACCTTCATCTTTAATGTAGTGGTGGATGTTCTCCAATGATTTACTAATTTAATTGATTCAAGGCTACAATAACAGCACCAGATATTTGATATACATAATTTCCCAATTTACTCTATTCTTCTCAGCATTATCCATTTTCTGAAACATTAATATCATTAGGTAAATAATTTTTAAATAGCGAAGTTAATAGGGAAATAAAGAAAAATAATATCCGGCTGTCAAGACGAGATTCCGAGCGAAATTCAAGGCGAGAACGACAGAAAAATCTTGGTATGTCGATAATCTCGAATTGAAATGACAATCAAGCTGTCAAATTCCGGGACTTGGTATTGATCTCGACTTTTTCTCGCTCGTCTAGCTCGTCCGCATCACTAATCTAAACGAATATAGTAACTAGCAAAATGTTAACAAAATCGAAATCTGTTTGCTCTCATTATGTCCTGATATAATTTCGTCCTTCTATTTTAAATACTTTCAAAAAACTCGATTTCAAATATCGACAGTGGTACAGGGGCAGGAATTTCTTCGCCCAATGTTAAACGCCTATAGGTCTATCTCCCTCGCACTATTTGTTCTTTAATTCTCACAAAAAAACGACTGAATCGATTGAGGAACCAGAAGCTTAGACCAATTGTACCATCCTTCCGCGTATTATCTCAAAATGCAAGTCCAATCAGTGTTGTTTTTTTTTTTTAGAGAAAACAGCTTTTGAAATTTTGGAAGGAGTAGGGGAAAGTATCACTGCCACTTAAGATAAATCTGTGAAAATTATTTTAAAAAAATAAATTTCGTGATGTCATTTTTTTCTTTTTATTCACCAAAATCGAATTTACCGACTTATCGATAGTTCCTTTGACTAAATTTATCATTAATAATCAATAATCGTGAAATCATGTCGAAAATTGCAGTCGGATATCTCAGAATTTACAGGAGTCGAAGTCTTGGCAACAAACACAACACCTTATCGATTCGGTCCAAATGTGTATACATCATGGTTTATTTTCTAAATTTTCAAAATACTGTAAAATTTTTATTTTTCAGCCGATTTTCGTCAACTACAATCCCAAACGTTGCTGTGTGACAGCCCACTTGCGTGCCAAATTTGGCGAAGTTACATCCATAATTACGACAGTTATCGTGCTTACAAGGAAATCTGCACATACACACACACACACACACAGAGATACAGACATTTTTTATAAACTACTTTTCTCGACGTTTTGGACCATTCTGAGTGTCCTGACATTAAAATTACGAAAAAAAATGTTATCACGAAAACAAAGCTTCCTCCATGAGGAAGCAAAAATGAAGCAGTCTCAGAACAATACACCTGTGTCGGGTATTTAAAGAATCACCAAGAAAAATATAGTATATTATTAATCAGAAAATAAAAATACATAAAATAAGTGTAATGTACACGGAGAAAAGGGTGTAGTTGTAGAAACTACGGAATTGATACGTGCCAACCAACAGGCATGGTAAAATATGGCATTAGTAAGTTATTGCGTGTCAGAACCAACCGATTGGTAATGCCAACTAGCCGATTGATGTCAACCAACCGATTGGTAACGCCAACCAACCGATTGGTAGTGCCAACCAACCGATTGGTAATGCCAACCAAACTACATCTAACGCTCCAAGCATTTAAAGGTTAGTTGTAGGAACTACGGAATTGATACGTGCCAACCAACAGGCATGGTAAAATATGGCATTAGTAAGTTATTGCGTGTCAGAACCAACCGATTGGTAATGCCAACTAACCGATTGATGTCAACCAACCGATTGGTAACGCCAACCAACCGATTGGTAATGCCAACCAAACTACATTTAACGCTCCAAGCATTTACAGGTTAGTTTTCTCAACTAACTCGTTTTCTCCGTGTACGCTTATTAACACTGCAGGTCTTCAATCAGCCAGAAGTGATTTTTATTTCTCCCTCCCTCTCTCTCTCTCCCTCTCTCTCTCTCTCTCTTTTTCTCTATTTCGCAGCAATCTATGCATATTCGAGTGAAGGGGCATACAATTTCGACACAAACGAGACAATGGCCATTGGCGTGGGCGAAAGGGCGTCCATCGGTTTACAGGGCTTTCCGAACCAACGGGTGTGATTGTCGTCTCATCAAAGTGGACAGCTTACGAATGAATTGACCGGCACTGTCTGCAGAGGACGACACAACGCATATAGCGACAATAGTGCAACGTACAACAACCACTGTATGTGTATATATATATACAGTGTATACTAACACACCCACTCTTCTCTGATACCCTCATATCGGGCGAGCTCAATCTCATGTAACCCGTGAGCTGTTATCCTCCAGCCCGCTACATATTACTCAGGTGCAATTGCATTCGCGCCAGCTATGAAAACACAAAAATAGACGGAAAAAAAGCTGGAAAAATAACGCGAGTACATCGAAACGCCTCTCCTTCGACGCTTCCAACTCTGTTGACTTGTTGTGCATGCCAAAGCGAAAGACCTCGATGCTGTTTTGCCGCTTGCAGCGTGTCAAATGCCTATTCCAAACTCTACAGTGCGTTTTATGTCAAGCCGATAATAACACCAAAAATTGTCCTTTATTTTCGTTTGTCTCAAGACTTGAACTCGTTTTCACATATTTTAATCAAGATAATAGTCGCGAGGTTACAAATGACGGATTTTAAAGAATGCATATCTTTGCTATTATTCACTCAAAATTCATTCGGAGCGCCAAATGTTTTAAAATATTTCCAAAACATCTTTTTGAATTTGATTTAAAAATATTCAAGTCATTTACACACTTAAAAATTTATCTAAGAATTACAGACTAGTTTTATATGTAATATTTGCTAAAATAAAAAATTTCATTCTGCCCATTTATTAAGTGAAAATACTTTTGCTTGATGTTGAAGGAAGCTTTGTTCCAAGAAAAAAAAAATTTCGAAATTTTAATGTCAGAACACGCAGGATGGTCCAAAACATCGAGAAAAGTGGTTTAGAAAAAACCACTTTTGGTTTGTGTGTGTGTGTGTGTGTGTGTACAGGGCTTCCAAAAATTCAATCACCTATAACTGAAGAATGATTGTATCTATCGAGCTGAAATTTGGTACACAAGTGAAGCACCATATTCTCTTTGATTGTTGCAGTTTTTGACAAATTGTATACACAAACTTCGATTTTATGCCTTTTTGAACTAAAAAAAGGGCGTGGTCGCTCGAACTTTCGTAAAATTTAGTCTATTTTACAGAATAGTTTTTAATAAGAGCAGGTGTATCCAATGTTGAATTATTGAAAAAATGTACGTTATCATTTACTTTTGAAAACGCTCTAATAATAACGAAATAACGAAATAGAAAACACGGATTGATAACATGTTTATTTATTTATTCAAAACAAGGATGCAAAGTAGTTATTTTTCGCTTTTTACAAAGCTTCCCGTATGACGAAGCCAAAATTGAATAACATACTTTCTCATAGAAATAACTTTGTAAAAAGCGAAAAATAATGAGGAAGCAAGGTGCAAAGATTCTACTTTGCATTCTTTTCTTCTGAGCGTTTCGAGTACAGTAAGTGGTGTACTTGGCTTAGAATGGCCTATATACAAGCAATGGAGAGGGTTGAACGATGAAACACGATGGTTCGCGCGCTGCAACGGGCATTTGCCAGTTTCCAGCAGCGACCCATTGCGAGCCCTGTGGATTTCTCGCATATAGCGAGAATTTCTCTCGCTGTCTCTCTGTTGGTCCCTCGCGGCACCCTCGATTCAATTCAATGCCACTCAATCAGTCAATGTAACGCCCATACGTGGATAACACTTGGTCGATGGCGAGTGTTACGTGTGGGTCTGCATTGCGTGGATGCAATTCAAACCTCGCTTCAGGATCACTCCCTGTGCCCTCCCGTTGCACTCACGCGGTGTCCAGTTGCTGAGTCGTATACCCATCGCGCCCATCGCTGGATATCTATCGCCGTCGCTGCCACACACTTCACTCATTCCGTGGTGACGTCGAAAAAAAATGACCGCGCTTACATTGGGCAGTAGAAGAGGGCCGAATTGTTTTTGTAATGCCATCGAGCTCTGCTGTCATACTCTTCTATATTTTAGTATATATTTTTTGCTTTTCCGTGTTTTAACCAAAATATTCCGGTTTTGTAATCATTTGTATTCACGATTTAAATTCAGTTTAATTTGAGGATATACACACTGAGAAAAGTGTTTATTTGTGGGTACTAGGATTTGTTAAATATTACTAAATCGTAATGTTAAATATGGCGAAATAAATATTTTGTTATAATTAACAAATCACTTATTTGACCCTTTCAATTGGCACAAATAGTGATTTATTAACAGTTAATAAACGTATATTTGAACTCCTTAATTGGCCCAAATAATGATTTGTTAATAGTTAATAAATTTATATTTGAATGAATATTTCCCTTATTGGTGTCCACAGAACATTAAGTTGACTCAATATTGCATTGGCTTTTAATTTAAACAATACTTATTAACAGCTACCATTATAATAATTTGAATCAATTAATGCATAGATTAACAGAACGGTACATTTAGTTAGATGTACTGTCCGATCGGATTGGTTCAAGTGAAGGTAAAACTACAAATAAATAAACGTATATTTAATGAGAAATATATTTATTATAAATTTTCAATGGTTATTATTGATTATACCCTATCGTTGTGCATTCCTTATAAATAAATAAATATTTTTGCGATTCCGTTATAACAATATTAATGCCGGTTAAATTACATTAACAGGGTCATTCCTATCATTGTTTCTTATGTAAAGATTACATTTTGGTTTATGCGTAATACCGTTTACTCGAAGCTGGATGTTACTTCGAAACTTGGGGAGTCAATAATAGGAAAATTGACGTACTCGACGTTTTCGGTTAGTAGTTCCGCGATGATACGTCCGACATCGATTTAATCGCCAATCCCCATCTCGCTCAAAAGACGATATGTAAGACGATATTGTAACGTTAAAATTCCTTGTATGTGCTCGTAACCTATTTATCAGTACATTATTTCTGTACTTACGTTCGAAGGCTTTTTTCAATTCGTCGTGCAAGGACCACGAAATGAGGAGATTGTCTTATGCAGTGTTTCGCTCCCACTGCCAAACTACGACTGTGGCGTGATTGCGTCGAGAACGAACTCATCCTCTGAGAATCGACGGTTGTAAACAAACATAACAGATGGTACTTGACTCAAATATAGATTTGTTAACTATTAACAAATCTGCGTAATGGCAAATAATTATTTGTTAACTATTAACAAATCTGCGTAATGGCAAATAATTATTTGTTAACTATTAACAAATCCGCGTAACGGCAAATAATGATTTTTTAACTATTAACAAATCCGAAGTTGTCCAGTCTATCTTTAATCTTGTTGTCCTAAATCGTTCTTTATTTACAACAAATATTTAACGACTTATGTAAAAAAAAATTGTATAAGCAAATCGTTCATTTGACGGAAGTGCCGTCAGAATAAGGTTTTGTTATGAGAACACTCATTTTTATTTGTTGTTAATAAATTTTGTAACTGTTGACAAATATTTTAAGAAACTAAATATATTTTGTTGTAGTGAATGAACTCTTTTCTCAGTGCATACAACAGTTGTTATTACTATTACTATTGTTATTATTACTATAGCCATTACTTTGAAAATCACTATTTCCGATACTTTATTTCATGAAAATTTTTATATTCATTATTTTTTGAGAATTTCCTACCATGTTGGTAGGTAAATATATATATATATATTATATATGTATACATACATGTTTTATGTGAAAAGTAGGTAATGAGATAAAGAACAGTCTATAATAAATCTATATACACCATACGGAATAGTACGAATATTAAAAATTAATAAAAATAATGGTTCAATATTTTGAGTCATTTTTTAAATTTATTTTCGTGCTATTCTTAAATAAAGATTTCTTTCCATAAAATGTTTATACATTTTCTTACTAATAGGCCTATTGTGAAAAAAATTGTTAATATCAAATGATTTTTAAATAAAAGTTGTCACAAAGATTCTTGTAAATTGCTTCCTCATTATTCTACGATGTTCATAAAGCAACCACTATAAAAAAGTATGATGATCTATTTTAGATTCCTCATGACGGAAGCTTTGTAAACTTCATGAAATAATGAGGAAGTAATTTGTAGAAATCTGCTATGCACTGTTGTTTATGCACTTCATACAAGTGATTATTTACTATCAAATATATTTCATCTAAAGTTGCAAGTGTTGATCAGTTGCTTCACTAGCGTGCTAAATTTTAGTTTGCAAAAGTGTCATCTAGTGTAATATTCAAAACGCTCAATTTTTTTCCAGCTTTGTACCGCGAAATTCAGTGCAATTAATCTCGTAACTATTTGTGTTTAATTGCATAAAAAATTGCGCATCTCATGAAATTTTGATGCCTTGACGGATTCGAAAAGATTTCTAAATTCTATACTATCAGTGGTGCACTGATGAAAAAATCGTTAGAACTAACAAAACGTGCGCTTGCGGACGGCGAAAAGAATATTTTATCGATTGGACAATTATTACATATTTCATTCGATCAAAAGAATATTCTTTTCGCCGACCGCAAACGCACGTTTTGTTGGTTCTAATGATTCCTTTTTTATCAGTGTGCAATGTTAATACATTTGTGTAGAAAATGTCAGCCTCTCAATTTGCGTGAGATGAAGGGCGAATAGACATTTCTAAGTAAAATTCAAGATATCATAACTTTCGAAACTTGAACTAATTCACGCCATGTAGAACAATTCCAACCCGTGTTTGATAATATCTCAATATCCCAACATCTCAAAAACAACACAAACTAAACTCTTAACAACGAAAAAATAATCTTTTTACACATTTTGTCGAATGAAAAATATCACAAATGCAAAGCATCCTCTATGAAAAAGCTTTAAAATTTGTTAAAAGTTTAAAGTTAAAAAGACAAATGTTTTTCAAACTCGGCGATCAACACTTACAATCCAATTACAATGCAATTTTCTTTTCGACAATTTTTTAATATATAGCAGTTTCAGCAATCACCGTTAAACATCTTACATAACTTATAAAAAAGCATCTACTTGTAAAAAAATATTATAAAAAATTTCAAATTTATCACTCGTGCTTATTTATTTTTCTTCACGAGAGAGTCTTGAAACGGCGCCGATGAGAATAAGAACCGTGGCGGATTAATAATCCTCGCGAACGACTTAACTAAACGTACCGGGCGAGCCAGAAACGGTCCGTGTCGAATCGCCCTGCATCGACCAACAACCCCTCCTCACTCAGACGAGATATATCTCACCCGTTATTTCCCCATCTATATTCCCACTGGCCCCACGATTGTCAGCCTAGGCGTAGCTGCTATATCACATTAATAAAGCCAAAAAGATGTAACTTTCGTGCTTACCCACATCCGATATGCCGTTCTGACTCTAGGCATACAATGCAGAGAATATAGTATCATAAACCACACGAAACCCCGTTGAGCCTGTACGGAGCGCGGTGGCAAGAGGGAATCCGGTAATTCTACATCGGTCCACCGCTATGCTTTCATACGCGGTAGGCAAAATTGCGGGGATGCCCTGCGTATTATAGCACACAGTGTGTATCTCTCGGATTCTCCATGCTCGCCAACAACCACGCCGCCAACATCTCGTCAAACTTTACATACGAATGCTTAATTTTCGTGGTCGAACGGGGGATACTCGAATGACACTGCACTAGCGAACTCGCCGCCCTGTTCGCCCGACCCTATAATTAACCCCTGCCAATTAACCAAAATGAGTACAATGTTGTTACGCGTCCGAGAGCAACGATCACGTCAGTCGATTTTCCCTGATAATAATTATACTGAAACTAAAATAATAGAGACATTATTATTTTAGTTTGTGTGACTAACCGAGAATTAACTACCCTTCGGTGATGGTATATTGTTTAATATTAATTAGAGTAATAACAATCAACGCCGGATAGTATTTGATTTATATTTAAGTCATAAATTGATCGATTAAAATTTACATTAAACCAAAATGAAAATATTTCTACGAGGAAGATGTTTAATTGCGAGTAGGATTCTCACATATACAAATGTAAATAAATTTTGAATAATTTTATTTTTAATTCAAAAGTGATAATTCATTTCCCAAATAGGAGCTAATAAATGGAATGTAAATAAATACAAGCATAAGTATCAATAATTTTCCTACGAATGAGATACTGCTCTAATAAAGATTCCAAGACCGAATTGAAATAATTTTTTGAACGATAAATCTGTGTGTACATTGCCGGTTTGTTCGAGCTATAAAAATGTGTCTATCTAAGAACACCGAGTGTGAAGAACAACGATTGAACGAATTATCAAGACCCTTTATTCTCATTTCTCAGCAGGTATAAACGACATAATTGCGGTCTATGGTTACATACCGTAGAGGAAAACAGTTTTGTACCCAGAGGCCCATTTAGCTGGTAACAGTACGCACATTTCGCACACACTGCAGGACTACCCGCTGCTTGTATTCTATTCTCGGCGATGAGACAGAGTTTGTAGTTACCTCTTACGCGTATTACAGTAGAACGGAAGGCACAGCGACGACAGTAATACGAAGGGTCGAAACCCCGGTGAGCAGAGCAACTCGAAGTTGCGAGTAAAAGGAAGATCCTCGTACGATGCTTCAACGACGAGATTCTCGGAGCTCTCGCGCGCCCAGTAAACCCACTTCCTATGCTAATTGTCACCAATTAGCATAGCGAGTGCGTTAGGTAGGAGGGTCGTGAGTTCGCGGTGCCGTGAGTCCGTTTCCTCGTAAATTCGTCGATATTTCGTCCGGGAATTGCCAACGGCGCGTATTACACTACATAGTACGAGATACATATACGCATAGAGGCGACGCTAACGGTGTACGCACTGGAATCTAAACGCGCGCGTTTGTCAAGCTACTGCAGATACCATAGAAGCACCACAGTGTGTATACATGCTCTACACGCCGCTATACTTGGCCTGAACCAACTCGGACGCTCTCGACGAATTAACATAAAAGGGAAGAGTCAATATCGTAAACAATCTCGGGTTACAATGGTCCGCAGCTTGCTGGAAACAGGGGTAGGCGACGGCGAGGCCGATCTCTCGACGATAAATTCGTCGATATGACGACAAGGCCTCGGAACAGGGGAGGAGAACGAGAGACATAGCGGAGATGTAGGGTCTGCGAATAGTACGCGTTATATCGTGTATTCACACGGCCCACGATACCTTCTGGGTCAAACGATTTTGCTTCCTCATAGAGGAAGCTTTGTTTTTGCGAAACAATTTTTTTTCATCATTTTAATCTCAGAACTCTCAGAATGGTACAAAACGTCGAGAAAAGTGGTTTAGAAAAAATGCCTGTATTTGCGTGTGTGTGAGCACGATAACTGTCGTAATTATAGATGTATCTTCGTCAAATTTGGCGCGCAAGTGGGCTGTCATACACCAACGTTTGGAATTATAGTTGACGCAAATCGGCTGAAAAACAAAAATTTCACAGCATTTCGAAAATTTTGAAAATATCGTTTTCACGCTATAACTTTCGCAAATTAAGAGATGTCGGGCTTAAACATTGTACGTAAATGGACCAAATCATGAAGTATACCAAATTTGACGAGAATCGATAGGGTGGTTCTAATTTTATTGCCATTTCAATTTTTTTTTGTCTGCAAAGACTCCTATAAATTCTGGGATATCCGACTGCAATATTCGACATGATTTCTCGATTATTGATTATTCATGATGAATTTAGTCAAAGGAATTATCGATATGTCGGTAAATTTCGATTTTGGTGAATAAAAATGGAAAAAATCTGTCACAAAAAAAACAAATTTTTGAAATTTTTCACAGATTTATCTTAATTTTTTTCACATGCGGACTATCATCGAAAAGCATTTGAGTACCAATTTTACGCAGATCTGTCCAGCCGTACAAATTTCATGGCATTTCGAATTTTTCGAAAAATCTCATTCTCGCGCTGGCTCGTGCAAATTATGAGATGCCGGGTTCTAATTTGGTCCACATATGGACTACCATGGTACGAGGTTTTAGTAAAAATTTGAGAAAAATTGGTTACACGGTTAAAATTCTTCGACACTTTGAATTTTTACAAAAATATCTAGAGCATAAACAAGCCTGCAAAGTAGAACTTTGCAAATTGCTTAATCATTATTTTTCGCATTTTACAAAACTGCCTCTATGATGAAGTATGTTAATTGATTTTGACTTCCTCATAGAGGAAGCTTTATAAAAGGTGAAAATCGTTTTTCAAGTTTAGGGTATGACGTTTTTTTAGGGACAGCAGGTGCGAATTCTTGTTAAAAAATAAATATTTCTGGTTATATTTATGTTACGTCACGACGTAACTTCCCAATATATCTCAAAAATACTTAGGAAATATGCTTCGGAAATTTTATCAGGGAGATTCATATCATAAAAGAAAGAATTAAAATGAGAACCGCTGCGCCAGCACTGGACAGTTCAATCACTAGCCAAGTGGCAGGGGATTAAGGAGATATAATAGTCGAAGAGTTCTCTCTTTGTCGATGACAAAAAAAAAGTAGAGATCCTAAAATCTAACACGAGGCTTCTGCCCAGTTCAATCGACTTTTCGTCGGAAAAAAATGAGTTATGTTGGGAAATCCTCCAACCACCTAAGAACCATAATTAGCAATCCTCATATGGGACTAATAAAACGACTGATATTTCCCCCGAAAAACTAATAATCAAATAAAGGTTTAACTTTATTTCTCAGAATTTCGGCTTGAGATTGAAACTCTCTGAAAAATTATCTAGCACGGAAATGGCAGTGATCTCATTTATTACATTACTAAAGTTAATTATTGCTCATTTTTTCTCCATTGATTATTTTTGCGACGTAATCGATCGAGAATAAAGAAGAGGCGACTATGACAAATACTCTTCCTCCAAATAAAGAATTGTGAAATCCTGACAAATTAAGCAATAATGTTCTAATCATCAAACTTGGAATTTATAAAAATAATTAAAGAAATTATATTAATTAACAAAGTATATTTTAACCACAAGCATGACGTTTTATGAAATATGTAGCAACAGTTATTAAAATTAATTGCGTTATTCAATCTTCTAGTTCGCAATATAACCCTCTCGAGATGCAAATGATACCGAAATCATTATGCTAAAAAGGGTATAATTTATTCTGCAATCGAAATAGAACTGGAACATCCGATACGCAATCCGCCAATCAGATGCGAGACTTAATCTCGGGCGACCAGAAGACACGAAGAACAATGGGGAGCAAGTGTCCTCTCTCCAGGGGGCAAGTATAGGCGAAACGGTTGCTATTGTTACGTCAAGTTTGCAAAAGTTGAATAATTTCGACAATCTTACACGTTTTGCACGTTAACGAAAGAATTTACCGTGCGCTAGTTAAGGAATATAAAATATTCCCTTGACTACAACTGACGATAGTATCGTTAACGCAAGCCTGTTTTCGGGTCTAATCTTTCGAAAAATAACCCAGGATTAGGCTAAAGATTCTACTTTTGTAGAGGTGAAAACGAGGATAACTTGTGTATTTACGATGATGTTGATATATATTTTCCTTACTTACGTTGTTATACTTTGAACTTACGTGATATTTACCGTGTAATTGATCTTGTTGTACGACGTGGAGATGGCTTCTTCTTCTGGTCAGTTATTCGAATGATAATTCCGTAGAAGTCTTGGGTATTGGAAAATCGCGGGATGACGGAATCAAATATGAGAGATATTTAATTTTGCAGCTTAATGGTTGTTTATTCCAACAAAAATATAGCGCAACGTAAATCAATATTTTACCGATATCCACCGAAAAAAAGTCGGGGGCGTACTTAAAATGTTAAACAGTGGTTCGATAAATTGGCGTCGATTTCTAATACAATGATGTAGTAAAAACAATAGTTTGACTTCTAAATCCACTAGTCGTGTTACAATCGGAATATTCACGCAAGTTTTCTCAAAAGAATTGTTCAAAGCATGAGGTTGCTTGTATGACAATGGGTCAAAGAGTGACAATACCTCTGACCGTAATAAAGATCGAATGGTGCGTGGAAGATGAGCTCCGACACCCCATTGTCCGGTGCTTTTATACAACTGAGTACCCCTTCTCCTACCTTATTTCTAGAGTCTACTTTTAATTAGGCCACCAGACGTGTCCCCGCAAGTCGTTCGGGAGTTTGGGAGGGTGACATATGAGTCTTCGATATCGATATACCTTGAACGTGTTACAGCTAGCCTAGTAACCGCTTCACCCATACATGTCCCTTAGCGAGATGATACACGCTTCCCATTGTCCCTCGCGTCTTCGGGTCGGCTGAGATTCGGTCTCGTTTCTGATAGGCGAATTTCGTATCGGATGTTCCAGTTCTATTTTGATTGCGGAATAAATTATGCTCGCTTGTCTTTCGCGAGGCCTATTATATTGTGAACTGGAAGATCGAATAACGTAAATAATTTTAGTAACTGTTTGCTACATATTTCATTAATTGTCATGCTTGTGGTTAAAATATATTTTGTTCGTTAATATAATTTCTTTAATTATTTTTATAAATTCCAAGTTTAACGATTAATAATTATTGTTTAGTTAATCATGGTCAATTCTTCTTTCTTTTTAATTGCTTACGTCGGAAAAATTATCACTAGAGAAAGTTGAACAATTATTGATTTTAATAATGTGATAAATGAGATCACCGACATTTTTGTGCCAAACAATCTTTTTGGAGAGTTTCAATCTCAAGCCGAAATTCTGAGAAATAAAGTTAAATCTTTATTTGATTATCAGTTTTTCGGGGGAGATATCAGTCGTTTTATTAGTCCCATATGAGGGTTGTTAATAATAGTTCTTAGATGGTTGGAGGATTTTCCAACAGAATTCATTTCTTTCCGACGAAAAGGTCGGGTGAACCGGGCAGAAGCCTCGGGTTAGATTTTAGGCTCTCTACCTTTGTCATCGACAACGAGAGAACTCTTCGACTATTATATCTTTTTAATCCCCGGCCACTTGGCTAGTGATTGAACGGTCCAGTGCTGGCGCAGCGATTCTCATTTGAATTCTTTCTTGAATCTTTATGATAAAGTTTCCGAAGCAAATTTTCTAAGTATTTTCGAAATATTTTGCGAAGTTACGTCGTGACGTAACACTATGCAGGCTCCACCACCTTCGAGGTGTATCGCTACTGAGGAATCATATGTCGCCCTCCCAAACTTCCAAATGACCCGCTGGAAAGATTGGGACGCATTTGGTAGCCTAATTAGTAATAGACTCTAGAAATAAATTAGAAGAAGGGGTACACGGTAGTATAAAAGCACCGGACAATAGGGGCTCGGCTTCATCTTCCACGTACCCCACGGTCTTGATCACGGTCAACGGTATTGCCACTTTTTGACCCTTTGTCATACAAGCAGTCTTCATGCTTTGAACAATCATTGATAAAACTTGGGTGAAATTACCGATTGTAACGCGACTCGTGGATTTCGAAGGCAGATATTTTTCTACCATACCGTATTTGAAGCCAACACCAATTTGTAAAACCAGCATTAACACCTTAAGTACGACGCGAGACTTTGGTGGATACCGGTCAAATATTGATTTACTTCCTGCACTATAATTTTTCTTGAATAAACAACCATCAAGGTGCAAATTAAGTATTTCTCGTATTTGATTTCGTCATCCCGCGATTTTCAAATATCCAAGATTTCGACGGAATTGTCATCAGAATAACAGACCAGAGGAAGAGCCCACATCCACGTCGCATAAACGTCAGTTACACGGTAAATATCATGTAAGTACAAATTATAATAACGTAATTTAGAAAAGTATATCAACATAAATACGCAACTTATCCTAGTTTTCAACTCTGCAAAAGTAGAATTTTAAGCCTAATCCTGGGTTATATTTCGAAAGATTAGACCGGAAAACAGGCTTGCGTTAACGATACTATCGTCAGATGTAGTCAAGGGAATATTTTATATTTCTTAATAACTAGCGCACGGTAAATTCCTTCGTTAACGTGCAAAACGTGTAAGATTGTCGAAATTAATTAATTTTTGCAAACTCGACGTAACATTTGTCATAGAGAGATAAGCCAAGGTGCGTTTTGAAGCTAAAGGAATATGCTTTCGAGATATATTTTCCAAGTTGCTATGAAATCGCAAATTATTGTTGATCTAAACAACTGAAAATCTTAACAATTTTTTTCGCAAACTTGGTTTTTTTGTCTTCCTAATTGCATAAAATTGTTTATGAAAGACATTCCTAGAAAATATTTGATAAAAATACTAATTGATCAATGGCAATTTTTACAAGAAAATTTTTGTTTTTTTTTTCCCGAAGAATGCAGCATTAGTCATTATGTTTCTTCAATAATGATGTCCAAGCTGACGAACTGGATATTTAATAGCGTTGAACGGTTAATAATTTCAATAATTATTCTCCGAACAAACAACAGGCTTTACATATTTTACGATGAACACTACCAAATATTAAAGCTTTAACCTCCAATGACAAAAAATGCCAAATCTTTTGTCGACAACTCAAAAACATGTTGGGAACACGCAAAAGCTCTTAAATGCCACAATTTCTGTGTAATTATTCCAATTAATTAAGGCTTTCTACTACAGTGCACTGATTTACCTACGACATTATTTACACTCTAGTAGATACAAGACTCGTTGTAAATTCGTCGGTCACGTAATTTACCGGCGGGACGTTGGGGATTGACAATAAAACCGAGGTGTAAGCCAGGGCGACTAGTCGCCCGGACAAGGATTATTAGCATAAAAGATGTAATAGTCAATATCGTAAAGAATCCAAGATAATATACAATGGATAAACCCGACGGGGTGACGAGACAAGTCGTGACGATAAATTCGTCGATATGCGACGAGGAGTAGACGGAGCTGCCTTAAAGAATGTAAGAGGTGACAGGACGAGTTCGACCGCCTCGTAAATTCGTCGATACCAGTTGTAGCACTTTCACTCTATCCTTTCTCCTCTGTTCAACTCCTTTTATTTCTTCCTTTCTTCCTTTCTTTCTGGAGCTCCCGACAGGACGGCTCCTTTTCTTCTTTCTCTTTGCTCGACGACATAAATAATCGTCGATAACAATACTCCGTCCAACCCCTGTTTTCTCTACCCTCTTTATAGCCCCCTCCCCCTTTACTTTCTCCTGTGTAATTCCATTTTGCCTCGCGAACTCTCTCGTCCCTAAATACCCATTTATTGCGGCTTGGCCGCGCATTGTCGTCGCGGTGGTCGTGGCCGGAAAATCGTTTCCGAGTCACTTGTCCCATGAATCCAGAGCGTTTTGATCCACGGGTCGGACGCAAAAAGTCACCGACAGCAGGTAGCAACAGTGAGTCAAGTCCTCGCTGGAATCAGTTGACACACGTACTAAAAAGTATGAGATACTGTTATATCAGCAGGCGTAGTTTAAAAAATTAGCATGAAGACTGTTAGAATGTATACCTACTATTTACATAAGGATTAGCTTTTTATTTAACTTTGACCAGTTATTAAAGTCTTTCTCGTCAGAAGATTATGATATATCTCTCAACGAAAACTGAACGTATTTCTTCCTCCTCAACGTACTTTACTTTTCAAACTATTGTCGCAATTTTGTAGCACTTGAACTTGTTCCTTTTAAACTGACTTTTACAAGTCCATTCGATACTTTAATTAGTAGGAGAAGGAGAAGTCGAAAGTCTAATAATTGGAGAAACTTTTTTGGAGTTTGATGGAAAACTTTGAGAATGTTTGAACTGAAATTTTTCGATGGGTATTGAGTGGCGAGATGGAATGTTGGACCGATACGAACGTCTCTCGGATGGCCAACCACCGAGGGCATCCTCGATAATATAATCTGCTTTATTACACAAAGTCATAATATAAATATCGAAGATTAATCGAGGAATAATGCGCTCGTTAAGGGATGATAAACTATATACGACCCTGTCGGGCTCTTGGCTCGTGCGGTACAGAGAAGATAAGAGCCGAGTCACTGTCCATCAATATTATACTCGACGAGAATCGAGTCTCCTACGCCCTCTGCCGAACCCCTCCTCAATATTCTGCCCCCATGTCTCGACCTCGAGACTTCTAACTCAGTTAACTCACTCAAGGAAAGTAAATCTACCGACTTTTTTCAAGAGGAAAGATGTCTCCTTGGAAATGACGACTGGTCAATGGACAATTTTTCTAATAAAGCGAAGTAGCACTTGACGACTATTTACGATTGAAATAAAAAGTATTTTGACCCCCTGATTTTTATTTAGATGACATGTCTGAATAATACATGACAAAATAACACAGTGACATAGGGTGAATGCACCAGTAATTGAACAGTCACCAGTGATTGAACAATAACTTTTTGAGAGTTCATAGGAAATTCTGACTATTTGGCTGAACATTAGATTTTTCATTTGTCCATTTTTTAGTTATCCGCCGCGATTATTTTGTCGCAGAAGCCTATTTTCGACTAAAAGTGTAAGTTAGATTGGCCCGTTCATTCACCGGTGTTTTTGGATTTTTGGCGTGTAGTTTTTATTGTTGTATACTTTGCGACGAAAACATCATATTTTTTTAGTTGCATCACATAATTCGACATTCTGGTTGTCCGTTACAATTTTTGCAGACTGCCTGTAAATATTACATTTTATACCCATGATAAACAAATCATTCTGCTTAACTGTTCATTTATCATCTACCCTAATAAAGCGTGTTTAAATAATTCAGTTATATTGATTGTACTAATTCAATAGAGACATCATTTGTAATATTTATTTATTTTTTATTTCCTCTAATTTCATAAAAAAAAAAAAATTAGACTTTATTCGATATTATGCATATAATATGTAGTTTGAAAGAAATGAGTATTTTCATCACACAGATAAGAAACAATAAAGATATGATAATAATTAGAATTGGTATTCGAATTATAACAATTTCCGGCATATCAAAATTAAGACACGTACACATAAAAATACACATATAGAAAGGATATAACACAATTATAAATTTAATATATTATTTGCTCGACTCTTCCTTTATTTGATTATCAAATGTTTTTTATATGGTTTGTTTTAAAATTTAATATTATACATATAGATTGAAATATAGACCGACGTAATTTTATAAAATATGTGAGATACTCAGCTTTGTCAAATATGGATTATCGGACGAGGTCGAAAGATACCCAGGCCTGGGCTTTTGAAAGAATAAATTCGCCGTCGATATTGCCACTGAGTCTCGACAGATATGTAGACGTCTGGTCTCGAGAACGGTCCGGAAGAGAAGAGAGTGTGATTTATTGTCACACGCTCTATGTCGCGAAAATATTCGTATATATTCGGCTCACGTCGGCCTAATTCGTAAAGGGCCTTGACTTAATGTCGATATTTAGTATCGATATCGAGTCGATTTTATTTCGCGCGCGAATTATATTTAAATTTAATTTATAATTTCTACACATTTATCAATTTAAAGAGAAATTGATAATCGTGCATCGTTCAAAAATTTAATATGGCTGACTGTGCCTCTCAAATATTTTTCATGTTTGCCGTCAGCTGTGAAGGCCGCAATGAGTTGCTTAAGGGGGTTCTTGCCATCGTCGGACCGCAATTGTTTTCTTTTTTCTATTGTACTCTACACAACGCCACGTGACGTGTGCTCCACTTTCACGAAGTTTTTGATATATGAATTTTTTATACACTAACTGTGAATTTCCTTATTAGCTTGGTGTAAAGTTAAGCGGTATTTTAATATCGAGAAGGCTGGTCTCGAAATTCACCCTACGACCAACTCATTGTATTCTATTTTGTATGTGTTATTTAGAGTTAGTACCTTTTTGGATAGCTTCAGTTTTGTTCTTTTATAACATTGCAGAATGAACGAAATCTATTTAAAGTAATAATTAGATTATAGCGACTATACGAGAAATAATATTCGTTCCTTGGATCATATAAATTGTCGCCAGTGTCTCCGATATTGGATACCACAGTTGTGACTTTCCAACACTGTACGAAAAATGTTCTATTGATTACTATGAATAATAAATTGGAAAATCTACCGTTATATATGTGAAGTTCGCATTGTTGCTGTAACTAATTAGTAGTAAACCACTACGTCTTTATACTTATTTAAAGTTAATGCAACTATAAAAATAGTTACACGGACCAACAATTTATCTCTTAAAATTTCCTGGAAACGACGACGAATGAGTTCTCCTTTCATTTATTGAGGTATGGCTGGTTAAACGTAATTTTCGTCCCGTTGTAAAAAATTAAAGGAAAATATCATCCGGAAAAGCAGAATAAAGTTTCACGACTCGAGAAGGATCGCATATGCTTCTTCCGGGAATAGTATACGACTTTAGTAAGTACTCGAAGGAGAGAATTCTCCGGAGCTTTCGATTTATAGCAAAACGCTTCTGAATTTCCGGTGTGCTCGCTTGCCTCGTTACGTATCTCCGTTCGTTCCTCGATAAGTTAGGAGGATTATGCATGCGTTCGAGGGTTGGATACAAACCGTGCTGACTTTCTCTTGGGTTTCGCATTTCGCTGGCGATTAGGCAACCCCTACGTGGTCCATCGGTGCGCGGGATGTCGGCGATGCTGTAGGCCAACCTATAACCGTAACGCGACTCAGAATGTTGTCTCTCTCTGCTTCGGACGAGCACAAATCTTCCGTAATGACAGATAGATGTCGAACGACCCCTTCGAACCCCAACAAGTAATAGGATGTGCAAGCTTGAACATACATAGGCTGGATGAACCGACACAGGAAAATGTCAAAAGGGGTGACGTGGAAGCTCCCACTAAAATCGCTGTCTCCCCGAAAGACTTGACACTGGTTGCAGTTTCCTGTTGTAAATGAAATTCATTGGAAATATACAAAAATTTTGAACAGCACTGAGCATTTCTTGCGGACATAACTTGGCTGGGTGACCGCTTAGCCGCGCACTCGCTTGCTAAGCGGAAGGCAGTTTTTCTGAGTTTCTAATGTATTATGATACAGTACAAACTCAGTAAAAATAAAACGCCGCTTGTATTCCCACATAGAAATAGGCAGAGCGCCTTTTTGGCGCTAAAAAAAAAAATATATGGGACATTGCATTCCGATTCGACCTAGGTCTGACCCTCGACCTCTCCGCTTTGGTTCGTAATTTTCGGAAGGATTAATTAGACCCTCAAATGCCCCAGATTTTTTTTTTTTTTAAATGATAAACGTCATTTGAGAGGCTATGATTTTTTCCGAAAATGAATGTCTTCCGCAGGTTCCAGTGACTTAAAACTGGTTTTAATATTAGCAGAAAAATTTAATCTATCGGAAAAAGTTCTGCCAAAAAGTGACAATTTCTTCCCTCCTGGTGAAAAAAAAAAATTAAAAACCTCATCGGCAACTGTGGGCGCTGAGCGCCGAGAATCCGTTGCAACTTTGAAACGTTTCAAACTTCACTGACATCAAATACGATACAGTAGTCTATTAGGCTGCGTGGCTGCGGACCAGCACTCTAAAATAAAGGGGTTGGGGAGAGTAAGAGCCAATATACGTACTTGAAGAATACGCAATTAAATAAAAATACAAAAACCTTGAGGTAAAAGCAGCGGACAAATATTTCATTCTACTACAATAGCAAAACAGTAATTCGATGTCCACGAGCGATGCAACTAGATTGCAGTAGGGTAATTAAATTACATCTTCATGGACCTTTTTTCGGTTCAGAATGGATGCAATGAGATAGGAGTTTGATAGGGCTCATGTAAAAAATAATGCATTTACGGTACGTTAAAAGCCGGGAGAGAGAAACTCAATAATTGAGTTGAAGACGAAATGCATCATAGATGGAGTGGAGTGCACGTGCATTGGCCTTTCAGAATATGTCGGAGCGTAATTGAAGAGACTACGGGAAAATATTGTTACCCTTTTATGATTTTCATTGTTGCCTTTTACGGTTAAAGGAAAATGGTGGCCCGACGATAGCGAAACTGGAAGGCAAATTCAATTGCAGTGCAGTAAGAAATGCGTACGCTTTGGACCACAATATTTGCCGGAAATTGCGTTACTTTGACAAACGTCAGTTTTTAACGTCATTTTTCATGCATGGACTTTTTTTGATGTTGGCTATTCCTCAAAACGCCCTATTGGCGTTTACTATACCCACCCCCTTTATTCCCCATTCCATTCATCGAGCCCCCTCTTAGAGTGATGTCCGCAGCCACTCTTCCTAATGCACTACTGTATCGAATTTGCACGTCGACACAGGGACTGCCGTAAACCTGGTCGATACAGGCGGCTTTTTATTTTTACTGAGTTTCTACTGTACGAGAATACATCACACTCAGAAAAACTGCCTTCCGCTCAGTAGTTGGCGTGCAAGCCAGTGCGCGGCCAAACGGTCACCCATCCCAGTTATCGCCGTAAGAAACGCTGCTTAACTCTGGGGACCGCCTGAAGTTCATGCATGGACTTGGACATGGAAACATTCAAATTGAATGTTTCAAATTTTGAAACATTCAAATTGCTGTAACCTCACAGCATTGGGCCATCCCATGAAAAAAAAAATACTCAAAATTCGGCGATCACTCAAAGATTCCGAGACAATTTGTCCGATGAAAAAATCTGAAGTCCAACCATAAAAAAAAAAAAATTTTGTTGTTTTTTCCATACAATGTTACCTGAAATTAAGCAATTAATTTTGAATATATTTTTTTCTTGTTGGCCATAAAAAAATGCACATTTTCGTCTTTTAATGATTTCGATACGATCAATAGTTTCTGAGATATTACAGATTAAATGAAAAACGATAAAAAACGAAAAAATTTGCATATTCCGGTCAACTATTTTTTTAGAATTTTGAAATTTGGTCCATCAATAGACACCGCTGAACCTGATTTTTAGATAAAATTTGAGATTTTTTTTTTTTGGGGGTGGCGAAAGTCCCGTGGAATCCCTCATATATATTGTCATGCCGTATTACTCGCAGAGCCATCTCGCGTGCCAACTTTGATCAGGAAGCCGTACATGGCCCTGATAAGATATGTATTATCATTCCGTATTGACTCTAGCGCCATAATTAAGATTAATCTTATGTACCAATTTTGATCAGGAAGCCATACGCGGCTCTGACAAGATGTATAATGTTTTTTACTGACATGTATCTCGATTCCTGATGCTTATTGTGGCGTGAAAAATAATGCATTGACGAAAATAAATTACGTACAATACAATAAAAAATAAAACAATAATGCTAGGACATTTAATAATCAACATATTTTATTTTACACAAAATGAAAAAAAATTCCCTTTCAATAAATAACAATTTTAATATGTTTCTGTTGGTTTACTTATCACGATATTTCGTTTATTTTGTGGTCCACGCGTCGAAATGTATAAGGTCTCGTGGGACACACAAAATCCGCCGAGTCCCGTGCGTCCACGAGGCTGGCGGGTTAGCGAGCTTTTTCTACTCTGCGAGAGGTCTCGGATTATATGTCCGTCTCCGGCGACGGGTCGAAAGGGAGAGAGAGCCAAACGTCGTGCACTGAGGATCTCGATCAATATTGGTGCGATTCCGGTAATTACCGAAACGCGAGCGAGGTCCTCGTGCTGCTCTCTATATGGGCGGGAAATATTTACACATACAAATCATTACAGATGTATGTTCCCATTCTTTATTATTGATTTCGCGAGTTTTTGTAAGGCTTACAGTGCAGAAGGCGGAGCAATTTTGGCACGCTTTTATTCAGCTTTTTATCAAAATAATAGGCAGTGAGCATGGACCCCGAAGTGAAGCGACCAAAATTAGCACGAGCACGTGCACAGAGATGGCGTGCTGTTAATAAAGTAGAGACGGAAAATTCGAATTTGCACTTGTCAGCAGGTACGTGCGTTTACAACAATTTTGATTATAAGATCGGAAGGATATGAGACGTGTGACACATTTTTATTTATTAGAAAATCTACGCGCGCTACGCGCGCGACCTGAACGCGCTTCGGGCTGCTTTTATATGAAGTTCTTAATGGCATTCTCTGCCAATTCAGCTACTTTTTTTCTACCATCTCAGATCTGATAATAATAATTGGTCATATCATAGTAGCACTCAAAAGCACTCTATGTGAATTTTTTCAGATTTTATAATTCAATATCTAAAAAAGCGCGGTTTTTTTTTCAACTGAATATTTCTCGGAAACTTGAAGTTACTGAAAAAGATGTCTCTACATAAAAGTTGTGGTTTTGTGTTAGCTTTTGAATAAAACATTAAAAATAATTTTAACGTGCAGTTTAGTTACGTTTAGTTACAGTCTGTAACTAATTCTATAGCTGGCTTAACATAATGTCGTAGTTACTTTAACAGTGAACATATAGTTAAATACAACGTTAGCTATTTTCTTATAGTTAGTACAACTTTATAATTGTTGTTGCAATGACCATTTCAAACTTGTTGAATAATTTCCCAAAGAATACTATCCTTGTGATGATGTTTTCTATGAAATAGTACCTCGCATCTATCGCTAAATATTCAAAACAATATACTTTTTCTTACGACAACTATTATTAACTGTTGCATTGACTATAAATTTTTAATACAGATAACTTTGTCAAAATGCCTGAGGTTGTATTTCACTATAAATTTATAGTTACCAGTATCGTTTTTTATTTCTCAGTGTACGAATTGAAGAGGCATGGTGGCCTCAGCGTTTGATAGGAAATCGCTGGGTGCCTATTGTAGAGCAATTCTCCGAGGTAATTCACCCGAATTATCTTGGCGTAAAGAATCGTGTCACACTACCAAAAGGAACTCGAGACTCTCGGCTGCCGGGGAAACTTCTGGTTCCATATATGAAAGACAATGAACCTGAAGAGGGAGAATAAGCGAGAGACTGAAAGTTCTCTCTGAATCATCGGAGCTCCTGGAGCTTTGTGCATGAGACGCAAAATCGAGTGTCGTCGTACCGCGGAGCCTATGTGCGACGCCAGGTGAAAAGTGATAGAGGAAACTTCTCACGAGAGCCCGTCTAAAGGCGTCAAATAGCAAAGCTTGAAAATCTCAAACCAAAGCCAGTGAGAAGCGAAGCGCGCGATAGTGTCATCGTTCCGCGGCTTTCGCATCGCACGTTTAATTAAACTCAGACACACAGGGTGGCGTATGAGTAGGGGACTCACGTCACGATATTCCCTCTGACTTAATCTCAAGAAGGTTCATAAAGGATCTCGAAAATCTGCATTTTCTCGCAAGGTACTCGTTAGTTATTCCTAAAATGTCGTAGGACATAAAGCGACATTGAAATATTGGTAATAAAGATCTAATTAACTTAATATTGCAGGTACAGTAGACTTTTCGATAAGCTCATTCAACATTTTTATGAACTTCAAACTTTTTTGAATTGCTATGGGCAGTGAACGTAAATCAAAAGTCGTTTAGGTGGCTGAAGAGGAAATAAAAAAGAGCTTTGCTAGAGCTCGTGGAGAAGTGACCGGACGAGGCAATTCGGGAGTATAGCGACTATAAAAATGGTTTCGGATTGCTATTACCGACGGTTGCTTCTGTTTTTTTTTTTTTTTTTTCTTTTCATTTTTACGTTTCAACCCCTACAACATTCTATGGTGTATGATGCAAAAGCTGCGTACGTAAACCATACGGCACCATCGACAGTTTTACCATTAACTCCAATCGCGCGAGAGCTCGCACACATTTTTAATTACCAATAAAACGACGGAGTGATCGCCTGATGAGGAAAAAATTACCACTTGGCGTTCGCTCGACCGTTGCACCCCTATTTGCCGCTACAGCTATTTTTCTCCCCGTTCCCAAGTCTCGTTACTCGGCAATCAAATATTTCGTTTTTTTATAGCAAAAAATAATGCTATAGATAATAATAACCGTTGAAATTAATAACTTTATTCTATAAACAATATACTGAATTATTGAAGTACGATTGGACTGATGTAATATTTTTGCTTCCTCATAGAGGAAGCTTTGTTTTCATGACATTTTTTTTTGTTGTGATTTTTATGTCAGGACGCTCAGAATGGTCGAAAAGATTGAGAAAAGTAGTTTAAAAAAATGTCTGTATTTATGTGTACAGGGCTTTGAAATTTCAATCATATATAATTCAAGGACTGTTCAACCGATAGAACCAAAATTTGACACACAAGTGAGGCTATAGCCCTTCCGTGACTGTTGAAATTTTTTACGAATTGTATGCAAAAATTTGAATTTTGCAGCTTGTTGAATTTTTTTAAAAAAGGACGTTTGGGCTCTAACATTCGCAAAATTAGCGACATTTTGCTAAATAATTGTCTGTACGTACAAGTACTTTTAATGTTGTTTGGTATTGAATTTGACGGAAATCGGAAAAGCAATTCGGATTTTATAGAGTTTGGAAATTTTCGAAAAAAATTCACATTGTTGCCCTAATTTTATCAAAACATGAGAAATCGAACTGAAAATTTATTCATGAAATCGGTACTATTCTGCGATGATTGGTACATAGTTTCGTCATAATCTGTAATGTAGTTCAAATTTATCGGAATTTTAACTTGTACTAAATAAAGCTGCAAATTAGAACATTTCAAATTGCTTCCTCGTTATTTTTGATTTTTTTACAAAGTTTCGTCTATGAGGAAGCAAAAATAAAAAACCAAAAATAATGAAGAAGCAATTTGCAAAGTTCTACTTTGCAGCTTTATTTTATTTGTAAGCTTTGAACGTGTATGCGATTCATCAAAATACTCTCGGAATCGGAAAGAGAAGTAAAGCAGTGTCTATTGGAAACGGAAACGGGAAGAGCGAAAAAACATGTCGCAAGAGCGGGCGGGAGTGGATATATCGTCGTGCGATAGTGCGCTCGGGTAGTGTTAAGCGAGCAATCGAATAAAGTGGAGGCGTCAATATGTGACGACAGTCGGATATTGCCTGAGAAAGAGACAGTCGAATTTCGATTTCCCAGTGGCGGAACACTTTACCCTCGCTTCCTCACCCGGTCCAGGGTTCGACTTGTCGTTTCGATCTAATCGGGCATACAATAATCGGGGTTGGCTCCGATGGAGCTCTCGATCGCCATATAGTTCTGATTTTTCTTTCTCCACTTCTGTCAGTTGGTTTATTCATGACTGCGATATATTAGAAAACAATGTATATCAAGAACTAAATATGAATAATTAAACCGGAAATAATTAACATAATTGTAATCAGATCGATGCCATCTGTTTAATTTAATTTTGCATCAGATCAAATAAATCTTCATTTTCATTGAATAATTTTTTCACAGTCCAATTTCGAAGAATTGCTAGTTGTTTTGTTTTGTGTTTATTCCTGAAACATTAAACTTATGACATAAATTATCTATAGATTGCACATAAAATGTATGCATGATACGTGTCCAATTCTATATTAAAAAATGTATGTGGGGCATTCCATATCAACTCGATCAACGGCTGACCCTCACATTTTTTTTTTTCGTGGCATTTTTTTTATGTTATTCTTCCAACTGAAAAATGCATGCAGAAATGTTTTCAGATTTTTTTTCATCGCAATTTCTGAGTTATAAATAATTAAAGTTATCTAAAAAACGCCCTAATTTAACAGACTCAAGAAATTCTCAAAAATACTATGATGTGCAGCAAAACGCTTGAATCATAGGCCAGAGTAGGCCAAGACCTACTGCTATTTTTTTTCCATTTTATAACATTATTCAAAGGTCGTTTAAACATTAAATAGACAACGCTTCGATTTAAAAATCTCAAAAATGCTTTCATATGACACCCTAATACATATATATACTAGGATGTGCGATTGCGCGCGCTCGCAATCGCCCCCCACCCAAGGGTGCCCCCCACCCTTGGGGGACGTATATTTTTGGAAAAGGACTTAGAAAAATACGAGCTTGGGGTCTCACAAACCCCCCTAAAATCGAGGGACTTGGAATAATTCGGGCTCGGGGCTTGGCGAAAGGGGGTGGGGCTAAAGGCTTGGCTAGCTAGCCAGCCCAACTTATTTCACTAATCCGAATCTCTTACAAATTTCAGATTAATTTCGTCGATTGTGGCTGCTTGATGAATTAATTAAATTTATTAAGTAGCTACAGTCGATATTTGTAAGAGATTCGGATTAGTGAAATTTGAATTAGGCTTCAGTTTCGCGCGCTTTGAATCCAGCGGTCACGGTCTCAGACCCGAGAAGTGCTTCGCAAAATTCCATCAGAAAAAATAGACCGCCAAGAGTCAATAAAAATTAATATTAACTATTTACGATTAGGTGTTACAATATAGATTGTTGCATAACTATACATAATCCGTAATGTTGGTCGCACGATTAGGTAAGGTTGCACTTATAGATAGTTAGTACAACTGCACTCAGAAAAAAGCTTGGTTAGAATTACCAAAAAATTGGTTAAAAATGTTATCAAGAAAACTTGGTGGGCACAACCAAGTTATTGACTAGCATAACCAAGTTATTAGCTAAGATAACCAAGAATTTGGTAAGACAACCCAAGTATTGAGTACGCCTAATCAGTATCTGGATTGCGCCTACCAAATTTTTCTTGGAAAAATTTTTAATCAAAACCTTAGTAAGCCCAACCAAGCGTTTTTCTCCGTGTGATAGGTAATCCTCAAACGAAACTTGGTTCGCGCAATAAGGAAGTTCACATAATCAAATGGTTGACTAAATTTATTTTTTGATTGTGTTAACTCATTCTATCTTATACTGATTGTGAGAAGAAAAAAAGTTTAAATAAACTAAATGGACGTACACCCTCATTCAAGCGCATTTTTCGTTAGGACAACCAAAGTATTAGTTTCTTCAATAATCATTAGATTCAGCTGTCTAAAATATATATTTACGGTAACCAAAATATTTGTTATACCAACAAAAAGTACGTTTGAACGAGGGTGTACGCCGATTTAGTTCATTCAAGTGTTTTTTTTTTTTTTTCTTTTTTTTTTCGAAGTAAACCATGTAGTGAAAAAAAACCCGCGAAAATAATGCATGATTACTTAACGGAGCCATAGATTTATGACTGATCTCTCAGTCTCAAAGAAATATTTTTTGTCATTATTTCAATCAATTTGGCATAGAGGCTTCAAACGACAATCGCACAGCCCTCTCCGAATAAAGGCTAAGGTGGAGGCTAAAAGCAAAGGAAAAAAAACACGATATAAACGCAGGAAAAAGGAAGAAACTACGAAAGATAAAAAGAAAGACGGAAAATGGACCGTTAGGCGAAAGAACTCGCGGAAGGAATGGAATGGAAGTGAACTGATGTTTCCAGACTTCACCATAACATTCTCTATGTATATGTACCCTATACAGCACTATACAGCCTTCCGTACTAGTATATCTATGATGGAAGCCGTCAGTACATCGTGATCCACGCATCATCAACGTTGACGACCTCCATCCGCTTTTTCGACGACGACACGAACGTCACCCCCACATAGCCAGAAGCGACCCCATCGCCACAGAGTTTACGAGCCTGCTGAGCGGCTTCTAGTCTTCTTCTCCCAGAATCTAGTCTCCTCCGCAACCAATTCCGTTCCCCCTTGACGCGAGAAGCCCTATACATAGCTGAGCGTTGTTCTACCGAATATTCGAGGGGGTTGCACTTGAGTTTCTCGCTTCTGCTGACGTCACGAGCTAATTTATTTCACGCCTGGTTGGAGTGCTTTCTCCATCTCCAGCAAACAATCCAGTCATTGACAACCTGCAATCAAAATTTCCATTTGTTAGGTATTAGCCAGTAAATTGTTAATCAAAATGCATGCATGCTGTCGCTCCTATGATCGAGACAATGATCGATCAAGTGATGCTCTTGACGTTAAATGATTAACATACTTCTGGTCCTTGATTAAACGAATCAAAATTGTCACGAGGAATTGCTGGGAGCTTCAAATGATTCGGATATAAATATAACTGTTGAAGATTCACTATAAGCTCTCGATGATTTTTGTTGAAAACGCAATTTTCTTTTAATTGCATATATGCAGTCTCGAAATGCGGGTATCGTGTTTCGCATCCTGCTCTATAATCGAGCTGGAGTAAAATTAATAATTCATCGACAATTAGAGCTTCGCAGGTGGTCGGAATAAAAAAAAGAGCAAGGGGGGATCTTGCGGAGGACAGGAGGCACACATTGCTCGACGTTTGCGCGGCATATGTTTGCTACGGTGAATCATATCGAGTACTGCTACGTATATACACATGCCAGGAGGCTTATTAGCATGTAAGCAACGTGCGACGGTAACCATTAGCATATTCGTGTCGATAGCCATATAGAGTGATCGTGAGCTTGCGAGCCCCTCACGATTTTCCCCATGAGACTATTATGCACTCTCCAAAAGCCATTACTGTTGTCTTTTCAGTGACAGTACGAAACAACACCAACAATAACAGACTCAAAAATAAACAGCCATCGGAAAAAGGGGTAGCCGAAAATTTTACTCGATAATTGCCTCGCTCTACGCCCCATACCAGAAATACAGATTTCGATCAGCTACTATCACTGCACTGTGGTAAAATCAACAACGAGAGTAGAATTTTCAAGCCTCTGGACCTCTCTCTTCGGGCCAGCGAATCGAATTATTGCGCAAATAAAATTAAAGTCTCGTTCGCTCGCACAAGCTCGCGGAGTATATAGACGAACAGAATGGGCGCGAACACGCTCTGAAAAATAATCAATACGTCAACGTCCATACATTCTGTAACCAGTTTAATAACATCAGTCTCAAATAGGAGCTACCTGTTCGGAAGCTTCGGAACAGTATTCAGTCAAATAACCATACTGCTCATCTATTTGCATCAAATTATCATCATTGAGTTTGACTTTACGTTAAATACGAGGAGAAATGTTTGAGTTTACACTATTTTGAGAAAACTTTGGCGCGTCATCTATTGATATAACCAACTTACTGATTATTACAGAAATGTGCAATTGGAAAATAGAACATATTTTTAGATTTTTAAATTAAGTTCCATTGATTTATCAACCCTTTTTATTATTCCCAAGAATAACAATGACCGAATGGCACAAATATGCAAAAAACATAACTTCGCAAAATCTCCAACGTGCAATTACATATTATTTTTAAGCTTACGATGGATAATTATCAAATAAATAGTATTGCCAAAGTTATATTCGTATTTTTATAAAAATGAATTTCCGCAAGTACTATCGGCTGATGCGTTAATTTAAAAAAAAAAGTGATATATTCGTACGTTCAGAACAGTGTTGCCAGGTTAGTACAATTGTACTAAATCTAGTATTTTTTCGCACGATTTAGTACGTCAGTACGCCTTTCCCAAATCTAGTACCTTTTCGTATGATTTAGTACGTTGGTACGCGAATCTCATACGTTTCTAGTTTCTAGAGGACAACCTAGCTTCGACTCAGACTATTTTAGGTCAAATTAAATCTCCGATCTTCAAAGTATATTTCACGTGGTTATATATACGCTAGCCGATTAATTGGTTAGACCAAGCAAGTTATTGGTCAGCGCCACCAAGCGCATTGTAATACAACCAATAACTTGGTTGGCATAGCCAACAATCTGATTGATCTAACCAAGAAATCGGCTTGAGCGTATTTAACCAAGCGCTTGGTTGTTCTAACCAAGCCTTCTTTCCCGTGTGTCCTATGTTTTGGACCTGGTTAACAAATTGAATATTGAGTTCCAATCTGAAAAACCCAAAATCTATCTCCTATTGAGTCGAGTTTGAGGTTTCTGCGAAACTACATTGAAATCAATCATCTCGATGGCATTCGATTGCAAAAAATTGTGCCAAATAGTCCGAGGAATTTTATTAAACTTGAAAAAGTTTAATTCGGGGCTAAAGTTGATCTCTTCCTAGCGAACGAAAATATCGATCCGCTAGAAGTTCACAATTTTCGGACGGAAGCTCTCAATTTTTACATCACCCTATCGGAGCAAATTAAAAACCAATTGAATTTGGACGACCCAGCTCTATTGTTTGTGAGCCAATTTAATCCCATAAAAATCGCCCTATCCGGCGAAATCGCGAGAATTGCGGTCGAAGCTTCAGAGATGTTTCCACAACTCGTGGATGATAAACAAAAACTGAACAGCGAATGGCGATTATTAGGTGATTTGCAATAACTCAAAGCATTCAAAGACAGTTCGATCCAAGATTTTTGGAATAAGATTTTTCAACTGAAAAACGAATTGAAAGATTCCAAATCTCACGAAGTTGGTAAAAAAAGGAGTTCTCTGTCTACCCCATTCGTCGACAGCAGCAAAACGCATCTTTTCTCAATTAAATTTGTTAAAAAATAAAACGAGAAACAGGCTGCCCATCGATACTGGTAAAAGCATACTCCGCGCAAAAAAACATCTGGGCAATAATGCTTGCTACACTTGGCAACCAAATTTAAAACTATTGAAGCGAACAGCGAAGTATACAGTATAAAGAGGTATAGGAAATCATTGAAAGCCCTTCAACTAGTCGTCGTTCTTTGACACTTTTCGAGAAAAAAAGCTCGATATAACTTTAGTTGTAAAGAAAACAGAGTATTTAAACTGAGTATTATAAAACAAAAAATACTGGCGAAATATCTGCGATATTTGTTATATTCTTATATATAGTATCTAAGTGTATCTTTGTGTAGTTTATAAAAAAAAAAACGAATAAAATTTCAAAGCATAACTATTTATTTCGGATGGATATACTTTAATTTAAACTTGGCGCTGAATTTAGTAGTTAGTACCCAAATCTCATATTTAGTACGTTTTGGCGCTACTGTCTAGTACGCGCCAACCCAATTTCTTTCTGGCAACACTGGTTCCGAAATACCTTTGACCAATGTCTGGTCTTTTTGTATAGCCCCTGGAATTTGTGATGGCCGATTTGGCATGTAATACCTCATACAAATAAATTTGTCGGTGAATAATTGCCGCAGCCAGTCATTATCAACATTTCGGAGAGTATAGAAACAAAACCTGGCGGAAAGGACGCAAGCCGGTGGTTCGATGATTTTTCATGAAAATAGTCTCGCCACCCCGCACGTTCACGCCAATTCTCCACACAAGGGCTGACTGACAATGCGTCCCGCGAGTGCGGGGAAGTTAGTGGCCGCGAGCGAGGAACACTGCTGATGATTCACAATGCGCGTTATCGATGGACCCGATAACGATTTAATTACCAAATTCTAAATATCGGCACGTTGACACGTCGATCGGCTCAAGGGCAGGACAAGTGGGGTGGAGAAGAAGAGAGTGAGGACTATTCGAGTCCCGCGAGGGATATAGCAGGCTTCCGGATCCATTATTTTCCTCGTACTGTATGCCTTTCCTTCTCTGTATCATTCCCTGTTTGGTAGCTCGGTTGACTTGACGATAAAGCGCTTCAATTAGTGATGTACACGAACATGTCCTGCTCTAACAGTCCGCAGTTGGCCTTGACATGTCAGTGTTCATCGCGTTCCAAGTGTTCGAAGTGTTCAAAATATTCAAAGGGTTTGAAGTGTTCCAAGTGTTTCATTTGAGAGACCATTAAATTGAAGCAATTAGATATTGGAGAGGTTCAAATAAATATTGTAGTAGTAGTAGTAGTAGTAGTAGTACATGGAGAAAAAAAAAGTAGTTGGACAAAGCAATAAATGGGTTCCGACAACCATTCGAAAGAGTTGAAATAGTGTCATTACTCAGTGGTTTATGACAACTACTCAGTGGTTTATGACAACTACTCAGTGGGTTATGACAACTACTCAGTGGGTTATGACAACTACTCAGTGGGTTATGACAACTACTCAGTGGGTTATGACAACTACGCAGTGGGTTACGACAACTATTGTATTGGTGAAAACAGCACTGCGATTGGTTATAGAAGCGAGTTAGTTGCTGCAACTATTCAGCGGTACAGCATATGCTGGAGATGGTTCTTCCAACTACTGTTTTCTTTCAGTGTACATGTTCTTTGAAAACCACATACGTTATTTATTTCTTTTCTTTTTATATGTAGGTTGCGTACCTGGTTACACGGAGAAAAAAAAAAGTAGTTGGACAAACCAATAAATGGGTTCCGACAACCACTCGAAAGAGTTGAAATAGCGTCACTACTCAGTGGGTTATGACAACTACTCAGTGGGTTATGACAACTACTCGTTGGTTATACGAACCGCTGTGGTTGGTTATAGGAACTCGCTGTTGATTGCGCCACCTATTGTATTGGTGAAAACAGCACTGTAATTGGTTACAGGAGCAAGTTAATTGCTGCAACTATTCAGCGGTACAGCATATGCTGGAGATGGTTCTCCCAACTACTTTTTTCTTTCAGTGTAGAAAAACGGTTTCTCTTTTGGATCAGTGGTTATTGGAACATCGATCGGCGAGGTCCTTCAGCCCTTTTTGCCGCATGGACGTGTAATGTTTATGTCTACGAGAAGACGGCTCTATTTACATATGTTGTAGGGTTTCAATAGGGCATTTCAATTATTGTGTGTGTGGGAAGTTTGTGTCTTCATCTGATGTTAAGTAGTCGGATATTGCATAACGAAGCGATTTTGAACAGTTGTTTTTGCGCAAATTCCGCTCTTAAATTTCTGGTTCTTGTTGGTAAGGGCGTTACTCTGGAGGCTTCGTGTAGTAGGAGATTTGATGGGTTGTAGAGAGGATTGATCGGGCGTCTAATTCTAGTGAGCTTTCTGAGTGCAGTTGCATTTGCAAATGCATTTATATATTTTTGTTCCCTTTTCAATTATTATCTGTTTGTTTTTATATGTTATTTTCCGAAAATATTTTGCGCGTGCGATTGTTTTGTCTTGTTTTGTATGTTGTTTTAAGCAGAGTTTATTATCCATTGTTATGCAAATAAATGTTATTTACATTGAAAGAAATAATTTATTTCATTAAACGACAGATTTACTTATTTGGATTAATGATATAATATGAGCATATGCATTGAGTAGTTTTATTGATTCGACAAAACGTTTAGTAAAAAAGTAGAAATATTTTGTTGACTTGGGAAAATTTTTTTTTTCATTTTAGTCAATGATTTACTTGCAAGATTTATCGTATTCAATTATATTTTTCTCTCAGAGTATCTGGTAGTTCGGTTGAATAGACGATAGAACGATTCAATCACTCTCTCCGTCTATCAACTATAGAGCTCCACCCCTCCACGAACGTTTCGGTAGAACGCGAGGTCAGTGAGTGGGTGCAGGGGTGCTACTGCTGTGTGATGCATCAGGCTCACCGAATCGGTGAATTTGCGGGACAAGGGAGCTCCTGTAGGGTTGCTGTTGCATTGGTACCCTCTGCGTATTGTATACATACATTGTACTATATAGTATAGGATGTAGAGGAGGGCACCGTGCAGCAGCCCGCGAGAAACAAACCATCAGCCACGTTACCGCTGCTGGTGCAACGCTGCACATGCATGTGCAGCCGCGTTCTCCGAGCGCTTGCAGCGTCCTCTCCCTGCAACAGAACTCGGCCCGAGTGCATGCGTAATTAATGAAACCAATAAAGCCGTTTGTACTCACGGAAATTCGTTAAATTTAATTGGACGCGAGTAATCCTGCGGGTCGACGCACGGCAACGGGATATAGCATGGCCACGATTCCGGCATACCCGACGATATCCAGTATATT
Source organism: Ephialtes manifestator (assembly GCA_963970395.1). NCBI lineage: Eukaryota > Metazoa > Arthropoda > Insecta > Hymenoptera > Ichneumonidae > Ephialtes > Ephialtes manifestator. The sequence goes on from OZ019980.1 coordinate 6,097,832, forward strand.
CGTTGTAGCTAAATCTATGTACAACTTTACCGTGTTATCATATATGGAATGTGGCGACAACGTGCGCCCGGCTTTCCGCAAGCCGCCAGCACAAACATAATAACCGAATGGGGACTGCTGTTTAAATGTAGAGTGCGACAAATTGGGGATGCTTTCACCAATGAAGAGAGAAACCGATTTTCCAATATTTTCGAATGATTAAAAGTTCAATTTGTTTGTGTTCTATAGATAATTATTAATACTTTGAATATCCTGGAAAGCTCAAGCAATAAACATTTTGCTAATGTGATGCCAGCCAATTAATTAAAATCGAATATAATCTTTTAGGCTGGTGCCATGTTGTATAAGTTAAATTAAATTCATCTTTATGTGAATAATGATAGCTAACCGACAGCGGTGGACGTGCGGTCTGTTTGTGACCTCGGGACGGCATTAAATTTATTTTACAGAGGGTTTTTTTTTCTTCTCTTTATCAATATTTCTTACCCATTATTAAGCCTGTGTTACATTGCAGAGTTTCTTTCGAAATACAAGTGTTTGGAAACATTGTTATATCTTTATCAAATATACTTCTATATATTGCTTGTCTCTTAAAAAAAATCTTTCTTCTTACCAGCGGAAGTAAGGCAGATGCAACATTTTTTACCATCTTTGGTCCAATTTTAGCCACCAAGTTCGAAAGGACAAAATTACAATTTTTTTGCATCTAGAATAAATCGATTGAATAATCTTGCCAAACTTTATAAAAACTGTCGAGCTATTAACATGTTAATGTGAGAGTCAAAAACAATGTAGACTAAATTATTATGAAAATGGCCACAATTGGTACAGTGGTCACATACGATGCATCTACCCAACTGTCGTAAGCCTCCAATAAGTCTCGCAAATAAAATTTATCGGGAGATTACAATTTTTTTTCCCCTGGTTACGACTGTACTATAAGGAAAAACGCGTGAATGGGAAAAGTTTTGCAGTTTTGTAATAAGGTACTAATGGTTTTAATGCAATAGAAATGGTTTCTGGAGTTATATCCTAAAAAAATTACAAATGTGCCATTGTATATCAAAGGTAAATGTTTATTTTTTTAATTGTCAGTCACCTTGATGAAATTAAAACAAATGAAGACTGCGATTTTTTGCATTATTGTCCAAGCAAATGAGGACGATATTATTTAGACTGGTGGGAAAAAGTTTACACGCGAAAAATTCCGCAATAACGGATGTGGAATACCAACAGCCGCAGAGATCCCCGAAATTCTCGTCTCTCAGGACCTCACAATACGTGAGAATTTATAGTTCGTTACCGCTCGCACCCATTCGTGCCTTTATCTCGTCCTCTCGTTTGGTCCCTCGCGCCCCATACGCAGTCATCGCCCCGAGCGCATTCGTTCAATAAAACGATTTAACTCGCGCGGTAGACACTACCTGTGTGTTACGCGGACTCGGAGCCTCCCGCGACGTGTGGAATTTCATCAGGCGGATATGTGCTTCAGCTTTAGTACGCACACAGTACCGAAGGTTTATATACCCGTGGACGTACTAGTTCCATACAAAATGCCGGAAATAAAAGTGTAGATGTCCAAACTCATTCACCGTGCGCGAACCCTTTCTCTCCCTCAAGCCAACGAAACGTTTTGATATTCCCCGAGATTTTCGAAGCACATTGAAACGGCTCTAACTTTGACATTCTTCCATTAATTAAACTTGCGTATTATTTGTACATAAACCTCCCGTCGATTTCGTTATAACAAAAAAAATGAAAACACAAGCGTATAACAGAAATTTGAATTATGCAACAATCAATATTTCTCTAACGTTTAACTGTGACAAGTAATATGAAATTTACAAAACCGGTGTGTGAAATAATGATTGGTACAACATTCACTGTAAAATTAACATTAGTAGAGCGAATTTATGTATGTGAGAATTAAATTTTTTAATATTTTAATGAACATTACAAAACTTTTGTGGTAATCTAGTTGTTGCATGACCAAAACTGTAAAATTTCTGTTAATTTCTTAATATTAATTAACCGATTTGTAAATTCATATACAGGACTTTAAAATCTGTATAAAAATTGGTAATTCATCGTCATGACATTTTTTTAAGACATTAATTTTCATACATCTTGGGAACAAAAATATTGAATGCGAGTAATACATTTTCAGTCAACCACAACTAATTTCAGAAATTCGAATTGTGAAATCAATTTACATTGTTTTCATTGTAGGTAGCTTTGGATTTTATAATTTTTAAGGCGTCGAGTCGCTACCGCGACTCTTGATAAACATGTGTACGAAATTTGCAAATGACATGAAAAAAAAAACAGAATGTAAATTCCTACTATTTTGTAACGATAAATTTACACTTTTCTCAAATCTTTTTTAGTGTTGGTACATGAAATATCTACTACAGATTGACAAGAAATTTGTCGTACAGATTGCGAATAAAAACTTCCACTCCGGTACTGTAATTTTCTAGTAAACTTTTTGAGCTGTGTTCCTCGTGTCTCCAACTGATCCTGTACCAATTACATTGCCTCAATTAATTTGATCCTCTTACTATCTTTATCGTCAGACGTTCTGATGTGCACATCCTGTCGATATCAATCGGACATTGCAGCCTGCGAGGAAATACTGGTGAATGCGATATATAGAGTGCAGAGAGTCTCTCCATCTCTCGCTATATCTATGAATGCGGAGTGCAGTGGCGTGTCGACGGTGAATTCGGTTGCGGCGCCGGAAACGTTCCACGTTATACAAACGAAATCTCATGGAATCTAATATAACCGGGTGAAGCCCTCGGATGCATTAGCGGAATGAATGCCCTCTCTATTGGTAGTACGTAGTACTCGTTACCCGTCGGCCCTGCACCACCATCACCAGCAATGCTAGCAACAGGAGCGATGAGGTATACTATTTGCATGGCATTATACTTGGCCCCCAGCTACTATTCCACTACGACACCGACTGAAGCACCAGTACCAAGACCTCCACAACCATGCAGCCCTTCCACCTACAACCCCACTCGGTTTGCCCGATTCCCTTGCACTAATTATACGCCTATAGTCGCGGCCCTGTATCGGCCCTCTTGTCCAGGTGATAATTGTATTACTACCCTATCAACGTGATTGCCATTCCTCGATGCGCCTCCATCCCCGTAGTGTCTCGCTTTCTCTCTGTCTCCTACCTGCACCCCTGAGTGAACCCATTGGAACCGTTTGATGTTGAAACCAGCCAGATAAGAATATGACGCTGCGTTCTATCCCTGTGGGTACGGAGATGGGACACTGCATTCAGAGAGGATGGTGAAATTGACGTTAAGGAATTACCGATCTTCTGCAAATTTAACTTTATGTATATTCCACAGTTATTACAGTTACTTAACTACATCAATGTTTCGTGGCGAAAAATGCACGGAACGAAATATTTCGTTGTGACAACTACACGGAAAGAAAAGACTTGTTGCCATAATCGCAACTGAAATGGTAGTGCCATCGATTTCAATGGTAGTAATACTGACCACTCGAATTTTAGACCCAACGATTGTATTGGTTTACGCTTTACTAATCTCGCAAGAAACAATCATGTGAATAGTTGAAGTTACTCTTCGATATACTTGGGGCAATTAATGTTTGAGTCCGTGTGTACAGCAAATTAGAAACGTAGTTTTCACAACCAAACATTTCTGTCCGTTTACGCTTCCGTATTGTCCGTACGAAAGGTCTCAAAAATTAGTTACCCCAACCATATCGAACAGTAACCCCAACTATTCACACGAATAGTTCTTGCGAGATTGGTAACCGTAATCAAAGCAATCGTTAGGGCTACCTTTTGAGTTGTAAGGGAAATTGAATAATCGATTGGTTGTGTCAACTCATTTTTTCTTCATGGCAACTATCCCAACTCTCGACTCTCCATCGTTGCCGTACTTCCTGCCAGTTACATCGGCAATAAGCTGCAAACAAGTACGAAAGTCGTGCTTTCATTCAATAATTCTCATGAACAAAGTGGACAATCAGTCTAATTTTTTAGTGGTATTTATTACCCAAACTATAACTTCACTACAGTGAAATAACAAGGTTTGCATTTTTTTCTCTGCATTTTTCTGCGAGTAAAAACTCCCAAATAATTCAGGTACATTCAGCACAAAGTATCGACTATGCGATAATATTTTCAGATTTTTCTCTACATTTTTATATTTCCGATGAACCTCCTTAAATAAAGAAATTTGCTTTATTTAGATGTTTCGACCCTGGTGTGGGTCCTCTTCAGTAATTTTATTAAGTAATTACTTGTGTGTTAGAGAACACTAGTCTGAGAACCCGGCGAGTTGACTCCACAAGTGTAAAAATGTAGTGGTAAACATAATGAATAATAACACCAAAAGAAAGATAACCTCAAAGATAACACATGGACCAGAGAGTCCGGTGACCAACATCTAAGGAGGAATAATACAGACAAATACGATATAAACACACACACACACAAGTAATTACTTAATGAAATTACCGAAGAAGACCCAGACCACAGTCGAAACGTCTAAATAAAGCGAATTTCTTTATTTAACCGGGCCGACAAACCATCAAACTTAAAATTGAATGAAGTTACAAAAACAATGGATTTCCAGAAATATCAACGAGTACTTTTGCAATAATGCTAGAAAAATTACGATTATAAAAAAAAAAACGAGTTTCCACACGAAATTACATTTTTCGCTTTCTCAAGTATGCACATCTCATAACATAATCATTAAAAGTATTTTTGGTTTAACGATTATCTAATCTAGCTCTATTCCATTGTACGACATATATATAATAAAAAGTGTAACTCATAGAACGTTAATGCAATAATTGTATTAAAAATATAATCGACGCAGATAACAATGTAAGCGCCATTTTCCTTCTATACTTAAGGTAACTGTCCCAGTAATCGACCATGTACCAGTAATCGACCAGTCCGTGGTAAAAGAGCGATAAATAAGACTGTGAGTGCTTTTCGACGCTTAAATAAATTAACAACACTTCCTCCGATTTATGTACAATATTATATGAAAATTTGAGGCTTGTAAAATCACAACAGTGATAATAAGAAAATCGTAAACTTGCAGTGACCGAGCCGAGCGTGATTTCGTCGAAATCCTTGATATGGAGGTTAAGGTGCGTCTCGTGACATTTAGTTAAATTCTGCGATGCACGAAGACTTTGGCTAAGTAAGTTTAATTTAATATTACATATGAAGAATCTGGTATTACTAAATGAATATGCTTTTATCGTAAAATTGTTGTTTGTGCAAAAAATCGCGGAGGTCGATAACTGGTTCAGAAAAACATAAATGTCCGAGTAATGGACCTACTGTCGATCACTAGGACAAAATTGTGGATAGAAAATTAGTGTAAATCGCGTATTGTTTTTATGAATTAGATGATATAAAATAATGTAAGAATTCATTCATCGATCGAACTGTACGAGGAGTAGTTATGGACAGTGGTATTGGGCTCTCTATAAATAATTAAGCAGCAAAATAAATCATGTCGATAACTGGGCCATGCATATGTCCATGACTGGGTCATGTCATGTCATGGGTCGATTACTGGGCAAACCGTGACTTTAGTATGTCCATGACTGGGACATTTGCACACCTCAAGTTTTATGTTAATTTTTTATTACAAGAAGATAAGGTAGACCAAAAGTTAAGCGTTCTATTTGTTGACAAGATTATACTGATTCTTTATAATCTACAATGACAGTTATTGACGTTTTGATTTGTGACTTTTCTTAACGTGTCGATTACTAGGACATATAACGGTCGATTACTGGACCAACTATAACTTTAGTATGTCGATGACTGGTACATTTGCACTTCTGAAGCTTTAGAATAAATTTTCTCTACAATAAGATAAGTTACGAAAATTTTTGAGGTTGTTATTTTTTCATACGACTATTCTGATTCATTATTACCTAGAATGACCATTTTTTGTATCTCAATGTGAAAGTTACGTTTTTATAAAGTCGGGCAATTTGGTTAACGTGTCGATTACTGGGACGTTTACCTTATATAGGAAAATCGTTGTTCCCGAAAACTTATATTTTCAATATTCAAAAAGACCCTTACCCGTTGTCGTTTCGAGGATTGGCCGGAATTTTGACAAACACATACTGTAAATGTAACTTGTACACAGAGCTAAATAATTGTGTAAAATTGGTCAAGCCAACAAATTAATTAGTTGCCGCACTAAATCGTTTCATTACCGATTACGAATTAATTGGCTAGCTTAACCTGAGCAACTATTTTGTTGAATCAACAAATTTAGTCATCTGTTATCATTGTATAGTTTAAAAATAATGTGTAGGTTTGGTGGATAATACTGGACAAGGTAAAAAAAATTGACGACACTACTGTTATATAGTCTATACTTGTGCGACTTTGATATTACTTGGATCACATTTTGACTCTGAAATTTCGTTGCATTGTGTAAAGATATATATTGTAAAAAAAAAACTCTAAGCCTTAGATATGTATGACAAAAATATATATTCTTCAGGCTCAGTGAGTCGAACGATAAGAATAAGAATGCAGCGGCTAGAATGACAGACGAACGTTATATCGTCAGAGATATCATAAATACTTTGTCGAGAGACGTATAAAGGCAAGAAGTTATAAGGCAAGGGCACGCGAGATCGATGCGCCGAAATCTCTCAGAGTCGAGTTCCACAAGAGACATAAATTGTTTCGGGAAGAAACAGCTCTCTGCTTTCCGTAATAAATTCCAAAGAGCTCTTGAAATGTACGTAAAGGGGTGCAACGAGTGAACTCGGAGTAATTACGGAAATCCTTGTACAAGCTTTGTGCAAGTAAAACTACATAAATACAGTGAGTCGCGTTTATACACCGAAAGCTTTTGACGAAGAATCCCGAGGGCGAGATACAGAGAGAAAGGTTCTAACACGCAATATGCAAATTCACAGATAAAGTGCGTCGGGTTTGATCACAGCACGCTTCAATAAATCGCCACGCCAACTACGCTTTTTGTTTTTTTCGAACAGACCGCACTTTGTATTAATTAGAGGGTCAAGAGTGTCTAGTAGGTGTCACGATTCTGTCACTATTTTATCAATTTAATTTAACAAGTGTTTCTCAAGGTGTTGCTAATGCGCGAGTATTCCCAAATGGCCAGCAAATGCGATACGTCGCCAGAATTGTAGATCTATATGAGGTTATTATGGTACAATTTATTCCACAATACCAATCAGCAATACTTGTAAGGTAAAACTTGAAACTTTTTGTTTTGTTTATGTAACTGTTAAGATATTTGGGCAAGTTTATAAAAACTTCAGATAATTGGTATTGCAAAATAATAACCGTCGAACCAATCACAAAGTGAAGAGCCATTGTAAAAAAATGGTGGAAGCTTACGACTTTGTATGTCATAATTAATATATGATTATAAGTATCAGAGACTCTGCAGAATTTACGCATTGATTAATAAAAAATGTGCTAATTCCTATTTTCATGTGTAAATTATTACTCAATTCAGAATGATATCTTATTCTCAAAATATTTCATACTCAATTTAGCTGAATAGAAAACATCGATTTTTAATTATCGATATCCGGACAAACAGGGGATGTGAGTTTACGCATCTCGGCTTAATTAATGCATGGATTCTGTAGGCGAGCTTGTGCGTTATTGGAATTATCGAAACTCCTCTCAGTCGTGAGCTCAGACATAAATCCTTCCTCCGGTTCGACTAGCGTAATATGTTGAACCTGCGACAAATTAATTGATGGAGGAGAACCGTGACTCTCGACTAATGAAGAACCAGCGCCAAACGCTCTATTTCTAACGTAATCGAATTAGCATCGTTCCTCGACGCTGATGCTCGTTGATGTACGTAACGAACCAATGCACGCGAGTAATTCCCACCGACTGCATCGATATTATGTATATGAGCCATTTTACGAGATCAAACTTTCTCAATAAAACGTTCCTTGTATTTAAGGGAACCCGGACTAATTGACAATTAGCATATGAGGCTGTAGCTTGTAACTTTCCACTTACTTTCAGTTACAATAGAATTCATTTTCCCTTTCTAGAGTCTTCTTTTCCATCAATTTTATATCCAAACATACACTGTCAAAAACATTTTTAGTACACTTTCGTTAACGGTAAAGGAAGTTCTTTTACAGAAAATAGTATATTCAATTTGATATGCAAGTGAGTTGTAAAATAATAGTATTTTCTAAAAAAATATGAAGGTTATAACCTTCATATTTTTCCTAACGTTCCTAATTAGGAACGTTAGTATAAAAATTTGTAAGGTTACTACACTCGTGTATTAATTTAGCTGATGACTAGAATTTTTGGTAACGTAAATTCAGATTTAATCAACTAATTTGAGACCATATTTTGCTTCAAAATCATCGTAACATTTTTTTTAAGCTCAAAAACGTCCTGTGTTGTCGGTACACTGAGAGAAAAATATAGTCGAATGGTAGGTCGAACTATACCGAGTAATTCCCAGGAAGGACGATCATATCGATTGGTACTGGAAACTATGTATTTGATTGGTTGAGCTATTATTATATTTGCAGCTATTATTTTCATCATTGTCGTAACTATAAAGTATAATCGTCCCTCTTGGGAACTATACTGTATGGTAAAAGTGTAGTATTGTTGTTTCAACCATGTATTTTTCTCTCAGTGTAGCCATCATTGGACGGGCTGTTCAGATGAAAACTAATAAAAAAAAAAAATCCCCTTACATTAAAGAAAATGCAAACTTGGGATATCTGTGAGTGATATAACGTGATTTTTAGAAATTATTACCAAAAATTTTTTTTTCATATGTCGGAACTGATATAGAATGCTTTACATATATATTTGGCAGTAATTCTGTGCATATCAGATACTATAAGGAGAACAGCTCAGAAGCTAATAGCCAGTTACCATTAACATACTTCCTCATAGAGGTGGCTTTGTAAAAAGCGAAAAATAATGATAAAGCAATGTGCAAGGTTCTATTTTTTATACTTATTATTATTATATCCGGCTTGCATCTAGCAAGTGATTAAAATTGCCCAATTTTGAAAAAATCCTGTTATCCCACACGGTAAAATATTGATAATTGCCACGCAGAGATGAACAGATCGAATCGGATACAATTCACAGACGAACTAAGAGAGCACGGTCCACACGAAATTGCAGTTTTTTGCAAAAAATATTGTGCTGATCCAAAATTAAAATGTTTAATGTTATACCAAATTGATTCAATCTGCCCCGGTCTATCCTATGTGTAGTATCAACAGCCTCATATTGGCAATTTTGCTCCAACTTTTTTAATTCCAGTAGAACAAAGCCTGTTCTCATCGTAGCAGATACTTCAGCCGTGCAATCTATGGTTTTACTCAACTACTGCTAGAGGGATTAACGATTAAAAGACAATGCTTTGTACGGGCCCTTTTTTCGGGCTTTCGATGCATAGTTTTAAATCATGAACGGAACAATTTTTAATAACCATTAAGAAATTTGCTGTCGTTAGTCTTGCATTAAAGCCGGTATTCAATACAGCAAGGGAATTGAATACAAAATAATGCACATTGAGCTAAAAAATCTTAACTGGCTTAGAACCGGTTTTTTTTTTTTTCTACTGTTTCTCGACGATGTGTGAGTAACAAAAGGGCGGAAAATCTGTGAAAATTCCTATTAAAAAACAAAAAAACAGAGAATTATTTGTCGTAGTACAACTGCGATTTTTATTGATAAACAAAAGTTGATAGTACAGGTACAGAACCTGCTAGAATAATAATTATTCGATCGAGGACCAAGATTCAAATAAATTTTTAACGTATTTTTAGTGGGGACACCCAAATCGTTAGTTTCTTCAATAATATTATCAGATTCAGTTGTCTAAAATATATTTACGGTCAATATTTGTTATACCGACAAAAAGTACGTCTGAACATGGTTCTACACCGAATTAGTTAATTCAAACACTTTTTTTTTTCTCATTGCATGTATCCAGCGATCATTGGTAGTGACTAACAATTGGCAGGGCTGATTCATTACATATCAGTAGCTATTTCTTTTTTAATTTGGCGTCGAATCGATACTGCGACTCTTGATGTGTACATTACTGAGTGAGAACCTAACACAATATTATTTTGATCAATTATTCTCTTATGAACAATGGAGCTATAATGAAAGATTGAAAAAAAAAAGCACAAGTTCGAGTCAAGGCTGTCGACTAAGTTCGCTTGTAACTCCTCATATATCAAGTGCGATGGTGGTGTAATGGTCAGCATAGTTGCCTTCCAAGCAGTTGATCCGGGTTCGATTCCCGGCCATCGCACATTATTTTTTATTTTCTCTCTTTTTAAATAACACTAGGGTTAAGCGGTCTCTTCATATAAATTTTGACATTTGACATAAACAAAAAATTGCAATGCATTAACTTGATCCAGTGTGTCTGCCGACATCGCCGACCAATTACAAGACGAATAAAGAAGCAGCAACAATGGCCAACTCGCGTTGCGATGTATTTCGATATAAAATCGCCGCCATCTTTTTAGAAGACGATTTTCCCAAGCATTTTGTTTATGATATTTTTTTTTATCCCGAAAAGGTTATTGAACGGAATGTTAAATAAAAGTTTGTGAATATAAAATTCAAAAAAATATTCCGATACCGGGAATCGAACCCGAGCCTCCTGGGTGAGAGCCAGGTATCCTAGCCACTAGACCATATCGGAGTCATATCTGTATTCAAATAACTATCTGCATTTAAGCATACACCGATCCACAGAAAATAAATTGTTTACAACATTTGAAAGTAGCAATTATTCGAGATTTAGCCGAAAACTAACTCGATATTTGTGAATTTTGAAAATCTCGTTCACATCCTAATATGGACATGAATTACAATCAATGCGGATTTGACTTTCGAATAATCGCACGATGAATGTTTCATGAGAAAGAGGCTCACGTCACATTTTCTTACGGTCCTGTCGTTGCTTTTGTTTCATAGCTTTCTCCAGCAGAAGGTCTCCATCAGAAATAATCGAGGCTATTGGTCCCGAGCCAATGACGTCATAGTGTCCGCCGCGTTAGCCGAGGCCGCTGTTGTCCAATCACGATGCCATGTCCTTACATGTGGCAACGTTGCACCGTAGCGCACACACGCGGGACTGTAGTTCGCGCAGTTCGTCCATTGGCGTGCTTGCTCAGTGCGTCGGTTTTTGCCGCGTTTGCGGAGGTGATTTAACGTATCGTACAACAAAGACTGTGCTTATCTTGCTCACCCTGCGAACACAATGTGAGTAGAATTATTAGTTTTTTTTTAAATGCTCCTTGAGGAGAGAGTAGTGAATTTTTAGTGAGTTAAAGGTAACGGAGCACCGCTGCGGGAAGGGGCGAGGGGCCAGTGACACTTCGTCCACGGCTCACAGTCAAATTCTTCTTTTTTTAAACTCCTTTTGTATCGTCTCAGCTGAGCGCAATAATAGTGTGACGGCAGTGACGTTTTTTTTTTTCTAACAACTCAGGTGCTCCGAGTGCTTTATTTTTCTTTATTGCAGAGGTGCTACTAATGTGTAGACCATAAAAGAGTGATCAGAGATGGAGGAACAACACTGCAAAGTCCTTGTTGAATTGAGACAGAAAATTGTTGATGATTTAGATGTCTATAATGGCATAATAAATCCTTTGACGGAGGAGTACGTGCTCCGAAACGAGGATGTAGAAAAAATAAAAAGTGGAAAAACTAGAGAGCAGAGAGCGAAAATTTTATTGGATATACTGCCAGGGTAAGCTGTGAACATTTTTTAAACTATAAGTGATGTAAATTACATGGGGTTTATAATTCCTTTCCATTTTCTCTATAGATGCGGCCCTTATGCATTCGATGTTTTTAATCGTGCACTGAAACATCATTATTCCTGGCTGAGTTTTGACATTGAACGGAATTTGAGCACCAAAAGATTTGATTTAGCTGACTTAGGTCGAGTCAGTCCAGGCTCACCCAATTTACCACCTCAGCCAGAGATGTCTGTGACTAGAGAGGCAAAGGTAATCTTACTCATTTAGCATTTATTAAAAGAACTTATTATATTCTTTTACATATAAGTAGAGAATATATTTTAGTATGAACATCAAGTGTCATTGTTAACAACACAACATTTTCTTCAACAGCAATAAGGCCAGAACTTTGATTGTATATAAGAATGTAATATCTAGGTTTCCGCTGTGTATATTAAAAACTATCATTTACAATGCGATTCTAAATAATACACGATTGTCTACTTTAATAACAATTTTTCAAGGTCAATACTATGATAGGATGTTTTAAATGTGTGCAAAAAAAAAGTATAATTAAAATATATTTACTAGTACTCTGGAAAATATATTTGATATAAAATTTTGAGAAGACTATTTTGAGGCTCACAGTAATGAACATAAATATGTTTATCAGTAATAAACATATAGTATTTTGTTGTGCACTTTCAGTAACAATTTCCGATGGTGAATACTATAATAGAATGTTTGAATGTATACAAATGAAAAACTATAATCTCGAGATCAGGGTTAGATACTTAATTGTAATCTGAAAAATATATTTGATATATAATTTAGAGAAGATTTTTTTGCCAACTGACCACTTGCCACGATGATTCATTGTTCAATTAGCTTATAAATTGTTAGATTATCAGTGATAAGATAACGTCACCTCCGACTTAAAACGTTGCAGCTATCTATTAATCAGTAACTATAAGTTAAAATCGGATTTTATAAAGCTTCATAAAAAAAAAGTGTTGAAATATTTAATGAATCATTCACTTACCATGCATTCTTTATGGGACTTTAATATCGTAAGTTTTTTGCAAAATGTAATTTTTCTTGTAATGCACACACGCTTGATATTGGATCGCAATTGGACAACACAGTTGCACCTTCAGTTTCCATTTTCTGAAGAAACGTTTGTAGATTCTTTTGCAATATTCTAAACAACTTCTTTAAATATAAGTTTTCATTTACATGTTTATCATTTTCAGATGACACAGTTGAAAACGGCGTTGCAGAAGCTTGTACCCGGAGGATACTTGGCTCTGCACGGTATGAAGGGATTCGGTAAATCGTGTCTAACTGCAAATACACTAAAGGACACGGCACTAGTAAAAAGTGCTTTTAACGTATGTACCTAAGAATAAAACGTTAAATCTCATCTGTGCTTGTTATCTAACTATATAAACTAAATCCACCTGCACATTTCATGCAGCACAAAACGTTTTCTCTTTTACAGAACAAAGTTTACTGGATAAAATTCGGTTACGAAAGATCTATAGAAAATGAAATTTTAATCCAGTTAAACTTCCTATATCATCAGGTCCGTAATTCCGAAAATGTGAATTCGACCCGCAATTCGGAACCGCTCAGAGAACACCTAGTGCACGATTTGCGCAATCATTTCAGCAGCGATAAACATCGTAACGCTTTGCTAATATTAGACGACGTGTGGAGCAAAGAAATCATAGACGTTTTTGATTTTTATTGTAAAACACTGGTTATCACCACGGATATCGATTTTTTGGACGGGAAGCATCGAGATATCATAGAGGTGCATTTACATTATCGTCTCACCGTTAATTGAATAAGTTAAACAGCCCAGTTTGTGACGATTTAAGGCGACCCTCTCACACTGCCCATGTAAAGCCATAGGGTAAACGAAGACCTAACGAGTGTCGCAGTTTGTCACGCCACAATTTACAAATGACTATTTTCCTGTTTCTAGAATGGTGGGAGTTTTAGCCTATGCTAAAGTAGCGCGTCAGGAACTGGGTTGTTTACCTTATGAATAAATCTGTTAAGGAAACCTCATATATTGTGACAAAAACTTTTAAAAAATCATATCTCATCGGTAACAAATAATCAGTTTGGCACAATCGTGATAATACGTATGCACATTAATACTTGTGGAGGCTTTTGATTCACACGACTTTTTATTTAAACGCGGTAATCGCGTTTGTTCTATCGCAATAATATATATTTTTTATAGTGATTTGGTGGTTGGTCGGCTATTGGCGGTCCGGTTAAATAAAGAAACTCTTTATTTATTTAAACGTTTCGACCCTGGTCTGGGTCCTCCTCTTCAGTATTTTATTCACTACAAAAAATTATAAAATAAAATAAAAATAATAGATTCTTTATGCCACTACTTGTCTTATACTACGCAGCTTTCTGTTTTGTCGGTGGAACTCTTTTACAAAAATTATAAAAATAAATATATCTCTTATATGTTAGATGAAAGATGGCTTTACCGAAGCTGAGAGTCTTGGCCTATTTGCCAAAGTGCTAGACACCGAAGTCGACAGACTTCCAGCAGAAGCGAAGAAGATTCACGAAGAGTGCAACGGTATGCCAATTCTCATTGCAATGTTCGCAGCACAGTTTCATGAATTTAAAGACGACATGAACGTAAATCAACGCCGATGGAACTACTATTTAGATTCGTTGCGAAACAAGGATTCTAAAAACAAGTAATTACTCAGCCTCAGCTCGTTTAGCTTTTTCACAATATTTTCGTCATTACAAATATAAATTTTTCAATGCGTTTCAGAGTTATCGGAAAATTTTTGTCGAAGCAAGAAGCCATTTTCGATATGTGTATCGACAGACTCTCTCCCGATGCTAAAGCCAAATATGAAGCCTTAGCTATCTTCAGTCAGGATGTGAATATCATGCCTCAGGTATGATTACCGTTATCAATTTACGAGTAAACTATGTTAGTCAATTAAATAACCAGTAATGTAGTTGGGCACATTACCGGCTATTTTCGATTAACGACGAGAAAAAACAAACAATGAATTTGAATTATCGTTAAACATTGCGAATTCACAACAAAAAAACCGAAAATGCACATGTTAATTCGGGCGTACAATTTTCGACTTAAACAATTTAAAAAAGTCATATTTTTTATTAAATAATTTGAGCAATCACGCTTTTTTTTTTAAATTCAAAAAGCTATAAAATTTGTATTTCTGCATAAATTTTGACAAAAATTGTAACCATCAAAGACGGACTGCTGCTTTACTTGTGTACCGAATTCCAGCTCAATCGGTTTAACAGTTCTTGAATTACAGTAGAATCTCAATTATCCGAAACAATTAGAGTCGAGACTGGTTCGGATTAACGATTACTCGGATAATAGAGATGGGTCTTAAGAAAAATAATATACGTACGTAATAAATGTGTGATCTGAATGGATAATAACATTCATACATACGGATATTTTTTCTAACCCATTTTTTTTTCGACGTTTTTTTCAACGAAATTTCATGAGAACGAAGCTTCCTCTATGAGGAAACAAAAACAACGACTTTCATTGCAAATAAATTTTAAATACGATTTAGGCTTGCCGTGATATCATCGCTCAAAAAAAAAAAAGACGATAGTAATATCATTGGCTCGTAAATGGAGCCCTTTATATCCTGGAAATTTGGTAAATTTATCTTAATACTTGAACGGAACTACACTGAAAATCTTGTTGAGAACTTTGGAAAATGGAGTGACTTACAGGGTACACAATGTCTCATATATTTTTCGATTATTCGCCTGATATATTCTGACAAATATATCTCAGACATATGAAACATACATTTCGTTATACATACATTTTTGAAAATATATAATAAATATACTTTTCGATGAAAAACTTTTGTATCTGTAGTTCCATTTTTGTATGTCTTTTCCATATGGGAATTTGTCATCAAATAATTTTTCTATTCCACAGACCTTGGAAATTCTCTGGGATGAGGAAACATACAGAGTTGATGATCACATGATTGATCTTTGTCACAAATCCCTGGCGGCAAAACACTGGAACGTCGACTTAAAAAGTTACGTTTATGGTGTCCACGATCTGCTGCTCTGTCATCTGCGACGAAAAATGACACCGGACAAATTGAGAGACCTGCACAGATCATTTATCGATAAATATCGTAAATACTGCAAAGACGATTTTTCAAAATTACCGAACGACAATTACAGTTTTTCATACATCGGTCATCACTTGGAGCAAGCCAAATTATACAACAAGTTTCCGGAGTTGTACTTAAGCTTTGACTTTATTAGAGAAAAAATCTATCATACGGGCCTCAGCGATGTACTGATAGATCTGAAAAAGTACAGAAACTTGATAATCGAAAACGAGGAGGATGGCGAAAAAAAAGTGACGGATTTGGAACAATTTCTGGAGAGTCAAGCTGCAGTTATAGCCGAGCACAGACGCCGCCAATGTTTGGATTTAATCCAAATTGGTCTGAATTATTCAGGAATGGGATACATCCGAAAAAAATCTGCAGAACTTGCAGCTGCACAGACCACTAATTTATACGTAACGCATGACCACTCCTCGCTTATGCATCATAGCGCGGTGACGAGCGAAGAGGTTTCTACAGAAGGAAAAATAGCCTGCTTCACCGACGATGAGAATGAAATTCTTATTGGAAACTATTCCGGCGAGGTGATACTTTGGAACTGCAAAACTCGAAGTCAAACGGTCTTCTCCGGGCACAGTAAAAAGACTGCTATAGAAAAAATCACTGTTGCCAATAACGGGCATTTTTTTCTTTCGCTTTGCAACGATGGCAAAATTAAGTTGTTCCTATTGAGGGAAGAGGAAAATAATGGGCATGGTTTGGGACTACCACCTACGCCTGTTCAAAGTCCCAGGGAGAAACAACCCTTTTGGAGCGGAATATTCAGTGACAAGGCTTCCAAAGACAATAGTCACGCTACTTTTTCTATTGAAGGTGAAATCATAACGAATATGGCGCTAAGTCAAGACGACAAGCGCATCGGAGTTTGTACCAACAATGGAACAGTGAAGGTACGAAATCGCAATTGAGCGTTATGTTTTTTTTTTTTTCAGTATTGAGGGGAGATAATTCGCAATGAACTACTAGTACATACTACTACGTACTATTTCAAATGACACAATGTATAGTTAAAACTTAGCATCTATTGTTTAGAGTTTAGGAAATGTACCTCCAATTAGAAACCAAGTTTTCTCCAATCGCTTTTCTTTTTCTTCTTTTTTAGGTGTGGAATATCGAAGGAGAACTGTTGTACACCACGAAAACAAAAGAGTAGGTAACATTACATTATAGTAATTAAGAGGTTACGAAGTCTGTGAAATGCTAATTTTTAAAATAATATTATTATCGAACTTACAGCAATCAATCGGGGAAGATAGCTTTTACCAGGGAGGGTTCAATGCTGCATATATTGCATAGTGATGGTCTCATCCAGTTTTACGCCGAGCAATTAGATAGCTCCGTATTCTTTGGCTATGTCGCAACGTACAATAATCTAAAGATCAAGAATCAAAAGATGATATTGTTTCAACCGGTGCCGACGAACGAAAGAACGCTGCTTATAGTTACCGATGTTTGTGCGAAATACGTAAAGTGGTACGAGGTCTTCGATCCGAAATATCCAAAGTGGGTTGGACAAGTCCACAGTTTCAGCAGACAGGAGCGGGCCGTGGTTGACAATCCTGACACACGGTTCACCTGTGCAACTGTAACTTATGATGGCCACTATCTCGTCACCGGCGATTGCAAAGGTTTCATTAACGTTTGGCACCTCCAAGTGGGAATAGTCGAACCCATCGCAACTTTCAAGGGTCGTGTCAACTCTTTGGACAGTTATTGGCTAGAAGAGGGATATCACATGGTGCGTATTTTTCAAATCCCAAAGCTTTTCATCTTTATTAAATACATTGAAGAAAGATAATTGCAAATATTGGACATGTAGAGAAAAAAAAATCATATTTTACCTAGTTTCATTGAATATTCCATGGAAGATTCATAGAAAAACTATAAATCTTTGTATTCAATGTATCCACTCTGAATATCTAAAAATATCGGTGTTTAGTCTGTTTTTCAGTCTATTTTTCCAGTGATTATCAGAAAAATAAGTTTTGAAAACTTGGAAATGAAAATTTGGTTTAACATGATAGTTGCAGATAATCAATTGAATTGATTGATAAATTCAAGGTCTTTTTCAACACTTTTTACGCGCAGTTCAGTTTATTATCTATATGAGCTAGTTTCTATTAAAATCCATTATTGCAGATATGTGGCTATGGGAATAGAGTAATTCACAGATGGACTCTGACAATAGAAACGCTGCCCAAGTCCGTAAGGTGAGCAATCCTCTGTAATTGCCAACTTTCAAATTAACTTTTGTATTAAATCATTTTCAATACCAAAACGAATGTTTCGCTGATGCAGAAAGCCATTATTCGACGCAGTTATGAAACCATGGAAAGAAGTGGACATCGTCGCCAAAGAAACGCCCGAGAATACCATCGTTTTGTGTTACGGGGACAGGGAGCTCGCAAGAACTGAGCCAGTAGCCGGTACAATAGTCCGTCTAAGGCTCAACTCCCGAGGCAACAAAATCGTATACGCGACAGATAAAGGACAGATTATGCTGTTTGAACAAGAAACGAAAAAATCAGTTGAAATATTGAAAAACTTGTCCACGCCGGGTATCGTGACATTCCTCGACATAGACAACTCTACGATTGTTGTTTGCGGAGAAGGTAACAATTTGAAGGTAAGTTTGAATACCATCGAGCACCTCATTATATAAAAAGAAGAGAATTACTCAAAACCACAAAAAACCTATGTAATCCTGAATCAAAGGACGAGAATCAATATGGCAATTCAAATCTCTAGATTTGGCTTGGAAATCATGTGATTTCTCGGGAAGACACGGGACATGTAATATTTGTCCGCAATATTGACAACAACTACGCTGTCACTGTGGCACGAAATGGTTACGTGACTTTTTGGGATGCGAAACATTGGATGAAAATTAACGCAATATCATCTTGCACGGAGAATGAATCCCTCTGCTACAGTAGCCTCAGTTCCAATGGACGATCCTTAACAGTACTGAAGGTAAACGGCGAAACGATCATCTATGATATCATAAAAGACGACTCTGTGACACCGACTCAGATTGATATGGATATTCTGGCGAAACATCACTTCGATCAGAAATTATCCTGCTGCGCGTATTCCCAAGATGAAAATTACTTGGCAATAGGTCTGGAGAATGGCGATATATCGGTGAGTCGTTAATATTTCTCAAATTAAATGAGTCATTGTTTGAACAACTGACATACTCGTTGACCTTACGATCTCCGATCAAATTGTAACTTCAGGATATGGTAGTGTATAGCATTCTGAGACTGTTTAACTTTTTTCATATTTTTAAACATGATTTTTTTTTTTTTTTTTTTTTTTTTTTTTTTTTTTTTTTTTTTTTTTTTTTTTTTTTTTTTTTTTTTTTTTTTTTTTCAATTCGCAACTTTGCGAAACTTCAAATTATTATTTACGCGCGTTGTTTCTGCACTCAATTAGACGTTTGTTAACATATATTGTATAACATTGTATGGTTCTCAGTTCTTCCCAATTCCGGGAATGCATCTCCTTCTCACTCATGCGCGCGCGGAAACGTGTTTAATGCTGCAGTCGATGCGTCGCTGGGCATAAGCGATCGTCAGAGACGAACTCGTCCTCTATGCCTTCACCGGTCTACTTCTTTCCCCTAATTAGTTAATTAGATTTTGTTGAGCGTGGCGTTAAACAACTTTTTTTGGTATTATTCGCGATGTCGGCATCCGAATCGAGTGATAGTGTCCTATACATTTTTCCATTTTTTAAATAATTCCGCCCTTTGGTTCTTACTTTCAGCTAATAACCGTACTTCCTAAAACAATATGAATATATTGAATATAAAAACTATTCGGGTACCCGAAAAATCCTCGTAACCGACCCGAACAAAATAAAAATTACTCGAGTCGACCCGACTCGAAAAAAAGTGCTACCCGCTCACCACTATCAGACATAAATAATAATTTCAAGTTTCGCAAAGTCTTAAATGGAAGAAAAAACAATCGGTCTTCAAGATCTGAAAAATAAAGCTGTCTCAGAATACACTATACACTACCATATTCAAAAGCTACAATCTAATCGGAGACCGTAAGGTCCACGAGTGCGTCGGTTATTTAAAGATTCACCCAAATAATAATTATTGTCACGACAATTTTTAATGATATTACTGAAATACTGCTTAAGATCTTCGATATTCCTGGACGATCTGAGGTAACTCGCTTGGAACTTCATTGCAACGAAGTTCGGCAGCTCCACTGGTCACCAAATTCAATCGGGCCTCCTATCTTGTTGTCCGTCAATTGCGAAGATCTGGCTTGGTGGAACATAGCTCCTTTGTTAAACCAAAAAAAGCAAAATCGTCGCAGTCGTATGGGTACGTCTTTGAGCACGTCGAACCTTAGCTTCAGTCCACGGTCGAGCGGTAGATTGATGCTCAGCCAATCGGTTGACTCGGAAATGTCCAACAGCATCACCAACGAATTGCAAACTTTGTCCTTACAACCAAGGAATGAAAGTCCCTCTAACGAACGATATTCCGATAGTCAAGCAGTTGATAGCATCGCCGAAGCTTACTGGAAAGAAAAAACTTCCAAACAGGCAAATAGATCAGCTCTCTTATTGATTGTACCATTGCCTCCGAGTTGCAACGCAAAGATCTGCGTCTCTCCCGATTTTAGCAAGTTCTTGTCCGTCGACATTCATGGCTCTGTGAGCAATTTTAAGCTCCATAAATACAAGTAACACAAAAAGGCTCAAAGAATGTTTATACCGTGGGTAAAACGAAGACAAAAACTCGGCTATTGTATAGCCGAACTTCATAAAAAAAAAAAAAAAAAAAAAAAAAAAAACCAGTGGTTGTCATCAATGGTTGGACTAGTTTTTATCATGGATAGGAAAAAAATTCTATTGTGTTATTACAATAGCAAATTTGAAAAAAAAAAATTATAAATATAAAAGGTATATAAAAGCCGACAGTACGTGATCGCGTATAGACTTCGGCGCTGCCGCTAAGTCAGAAAGGGACGATGAAGGGTCTATAAGTTGTTACCAGTTATGCTCAAAAATCCTTAGCAATTGAGGAAGTTAGGGTAAAGTTAGTTCATTAACGTATCTTTTATTAACGCAATCGTATTATCGCGAGATTCCAAGGGACTTTCACTCTTAAGGGGGTAGAGTCAGCCAAAAAAGAAAATTATTTTCAAATGACTTCATCTTTTTGTCCAGCTGACCGATAAATTTCAATTACATCTATCATTTGAGGACTGGAACGGAAGATTTTTCTGTGAATGTGAAAGCCTGTTAGGCTAACCGGTTCATTCATAAACCAGAGTCAGACTTTATCAACTCTGCACATGATCCAGAACCCACTTTTATTACCCTCTCTGATCCCTCATTTGCTTTATAGCATCATTTTGCACCAGTTAGACAGTTGTTGTATTGTTATCAATTGATTTACAAAATGTCATTGTAATGTTACCATTTGGGGATATGTAACTCTTAAAGTTTTATTCTTTTAAAAAAAACCCTTTACTTACTCGATGCGAAAAAAAAAAATCCGACATGGACAGAGTTGAAGATGCTTTAATCCGGTTTACCAAGGGATCGGAGTATCTGAACGACTAGTATATTAACAGAGGAATCCTTTTCTCTGGTTCTCAAAGAATGGATTTAGTTGAAATTTATCAGTCGGCTGGAGGAAAAAAAAACAATTAATTGGAAATTATTTTTTTCGTGCACACTCGGCTCCCTTGGCAATTAACGACAATATTCTGACGTCATTTAAGGGAATGCTGGAGTAAATTTTGATGCCGACTTTGGTCGGTAAGTTTCCCGATTAGGACACAGATGGCGCCGACGTAGTCTGTTTACTTTTGGCAAGAGATACCGAAACGCCCGAAAAACAAAATGGCCGCACATCATATGTCAACAGACCTTTGCTCTAAGATATAATTGTTTCTGGAAATTAGATATGTAAAATCAGACCGGACGTCAATTCTGTGATGATTTCGAAATATTCCAAAACCATCAGAATCTTAACTATAGAAGCCAAATCCATATATAGTGTATACTACCGTTGCATTGCAGAGGCTCGGAGCTTTTGTCAAAAGTAAACAGACTACGTCAGCGCCACCTGTCTCCTAATGGCGGATCTATATTCGTGCTCTTTACCAGCTCTGAGCCTGTGCGAAAAGCAAACGGTCTTTACAATTGTAGTATACACTATTCGTGGATTTGGTTTGTGCAATCGACATTCCGATGGTTTTGAAAGGTTCAGGAATAATCACAGAATTGTTGTCCGGTCAGATTTAACACATCTGAGTTCCAGAAACGTTTATATCTTACCTCAAAGGATCTGTTGACATGTCGAGCGGCCATATTGGTCTTTGAGAGATTCAGTAATATACCATTTTTTTACATTTCTTGTATGTTTTGAACAGTAATTCGACCGGACACCAAAGCATGAATGATTTTATGACATCCCCGCAGAATTTGACGCATATTTGTAGCATATTTTTGATGAATAGTGTATACTACAAAATCGCCTATTTTTACCGATCAAAGTCGGTAAAAAAATCTACTCCAGCATCCCCTTAAGGTAATGTGACACATGTTCGAAAACTGCAATCGATATCGAAAACTGTAATCAAATCTACTCAAAGCCGGTTAATATTTCAGACAAAAGCAAATTAGTTTTGACTTCGTCTATCTACGACGGAGTAAAACCTATTTTTTTTTCATCTAAAATATTAAGCGCCACTGAGTAGTTTTGATTACAGTTTTTTATACCGATTGCAGTTTCCCAGCAGTTTTCGAACATGTGTCACATCACCTTAAACCATGCATTTAAAATGGTATTTATTGAAAATAAAATCAGAAACAAAATACTTATACAGTATGATAAGTATGTCACAAATCAATTTGATATATGTATTATACCTGCGGGCGAACCCGATCATCACGTAGCAGCGTTTCGTAATTTACCTCTCGTTCAAAACCAGACATTACATCATAAAATAGCTCGTATACTTCCAGTAATTTTTTTTATTCAAAGATAACACTTCACTTTCATTCTTTGAGGGGATGCCTCAGGTCTGTTTAATATTCCAAGAGACTGATTACGTATTATCAAGGTTGTGTAGAAAAGATTACTACGGCTCTCTTAA
This sequence comes from Ephialtes manifestator, assembly GCA_963970395.1. Lineage (NCBI taxonomy): Eukaryota > Metazoa > Arthropoda > Insecta > Hymenoptera > Ichneumonidae > Ephialtes > Ephialtes manifestator. The sequence goes on from OZ019980.1 coordinate 6,120,957, forward strand.
ATGTTAAATACGCTGCTACGAGGAATCGCCCCGTAATTACTTGTGCCTTAAATGTAAGTAGTTTTTAATGGTGAGAAGAAATCGAAGAATTTTGTGCTCTCAATTAGTGTGATTAATTGTGGAGAAGGGTCTTTTTATATTTTCTTCTTTTTTTTTTACGAAAAACGAGCGTATCCTATACATACGTATACACACTACTCTTTGCTGCCAATTCATTAATGTGCATTATACTTCCAGAAAATGCATTTATACTGCAATGAAGTTGTATTCTTGCCTGGCATTGTCCTTAATGTGGTCTCGAGGTGCTTAGTCATTGAAGTGAGGAGACCCAGCATTTAAAATCGTGGCATTTGAACAAGTAGTTTTGCAGTTTTTCAGATCTCATATAGTGCTCATAACTAAAAGTTAAGATCCAATTTAGCAGCAGGATTACAAGAATGCATTTTGATAATCTCACGACGCCAGACGCATTTTTTGACTCGAAGGTTTCACTCAAAATATTCAATTTTTGTAGATAGTGCAATTATCATGATATAGATATGTAACAGATTTTTAAAGTCTCCAGTGTGCTCCAGTTTTTACTTTTCTCCTGGGATAGAAACTGGTCACTGAAGTTGAAAAATGAAATTCAGAGTTTGGTGTAGAATTTATTTAGACATGCGTATTGTTCTCGATGATAAGTTTAAAAAAAAAGGTACTTTCGATTTTACCTGGCCTTTAACACAATTTTCAACAGAATAGAGGCGGTCAATTAAGCGACAAAAAAAAGAATAGTTCTTTCAAAACACTGCACCGATCGGTTAGAACGCGAGACAGCACTTTATTTGGAACATTAGATTCTCGGCTATAGCTGAGAGCAACCGGTTGAGACATAATATCCTTCCATGTGATAAAAGTGATACCATAATCGGCGTATTAGTCGTCTGAGTGCAACGGTGTCGACTGTTAAACCGAGGCGCGTTGCCCAAAACAACTGGGATAGTGTAATACAAAAAATATTTAAATAAGGAAATTTTTTAAAAGCCCGCACGTTATCTGCTTATGCCGTGCTAGCGCCAGGCTCAATTTTTTATAGTTTTTAATATATATATATATCTATATATTATACGCCATTTTTGTATTTTAATATTCGTTAAAAGTATTTAAATATGTATATCTGTAATAAAAAAAAGTTTGTATATATAACTATTGTACCACGAATTTTTGTTACATAAATCTAACCCACGTTAACATATTTCCCCTGAAAGCTCCTGACAGTTTCCCTGATGTTCAGCGTTTCTTTTTGTACTTTCCATGAAAAGGAAAAGTTTTTTCCGAATCCCGAGACAACAAATTATTTTTTCTCCTCCCAGCGGGACCGCCGCGTACCGCGGCACTCGCGCTCTGAACCTCGAAGCGCGCAAAAACAGGGGCCACGATGCCCGAGCGAGTCTTGCCTCGTATATCTTCCCGCTGCCCATGCACACGGCTCTCACGGCCAGGTATCGTCGAATTTTTCCTCTCGCTTTGCAGCGACAGAAATCATGTTATATTTCAACGCAATTGGAAGAAAAGAATCGTATGCTACGCGGGAGGGAGCGGCGCAATTTTCACCTCGTGCTCGGGCAGCTAACCTCGCACTCGGTGAAAATCGCGCTCTTCCCTCCCTTGTAGCATAATGTACTATTATTTTACTCAGTGTGTAAAAACGTGATTTTACGCACGCTTCGCGTGCGTCAAACCTCATTTACACACCTTGTGAAATAAAATTTTGTACGATACTCATGCGAAAAACGTTTTCTGAACTCGTGTGATTGCAACACTCGCCTTCGGCTCGTGCTGAAAAAGTCTCACACTCGTCAGAAAAAGTTTTTTCGCTCTCGTATCGTAATGTACTATTTGCCAATTATCTTACATTGTTTCAAACTTTGTCAAATAATTTTTTTATAATTTCAAGGAAAGTCAGAGGTTCCTCTAAAATTCATCTATCCGTCGACAAAAAACAACCTCTATGAGAGATTATGTTGATCAAACTGAGCTTTCTCATAGAAAGCTTTGCCAAAGTTGATAAATAATGAGCAAGCGTTTTTTAAAGTTCTTCTTTGCAGATTTATCTGAAACCTGCGTTAATCTGAACACTTTAAAATCATTTAATCGAGTTCAATTTATACGCTCATCGTGAAAGCCCAAATCAAATAAAATTGATACGTCTACACCGTTTGTTGCCATATTTGATTCTAACATTTCTTTGCTTCTATTCAATATTACGCGAACTTTCATCTGGATAGTTCCATATTTTGTCGAGTGGGGTGAACTTTTTAATCATTTTTTCTAAAATTGAAAAACCTCGAAATCTCATTCAGCGGTCGATAGTAGTCTATTATTGTATAATTATTTCGCTCGATAGCTCATAAAGGGTGAGCGGGTATAGTCCTAACAGACATTTTCGACAAAATTCAAAATCGCATAAAATACTAAAGAGTACACACGTTTCGGTCTAATTTATCTGTTCTGATTTTTTTCTAAACTACTTTTCTGGAAGTCTCATAAAATTTAAAATATAGTAACATAAAAATCTTTTTAAAAAATAGAATCTTACTTATATTGCTTCCTCATTTTTCTCACTGTTCACCTGAGGAAGTATGTTCGTTAATTTTCGCTTCCTCATAGAGGAAGCTTTGTAAAAAGTTAACAATAATGAGAAAGTAATGTGCAACGCCCTACTCTACATTCTTATTTTAAATAAATGAATAAATATCATGACTGAATATTATTTCGTTTACATGCAAAATAAGGGCTATCTCAAGTTTTTCAAAAGTTCATGCAATAACGTCAATTTTTTTAAATTTTCCGAACTGCATAAACTCCGAAGCGCTTTACCGACTCCAAATTCAAATTCAAAACCACAGATGGCATCACTTTGTTCAATTTTCAAGTAGTTACGAGTTATGGTTGATACACACATACAAACATCTGGACAATTTTTCTAAACCACATTTTTCTCCATGTTATGGATCATTCTGAGTGTCCGGAAATGCAAATCTTAACAACAAAAATATCATGAAAAACGAAGCTTTCTCTGTGAGGAAGTGAGATATCGGAAAATCTTCAAAACGTTACTGTTATAATTTTTTGGGGAAATTTTAAGTGAAATATTTTCACCATTGAAGAGAGCATTTCGGAGAAGGGGAGGATGCTCGCGGTTTAAACGCAGCCTTCACATTCTCATGGCCGATGTCCCGCTGTAATCGTTCTCATTGTCAGTTGATCTTTCATTTTTCATCAGTAGAGGTAGTATTGCATTTTTTTCGACATTTACGAAGGTAATTTATTGAATAATACACCAAGTGTTAATAATGTGAGGCGATCGAAAGAATGCTCTTGATGAGCTTCTCTATCGTGTAAAAAATAGAAAGTGAAAAAAGTGCAACAAGTGTCCACAATCGTTCTTACTTAAAAATTAGACGAATCCTTCAATATTATTATTGCCAGCGTTTCGGCTAATTCTTTCTCGATATTACAGGCAATGTAAGTAGATGAAGGATCTTGAGTATTGAAATTAAATACAGTATATATTTTGTATGACAGTATACTCATATAAAAGTTACTAAGTTTTCGATTATTTAAAAGCCACCTTTTGTGACTGACGTAACAATAGAGCGTATTGGCCCTCACTGCTGCCACTTTTAATGGATTCCTTTGTTTCTAAAGCAAATTTTTTTTTTTTTTTCGGCGTCTTACTATCGCAGATATAAGCAACAGTAACCATCTCTAAAACAACAAGTCGGGATTATTTAGTGTTTCAATCTCAAGTCCGGTGGAATTAATTTTAGTATGAGAAGTTAGGTTAGGATGTAAAAATTCTCCCGCCGGTATCAATTCGGCCGCGATAAAAGTAAATTCGGGTTAGTTAAAGTAACTAGAAAGTAAAATAAATAATATAATGGATATGGATTTTAAAGAGAAATTTCAAAGAAATCCATTTACGTCTTCAGAAACTGTAAAAAAAGGCTGATTCCTATCAGTGAACGATTGCCGTTTCTTATCAGTAAAAAAAAAATCGCCGTTTCCTGTGAATGAAAATTTAAAAAAAAGTAAGATACGTCATGGTGATAAGCCTATGAAAGCCCGATTAAACCAAAAACATTACTTTTACTTTCCAATTTTACTAATCCTTGTAAGAATCTGCATTACTGATGAAACAAATAGACCAGGGATTACAATAATTGAAAGAAAAAGTAGAATTCAGAATACATTCATGAATGAAAGATTTTGGATTGTTATGCCTGCATAATATTATTTATTGTAAGTGAACAACGTTTCTAAATTATTCATAGTTAATGCTAAAACAAGCATTTTTTTATTTTCGGATTGAATTCAGACATAGTTATTTTATTTAAAATGAATTTGAAATCCTTTTTCATTGATTGATAGTCATACTTGAAATCAACTATGCATAATCTCTATTCCATTGGTGGTGGAGACCGGCGTACAATCGGCAGTAGTTATTTTTTTTTCAACGATTTTATTAAGATTATTGGAGGAGGTTGTTGAAGAGGACCCGAGTTAAAAAAATGATATATCTCCAGCATATGGAATTGAACATATACAGTCTGAAAATAAACTCTATATACAATCTATATGTGCAATTTATATACAAGATCAACTGCGAAGTTGGGTTTATGTATAAATTGTATATAGATTGCATATAGAGTGTATGCAGACTATCTATAAAAAGATTCTTAGCACTTTTGCGTTTTGATTAGGCATTTTCGAGATAATGCGGCCTTAAAAGAAAAGAGTCAACATATTCGTTACCTTGTAACTACTCCGCAAGAATTGATGCGATCATGCATCATACATATGTATATAAAAAACGAGGGGTCAATCACTAAGTAAATGCAGCGTACATCAAATTTGAAGATTGCAAGATTTCACTGGATATCAAGAATTCTCGAGATTTCAATATTTCTTTGCAATCTCAAAGATTCCACGGAATTATAAAAATTTTACGAGATATCTCAAGATTTCAACACAATTTCTTGAGACTGCAGGGGATTTCGAGGGATTTCTTGAAATTTCAGGGAATTCCGAAAGATTTCAGAAATTTCATGAGATTTCAGGGAATTCCGAAAGATTTCAGAAATTTCATGAGATTTCAGGGAATTCCGAACGATTTCAGAAATTTCATGAGATTTCAGGGAATTTCGAAAGATTTCAGAAATTCGAAGCATTTATAGAGATGATTTATTAAGATTTAAAAAAGTTTCCGAGGTTTCAAAGGATTGCAAAGATATCGGTGTTTTTAATGTTCTTCGCCCAATGTTACGAGGCAGTGATACTTCCCCCACCACACCTCAAAATTTCGAAAGCTGTTTTCTCTCAAAAAACAATACAGATTGGGCTTGCATTTTGAGGGAATGCGCGGAAGGATGGTACAATTGGGCTAAGGTTCTGGCTCCTCAATCGATTCAGTCGTTTTTTTGTGAGAATTAAATGAAGAATAGTGCGTGAGAGACAGACCTATAGGCGTTTAACATTGGGCGAAGAAATCCCCCCCACCGGTATATATAAAGATGGTGCGCGTATTTGATAATATCGAATTCGATCAAATTATTATTGTTGTGCTCTCGTGACCTATTAATGCCCCCGTTGCCGCATTTCATCGAGGTTTCCTCCCTCTTTTATGGAAGAAGAAAAACGATCATATGCTGTGAGAAATTTCAATAACAAAAATCACCACGAAAAAAATTATTAGAAAAATATTTTCGTGAAAAATTAAGTTCATTCAGATGTTTATTTTCATCAGTTTTTCCAAACTTGAGTCAAAGCTATTGTTGCTTTCTTCTTGTGCGATTTAGTTCAGCTGTGCGTTAAGTTAAATGAATGAAAAAAAAATCATAAAAATACGATACTATAAAATCTCGGAGCTTAACGGCATTAAAAAAAGCGTTGTTATTATCAATTACGATAGTTCGCATATCACATTTACAACGCTTTCTAAAACGCTACACACAGGATCTTATCTACGTTCATGGAACATGGATAAAGTGGCGACTAATCTTTGCGCAAATTTCAAGATTAAACCATCTTTCCCCCACAATGTCCGACTACTTTCCGCACCTTGCGCGTTGATTACCCGTGGTTAAGGCTATCATCAAAGACACCAGTCAGTTCGATATAAAATGTTAACGTAGTCACGTGAAAACCAACTGTGAACATTTAACGATGTATCTTCATTTACAGAATTCAGGGGCAACTACTTCAGTGAGAAATCATCTATCCCGTTACCGGCATCACAAACCTTATTCAAAATGGAATCTATACATCGAACTATTCTTGAGAATATGAGAAGGAAAATTGTTGACGATCTTGATGTCCGAAACCGTGTAACAGACGCGTTGATAAAAGCAAATGTGCTCAAATCTGATCAGGTTGAAAGAATTATGCTCTTGTCATCTAGAGAGCAAAGAGTGCAACTTTTATTGGATATACTACCGGGGTAAGCATTATTTACTTCACACTTACAATTAGAGTTACAAATTCAAGCAAAGTCGCTCTTTTTGCTTCCTCATAGAGGAAGCTATGTTTTCATGAAAAATTTTTTTTTCGAGATTTTTACGTCAGGACACTTAGAATAGTCCAAAACGTCCAAAAAAGTGATCTAGACAAAATGTCCGGATGGATGTATGTGTGTGTATGTATACAACTCCGAAAATTCGAACGCCGATAACTCAAGAACCGTTTTGTATATCGCGCTCAAATTTGGCACACAAGTGTAGCAGCAGACCCTCTTCAACTGTAGCAATTTTCGACAAAATCCATGCGAAAATTTCGACTTTATGTCGTTTTGAATTTTTTGAAAAAAGAAGGTGGTCGCTCTAACTTTCGTAAAATTTAGTCTATTTTGCTAAATAGCTGGTTATAAGAGCAGGTGCACAGGGCCGGTTTACGGACTAGGCCGACTAGGCCCAGGCCTAGGGCGCCGCGATCTGGGGGGGCGCAAACAAATGAACATTTTTTTTTTTAACTCTACAATGCTATAAAAAATATTATCATAATTTTTTTTTTTTATTAGTTAACGAGTTGTATTTGATGATGGCGAATGTCAATCAGCTGTAGACTTATCTGCGATTCATAATCGCGTGCAATATAGTTATAAACGTAAGTAATTATCGACTCGTATTAGTAAATATAGTAAATGACAAAGTATGCCGTTGGTACCGTCGACGCAGTAGCGTGAACGTGGTTGATGGAAGAGAGAACATGAAGATTAATACTTTCATTGTAGTAATCGATCGAATCGTGGCTGAATTGTCTCGTAGAAGCGAAGCGTACGTTAATATTCATAAAACGTTCGGCTTTATCAATTGTTTACAACAATTGACAGATTGTGAGATCGCGTCGAAGTGCGAAGGGCTGCAAAAAGTATACTCTAAGGATCTCAGCGAGGATTTTGCGGAAGAATGTATTCAATTCCAAAAATTTATCCGAGAAATGGATCTTCCTCGGAGTGAAATCTCGGCGCATGCTTATTTACGTTTAATTCGTGGCAAAAAAATCGTTGCTACGTTCCCGAACATGGACATTGCACTTCAAATATATCTCACGATGTTGTCGAGTAATGCTACCGGCGAACGATCCTTTTCGACTCTGAAGCGCGTTAAAAACTATCTGAGGAATACACTGCACGACGATCGGCTCTCAAGTCTCGCATTTATGTCTGCAAATCCAGACTTAGTAAAGCAAATGAACGGTGACGAAATCATTGATCGTTTTGCGAAATTGAAGGCAAGGAAACGGAAGATTTGAACTTTGAGGTAGTAATTACAGTGCAGTAAGGCGAATTATAGCTGTTCAGAGTTTATACGAGTTTATACTTATACAATCTATAGTTTATACGTTCGAATACAATTCGGAAATGTTGCAAAAAATAAAGAACATTTATTATATTAAAATATTTAATAATTGTTGAAAAAAAAAATCGTTGTGTTAAACTTTTTTATCGAACGAAGGGGGCGCCGTCGATGTTCGGGCCTAGGGCGCTCACAGCGTTAAACCGCCCCTGCAGGTGCACTCAATTTTGTTTGGTATTGAATTTGGGTCGAATCGGCAAAATGGTTCAGATTTTATGGAATTTTGAGTTTTTCAAAAAATTGACATTATCGCTCTATTGTAACTATTGCAAAACTTGAGATAGCGAGCTCAAATTTTCTATATAAATGAAACAATATTCAGCCATTATATATATATATAATTTAGTCACGAACGGTATGAAAATTTGGTTTTATGGAATGTTGAATTATTTTTAAAAATATCCGTTATCACATTTACTTTCGGAAACGCTCTAATAATAACGAAATAACGGAATAGAAAAAGGGATTTCACAACATGTTTATTTATATAATTAAAACAAGGATGCAAAGTAGAGCCTTGCACATTGCTTCTTCATTATTTTTCGCTTTTTACAAAGCTTCCTCTATGAGGAAGCCAAAATTGAATACCATACTTCCTCATAGAGGTAGCTTTGTAAAAAGCGAAAAATAATGAGGAAGCAATGTGCAAGGTTCTACTTTTTTAATCTCTGTCTCGTGCGCATGCCCTATCCACTTTTATTACTCCCTAGAGAGAAAAACGGTTTGTTTCTACCGCCGGGAGTAATGAAAACTGTACGGCACATTCACAGCGTACTCGGCATTGGTAAAAAATTTGCAATTTTCGCATTTAAGCGCGGAAGGCGAAACATTTTCAAGTTAACATAACTTTTGGAAGAACGAAACTTTTTTCTCACCAAGAGAAGCTTAGGTATCTAGATTTTTGAAAAAATTATATCCACGGCCTGTGAAGCTCGTGTCGCGCCTCGGTATAATAAATTTGCCGTCTTTTCTTACAGTGTATAATATTGTGATCAATTTCAAATTTAACCAAATATTTTATTATTTTTATTTCAACGTATATTTTATTTCGTTATTTCGTTCGGAATTTTTTTGTTATTGGAAAATGGGTATTAAATTTCAAATTAGGCATTAAAACGCCAGAAATGCATGTTGATTTTCATGTACTAATTTAGTAATGATTGATTTATTAACCATGTGCTGCAATTTTATATGACCGGATTGGTAAAATCCATTAGCGCATACTAAATTTACTATGCAACTATATTAATGTTTATTTCCTATAGCGAGTTTTGTAAACTTCTCACCCTTTTGAGTCGGAAAAACGCAAACGTTTATGAAAAAGTGACACACCCACGTGGACAAAGCTGCAAATACGTTTCTGGGTACTTTTCAATATTAATACCTGAAATTTTCGTAACTTTGATCTTACATTTAATGTGACAATGTATATTAAATTTGACATCGGGTATGAAAATTTCAAAAATGCACCTTGATTTTCATGCACTAATTTAGTAATTAATTTAGATAATCACCGGATTATTGAAATTCATTTATCTGTATTATATTTACTATGCAAACATATTAATTTCGATTTCCTATACCGAGTTTTGAAAATTCATATACGTTTGTATCGAAAAAATGTGAAATTTTTTTTACAATGTATCTATAAAATTTCGCAAAAATCAATGTTCTGGTTTAGATGTGGACGCACAGCATTTAATACTTTCCGTGAGAGTCTGCGCCATCATTACTGGTGGTTAGCAGATGGGATCGACGAGTCGTTAAAGTCCAGAAGCCAGGACACACCGGACTTTATCCGCAGCGTACCAGAGCGTCCAAATTTGCCGTATCAACCACCACCTATTTTCAGGGAGAAAAAGGTAATGTACATAAATCTGTAAAAAGCTAAAATGCGATTGAATTACAGTTCCAAATGTTCTCTTAAGAGTAATGATTTTTTCCCTCTTGATGTGGAGTAAACGTATTATCTTTTGATTATCAGTTCACAGAGAATGGTTTTGCAATCATCTCTCTTCATTACTTTATGGATTATCAATGATAAGATATTCTTTATTCGCTACCTTCATTAAAATATCGTAATACCATATAAAACTTACAACCAATGAAATAACCCTGCCAGTAAATATTCCCTAATTTACCGATATTCATAAACAATTATTCCTTCATGCATTTTGGGATTTTAATATGGTAAGTTTCGTAAAAAATCATTGTGGTTGATCAATAAAAAAACCCTTTAATGGACTGCAATTAAAAACCACTGGTGTATCTTCGGTTTCATGTAGTAAGGACGGAGATACCTTTAGGCGAGGAAAAAATCACTGACTTTCGTGATTTCTTTTTAAAAGGAAAAAATTTCTTTTCAATTTTCGAAACATTGGGTATTTCTCATTATGATGTTCATCGCTATTGCAACGATTTTTTTATCTTTAAAAATGCGCAGATCAGGCCAGGACCTTTCGAGTCAACGCTTGTAACATTAGCACTTGTATTTTTATTTCGGGACTTTGCATTTGCACTCTATAGATGTTATATTAACATTTAATAGAATGAAAAATGTTCCGATTTTTTTAAACGGTTGAAGGTATTTCCCCCCTTAAACGCACATTTTATGGTTCAATATCTAAAAAAAAAAAAAAAAAAAAAAATGTAAAACATCTAGGTAGCAGAGATGAAGACTGCACTAGAAAATCTAGAACCTGGAGGCTACTTGGTTCTGCACGGTATGGAAGGATTCGGGAAATCATCTTTAACAGCGAGTGTTCTCGCGGACGAAGAGCTCGTATTGCGTCTGTTCAATGTACGTAACTAATTGTGAAACGTTTTCATACGTAAAAGACGTCCAATTCACGCACCTTAAACGCCCAGCACAATGCACGTCATAATCGAATATGCACTTTATTTTTACTAACAGAATAAAGTCTACTGGATCAAGTTCGGTTGCAAAAGATCGATAGAGGATGAAATATCGATTCAGTTAAATCGCTTGTATCATCAAGTGGTCGAGAGTTCCGACAATATTAATTCGAGTTTCTCGAATTTGGAATCGCTCAAACAGCATTTATTGAATTGTTTGGAAACTCACTTCCACAAAAATAATCTTCGCAATTCTCTATTAATCCTAGACGACGTTTCCAAGAATGACATCATAGAGGCGTTCGATTTTCCGTGCAAAACATTGGTCATCACCTCGGATCTTCATATCTTAGAAGACAAGACGCTTGCAATCATACAGGTGCATATCTCCTTATATCTGAGTGTGTAAATTTAAAAATAGGTATGAGTGCAGACACACCGTTCTCACAATCATTAACAATCTGCAGCGGGAAGAGATAAGAATATTAACTTTATATCGCGTGTTAAAAAACAATCCTTTTTACAAAATACCACACTGAGAAAAAAAAAGATACTGGTAACTATAAATTTATAGTGAAACTCAGTGATTTTTCAAAAAGATATTTGTACTAATTATTTATAGTCCCTGCAACAGTTAATAATAGTTGTCGTAAGAAAAAGTATATTGTTTTGAATATTTAGCGATAGATGCGAGGTACTATTGATAGAAAACATCGTCACAAGCATAGTATTCGTTGAGAAATTATTCAACAAGTTAGAAATAGTCATTGCAACAAGAGTAATTAAGTTGCGCTAACTATACGAAAATAGCTATAGTTGTATTTCGCTATATGTTCACGGTTAAAGTAACTAGGACATTACGTTAAGCCAACTATAGAATTAGTTGCAGTAACTATAACGCCTTTAATTTAACCATTAAATCAGTTAAAATAACTATTGAAATCGTTGCACGGACTAAAAATCCACAGTTATGGATTAATAGTTGACTGAAATAGCACGATTTTTCTCAGTGCATCCTGCACTTCCCGGCCTCTCTTACTGGTTGTCTTGGAGTTTACGATGTTTATATTTTATCTTAGTTGAAGAATGGTTTCACCGAATCGGAGAGTCTCCGTCTCTTCGCCGAATCATTGAATATAGAAGTCAAGACACTTCCATCAGCAGCGAAAAGAATTCACGAAGAATGTTATGGGTCGCCGATGTTAATATCCATGTTGGCAGCTGAATTCAAAAAGTTTGAAGACATGGTATACAATACGGAAAGATGGATGTCGTATTTAAATGCCCTAAGAAACAATGACCCGACAAGGTAATGCGATAACACTAATAATTTGCAATTCGCCATTTCGTAACTGTATACATTAGTTGCAGAATGCTTGGAACGGTGCAGGCGAGGCAAAACGCCATTTTCCATATGTGCATCGAGAAACTAGATGACGATGCAAAGTCGAGATACGAAAAATTGGTAATTTTCAGCGAGGACGTCAACATAACACCGCAGGTACGATAAACAAATGCCGTAATTTCTCTAGAATAATTCACATTAATATCTTTCTAACCGACAGACATTGCAAATACTCTGGGGGGATCAGTCACAGTTCCAAGCAGATCAGCACATGTTGTATTTCTGTGAAAAGTCGCTAGCAGTACGGCACCACAATCGCCTACTCAAAAGTTACATTTATGGTGTCCACGACTTGTTGCTTTGTTACATGCGGGGAAAGATAAGAAGCGATCAATTGTGCAACCTCCACAGATCCTTCATCAAAAAATATTGTGAATACTGTCGGGGAGATTATTCCAAATTGCCAGACGACAATTACAGTTTCTCCTACATCGGTCACCATCTAGAACAATCTGAGATGTTCGAGGAATTTAAAAGAATGTACTTAAATTTTGATTTCCTAAGAGAAAAAATCAATCACTCTGGTCTAAGTGATTTGTTGATTGATTTAAAAAAGTACAGAAGACTTATAACCGGAGACGATGAGGAGGTTGAAGCCAAGGTCGTGGACCTGGAGGAATTTCTTAAGAAAGAAGCAGGCACAATCGTTAATCACAAACGTCGCAAGTGTTTGGATTTGGTTCAAATTGGTCTGATTTATTCAAAATCGGGTTTCGTTGCTCAAAATGTTCGTCAAATAGCTGAAGAACAGTCGTCAAAATTGTACGTTACTTACGACAAAAAATATGGAAGCTATGAAGTCCTAGAGAGCCTAGAAGTGAGGCAAGACACGAGGGAAGCTGTCTTCCTCAATCATCCTAATAAGATTCTCATTGGAAACTCAATCGGCGAAGTTATGCTCTATAATTGCGAGACTCACGAATATAGCCTTTTTTCGGACAATCGGGATACCGAAACGAATAGCACAAACACTGGCATACGAAAGATTATCGTATCCAGCAATGGCGACTTTTTTCTCACACTCCGCGTCTCCGGTCAAGTTAATTTGTTCAATGTGAGAAGTGAGGATCAACAATCGAGCGGCTTATCATCCAGAAGAGGTCAAACTCCCAGAGAGAAACAAAGTTTTTGGATTCCTGTACACGGTGACAACATTCGCAAGGATAGCAGCCACCTACCGATTTTTATCGCAAATGAGACTATAACCGATATGGCTTTGAGCAATGATAATCGAATTGGAATTTGCACAAGCAGTGGGACTATCGAGGTATGTGATGAATTACAAAAAATTGTAAGAAAAATTCTAACATTTACCGCCATTTAGCCGTCCTTGTTTTAGCGCTAGTCTCGTATTAACTGATTTTTCAAGTATTGTTCAATATTTTTCTAGGTATGGACCATTGACGGAGAAAAGATTTTCAGTGAACGGGTGATGAAGCAGAAAGAGTAAGTACAAATTTTTAAGCGATATGAAAATGTTCAATAGCAATGAAGATGCTATTTTAACGATTATGTTCATTTTTGTTTTCTGCAGTAAAGGCGTTTTTGAGAATTTCCAGTGGGTGGCATTTGCGGAAAAGACTGCAATACTCCAGGTTATGAATTGCGATGGAAATATAAGTTTCTACAGCGAGCAAAAAGATGTGCTGACTACTTCTCATCGTTACCGCATCATATTTGCGTACAATCCAGCATTCAAAGAACATAACTTCATACTGTTTCAACCTCGACCTGCAACCACTAAATGTCTGGTTGTGGTGACCGAAAAAAGACCTTATTACCTCACGTGGCACGAATTGACCGACGGGAACGATTTAAGTCGAATACAAGGAATCTTCAGCCCGGCTTTGCGAGAGGGTACCAAAATTAATAATGTTACATCGTTTTTTACCTGCGCAGCTCTCACTGATGATGGTAAATATCTTATAACCGGGTATGCGAAAGGTGTGGTTACCGTTTGGAACGTGGACGAGATGTCGGATCCCATTATAACTTTCAGCGGAAATGTTACATCTCTTGATACTTTTTGGCTGAGTGAAGGACGTCATTTGGTGAGTTTTCTAAAAGCAATTATCGAAGAATAGTTGATTAAATACAAAATTAATCTTACTGTTACAGATAAGCGGTAGCGAAGACCGAGTGATACACAGATGGTGTTTGGAAAATTTACCCGTACGGTGAGTAAAATTATCATCTATCCAGCACGGAGAGAAATAAAATTGGTTGCCCCAACCATTGGCGTGACTGAACACGCTCCAAGCGACTAAGTTGGCTAGCCCCTCACCAATTTTTTTAGTTGGACCGACAAACCAGTTTGTCGTGACACCCAATTCGTTAGTTGTCAACCAATTCATTTGCGGGCTCATCCAATTAGATTGTCGTCCCAACTAACTCATCTGTTTCTGTAACCGACTAGTTTATTGACCCAACCAATTTTTTCGCTCGGAGCCTATTCAACCAATCATTTTTCAAAGTTAATGATTTTTTCAAGGGGCTCATTGGAATGACAGCTGCATGGAAGCATTTTGAATATAACCAGAAAAAAGTCCTTTTCCACCACTAAATTCGTCTCTTCGGTTTTATTAATTGAGATTTAATCCAAACCTTCTGAAAGTTCAGTATATAAGTTGTTGTTTCGGCAGACAAGTAATCCTTCAATGATTAAAATTTAAATAAAACATCCGAATTTTAACGCGAATTATTTAACGTGACCCGTGAGCTAAAGAGCCCCTACTGCTAATACGAACATTAATTAATAACAATTATTCACTATGTGCAGGAGTCTTTTATTTGATGCAGTAATGAAGCCGTGGGGAGAGGATGACATTGTCGCAAAAGAATCCTTCGACAACACCATCGAAGTTTTCCACGGCAATTTGATGATCGTGAAGACTGAGAAATTTGAGGGGACACTAACGCATCTGATCATTAATTCTGAAGGAAACAAAATGGTATATGCCAACAGAGTTGAAATATCAGAAAATAGTCCATTGTGGATCGTCAGTGTATTCGATATGGAATCGAAAGAAACAACCCCAATATTCAGCCTTCGCGCCAGACCTACTATGTTGAAATTCTTAAACATTGACGGAAATGCCGGCATTGTTTACACAGCACAAGAGGATTTGGGGGTGAGTCTAAACTTGCTGCAATATTTCCAACTCCTAAATTCTCTCCTGCGACAAATTTGAGAAAGTACTCATTTTTATAATATTCATGTTTGACAGATTTGGTATGGTATAGAAAGTCCCAGATCTTCAGCTTCCGGGGGAAACGTCATAAACATGCACATAGTTGATGATTCGAGAGTTCTAACGATAGCGCCGGATGCTCTAAGATTGTTCCAAGTCACCAACATGGATTGGCGCCTAAATCGTTTGGTCGACAATCCCTGTACTACAGACGACAACATGGTCTATAGCTCTATGGCGCCCAACTCAACATCTCTAACAATATTGACAGCAATGGGCTTAATGATAATGTACGAAATCGAAAACGACAATTCGGTGATTCCAGCAGAGATAAAATTATGGCGGCAGGAGTCTTCGATACCTACCTTTGATCAGAAAATTATTTGTTGTAAGTACTCGGAAGACAGCAAATATTTGGCGGTTGGTTTGGACAACGGCGGTGTATCGGTGAGCCAAAAATCGATTTACCACAGTAAAATGAAAATTGATTTGTGTTAAACAAAAAGGTTGTTCTCTGCAACTAATACTTTAGTACACGGAGAGAAATTTCTGTGTTGTGACAACGTGAAACGAGGACAACACAAATCGTTACGTTAGGCTGACAAATCAGTTTTGTTCGGCTGACCAATCTTTTTGTTGCCCTAACAAAAAGATTTTTGTTGTCACCGTTTTGTGTTGTCACGGCACAGAAATTTCTCTCCGTGTGCACTGAGAAAAAAAATCGTTAGGACCAACAAAACGTGCGCTCGTGGGCGGCGAAAAGTATATTCTTTTGATCGAATGAAATATGTAATTAATCGAAGCAGCAGCTTACAGAATCCAAAAATGATTCAATTACCATTGCCAAATATTTTGTCCAGTCGACAAAATGTTCTTTTCGCCACCCGCAAACCCAGATTTTGTTGGTTCTAACGATTTTTTCTCAGTGTATTACCAGTTACGAACAACTATTTTATATTTAACAAATGAATTCTTTTTAAGACGAACAGTTCAGAGAATTTTTTATATGAACAGAAATGAAATTTCTATTAATTTAATATAATTGCATTGATTCAGGTTATTGATGTACTGACACGCGTGAAAGTTTATGAACTTGATTTTCACTGCCACGAAGTGAATAGCCTTCACTGGTTGCCCAGTTCCATTGGACCTCCGATATTGTTATCTGCAGACCGGAACGAGGTGGCCTGGTGGATCATAAACGCGGGATTAAATGAAAAGCAGAAAAATCAACACAATCGTAAACATCCGTTTAGAAGTGCACTTAATACGCTCTCGGAATCGAATGGTACAAGCCAATCCAGCTCTGGCCTAGACAGCCACAATTCTGGCAATCAAGACATCAACAACAATGCTGTTATTTTCTGGAAAACGAAAACTGCAAGGTATTACAATAGACATGATCTCCTGTCGGTCGTTCCATTGCCATCGACTCTCAAACTGAAATTGTGTGTCTCGAGCGACTTCACCAAACTTTTATTTATCGACGTACACGGTTCTGTCTACAACTTGAAGTTTATTAATTACACTTAGAATCCGTTCGTTGCGATCGTCGTAGTCGAATTAAATCTATTAAATCGCGAGATTAGACTGAGAAAAATGAATGTGATAATTTGCTGAATACAGTGAATTCTATAAATATAATGACTTGTGCCATAGTATAGATGCTGATTACATTATTTATCGTTACCGCAATTGTAACGACATAATTGTCATCTCAGGGAAACATGTGTTTAGTAGAATTGACCATTCATTTTTCTGCATGTAAGGGAATTGAAGTTAAAATAAGAAGAAAAAAAAAAGAGTTAAGAGGCAGTTCTTTTAATTGCTTGGCAAATAAGGCTCAAATTTATGGAGAATACGCGAAATTATGGTTGAAACAAGCCAAGCTTTCTGGCTTCACGATATTCAAAGCTGATTTTTAAAAAGACGTGGAAAAACCAAAACTCAGGTTATGTTCAAGAGAAACAGACCTACAGGCATTTAATGTTGAGCGATGAAATACTCACGGGTATATCACTGCCTCTTAACGCCAAAGAACAATTGCGTAATAGTACATTACGATACGAGTGCGAAAAAACTTTTTCTGACGTGTGTTAATTTGCAGCACGAGCCGAAGGCGAGTGTTGCAATCACACGAGTTAAGAAAACGTTTTTCGCATGAGTATCGTACAAAATTTTATTTCCCGAGGTGTGTAAACGACGTTTGACGCACGCGAAGCGTGCGTAAAACCGCGTTCTACGCACTGAGTGAAATAAAGTATATTATGGTGCTGTAAATGAGTCATATATGTAGACCGGTCAGGTCTGTATGCTAGCACAAATAGCTGTCAAAAGTTCTTTATTGAAGTTAATCCAAAAGCTTGAGAGGAATCATTGACCTAAGCTGTGCTAGTCGAGTCGATAAACTAAATAACGTAATTAAAGGACATATTTATATTTAAACGGTGTGATAATTATGGCACATATCCATGATAATATTTGAATATTCCAAACCTAACTTTTAATCAAATTTACGCAACGTGACAAGAGTCACGATTTGAAGTTTCTGTTATCTTTTGTCAAATGTGTTTCATTCCATTCCAGAAGTAAGACTATGATTTTCAAAATTTTATCGAGACTGATTTCTTTTCAAGATTCAGTAATGCAGTGCTTTCTTAAGATGATATGACATACCGAATAATCCGCGAAGTGAAAGAGGTATGACTGCAATTTTTTATTAACTTTTCAGAATTGATTGATAAAAAAAAAGGAGTGCAAGTTTTTTTTGTTACCGACCGTGATAAGTCACTTTATCCTTAACATGACTATACGAATGTGTACCTTTGTACTATTTTTATTTTTATTTATTATTCTTATTAATATTAGACAGAACGTGAGTGATGATATACTATGGGCAAAATTAACAAGGACATTGTTCATTTCGTCTATAATAATATTCTCGTCCGCATACAACATTCACGTTAAGGCGATATAAAACAACTTTCGAAAATGCAATCGGTATTAAAAACTGTATTCGTGTTGCTTCAGAGCTGGTTAATATTTTAAGTAGAAGCAAATTAGCTTCAACTCCGTCTATCTACTCTGCAATGTAAGCTAATTCGCTTTTCTCTAAAATATTACTCAGCTTTCAGTACAGATGATTACAGTTTTTGATACCATCTAGGCCTGGGGCAACAGAAAGGACGATAGTCTGTTTAAAAAATTTAAGGTAAAATTAATACACGGTGTAGGAATCTCGTTTACAGAAACGGGTATAGAAAATTTACTACACGAGTATAACGTAAAATTGCTACTTATGTGCAGGTAGCTCTTTTACATAAACGGGTATAGAAGATTTACTACGCAAGTGTAACATAAAATTGATGTACAATTCTGCTAAATTTGTTACAAAAGTCGTATTAGTTGATGCACAGTCTTCTAAATTCGTTGATAAAGTTGCGTTTTGAATATAAGTTAACTTGAATTTTACCACACGTACAATGAATTTTCATTTTCTTTCGTATATTAAATTGAATTTCCTATACGGGTTTAGTATAAGCTACTATACAGTATATGAATTTTCCAAATATTTTTAACACAAATTTTTAAAGCACAAGGTTTTGTTAACGTGAATGTTGTATAAAAAAAAAGAGAATATTTTATTTTCATTAATTTTAACCGACAATAGCTCATATCGAAATAAGGTGTATATAATGGTGGTTTATATTGAACTTTATACTTGTTTTAGTTTCATTGGTTTCCATTTGCAACTAGAAGGTTATTGTAGTACGCTCGCTTCACGGTCTCGTAGTAGTTTTAAATTGATCGTTGGTTTTTAGGAAATTTTACAACAAAACTGAATCTGGTTGGTTTTCATAATCGAACTTAAAATAAGTACAGATTGAGATACAGTTCAAATATAGAATAATGCCGCCCTGGTAGTCATTACAGTAGGAGGCTTATAATATTCTGGCTGTGAAAAGGAGTACCGGGGAAAAAACGATCTAATATGATCATATATAATTCATATCTGATTGATCAGATCCGAAAAAATGGCGCGATCTGATCATAACTGATCAGATCAAATCGGATGTGATCATATCAAATCAGACCTTTTCATATATTACAGCATGACAGCATGATCTGATCACATCGGGACCTATCTGACCAGATAGGTCCATATCTGACCAGATCTGGTCAGGTCACCTCGGAAGGACGTATCCAACCATATCTGATCATATCTGATAAGACGTTTTTTTTCTAGCAACTACATGCTATAAATCAATTTAAATTGTGGAATTTTTGTTACAATACCTTCTTTTATTTCGTCTTCGTAGCGGAATGTTAAAGGATTTAAAAAAAAAAGTCCATCGCGGGAATCGAACACAGACCGAGAGCGGTAGAATCCTAAACCACCAAAAATTGCGCGATGATCAATTCATACCTTTATAATGTGAACATGTGAATTGTGTATGATTCAGCAAATAATCGAGCCGTACATTGTGAAGATATCAATTTGCCATCGCGTTGATTTTTTCGTCATTTTTAAACATTATGGCGCACATTCCGTGAAATTTTGAGTAAAATGAAAATGGCCCCTCACAACAAAAAAAAAGATACTATTATTATGCCAAAGAATGCCTGAAAATTTATCTAGGTTAATTTGGAAACATTTTTTCCAAAAAGTATACGCGAATTCTTACATTTTATCCTGGAACATTTTTGCTGTGTCATAGATAGTTTTAAATTGGCAGCGAACGGGAAAAAAATAAAAATAAAAAAAGCGTATTTTATTGTGGAAAACCTATGAGGATCAAACATCTGAAATAACTCGTATGTGCTCGGGGAACTCTAAATACTCTGGAAAAAAATTATGAACCCACTCTACGAACATTAAAAATCAGGGTGGCGCGCTTCATATGGAATGCCTCATATGTACCAGATATGAATCAGATCTGATTATATATGAACATGCATGACTATATCTAAGTCCATAGCGGTTCATATCTGGTCAGATATGATCCCGCATGAACAGATATGTGCAGATATGATTATATATAAACAGAACCAGTCAGATACGATATCAGATATGATGAGATATGACTCTATGCATGCAACACATGATCGTATCTGATCAGATATGGTCATATATGAGTTCATATCTGGTCAGACATTGCACCATACCTAATGTCGGTGAAGTTTGAAACGTTTTAAAGTTGAAACGGTATTCGACTGTTTCTGCCAGCGCCAGCGATGCCAAAACGGTTTCAGACATGGTTTTTAATTTATTACTTAATGAAGGAGGAACTTGTCCATATTAAGATAATCGTTTTCGGATGGAAAAAACTCTTCCGGTTATTTTAAGGTTGTTGATATAAAAAGTAAAAGTAATGCCAGCTTCTTAAAAATTTTCCAGTACGTAGATAAAGAGTCTCCGCATCGACTGCAAAAAGATTGACCTAGGTAATAACATTTGTTTTCGAGGAATTAAACGTCAAAGTTAACACAAATCCCCTCTAAAATGCATACGGTATATCGCCGATCACATTTATCGAACGATATTTTCCAACCGTGAAATGTCAGCCTTATGAAAAAAACACACACTATATAGAAAAAAGGACGAGGATAAAGATTCGACGAAAAATTATAGGATTATAATTTATTTAACGGAGATTTCGCGCAAAAACTAAGCGACTTGGCCGCTTCGCTTGGGAACTGAATACGCAGCTGTCTCTCTCGCATAACGTCCGCACCGCACGCCGCGCGCCCCCTAGTCGCCCCGCCGCCTCACTCCGCAGTTCCCGCCTGATCAACAACCTTAAGACCACTACCAAATTGATAGACCCTGCGGAAGACCTTCATATCGGTGAAAAATCAGGCTCTCTGATGTGGTCATCGCACCTTTAACAATTATTTTCCACATGAAGGCAGGGTTCGTCCACTTTAAGACAAGCGTTTTTAGTCGTAAAAATGTCACCCGGTCATTTTAAGACCACTATGAAGTCAATAGACCCTGCGGAAGACCTTCATTTTTGGGAAAAAATCACACCCTCTGATAAGTTTGTCAGATTGGCAGAATTTCCATGAGACTTTCGTCCCGCAAAACAGTCATGGAATGCACTCCTTTTCATGCCCGAGTTACAAAACATTATATGTCTAACATTGTTGGGTATTACATTATTTAATTATTATTTTGTTCAAATACAAAATTTAAACTTGCTATCTCAAGTGTTGAAAAAGTTAAATCGATAACGTGAATTTTTCACAAAATTCTAAACTCCATGAAATCGGGACTGCTTTTACGATTTTGGCAATATTAATAATACTTGCACTTATGAAGAAAAATGAAATCTAAAAGAAAACTTCCTTTGTGAGGAAGCGAAAGAAAATGAAGTTCAAAATAAACTACCTTTATATTTACTGGCAAACTTTTAATACTTACAGTCAGAAAATGCATTTATTATCCACTTATCGTAATTGTATCGCATACAATGCATATATCAATCAGTCGATTGAATTTTTCACAATGTTTATATGAAAACGATGCAATATGATAGCAGGATTTAATTTTTTTATTACGACGAGGAGAAACTCGCGGGTTTGTTCGCTAAATGTATTCCGACATGAACTCTCAGTGTGCGTACTGAATGTGTAATGATAACAGTCCAAATGTCAATCTTAATTTTCCGTTTGTTAATTCCAATGTATGTTTAGAAAAGACTTGAACATTCGACTTATCAAAAATTATATTGTGTAACAGGCACTGTGTGATGAACCGCACCAGTATGATAAGTCGCACAAAACACATCTGTATTGAACACGGGCAACTGCATACAAATCAACTGGACACGTTACCAGTTCGACACGGCATAACTCGACACAGTACTAACTGGACACGGCAGAACTCGACACAGCAAAACTCGACACATCACCAACTGAAAAGGACGCACTCGTCAATTGCGTCTGTTCTTTTGGGTCTGTGTCCAATTGGAACGAAGTTGGATTACCAAACGTCTCGTCTGTGTCCAACAAAGCTTGTGTTCATTTGAGCCACTGGACAGTCTTTCGGTGTCGAACTGATGTTTGTCGTGTTTTGTTGTGTCCAGTTGGTGATGTGTCGAGTTTTGCCGTGTCGAGTTCTGCCGGGTCAAACTGGTAACGTGTCCAGTTGATTTGTATGCAGTTGCCCGTGTTCAATACCGTCTGTGTTTAGTTGGGATATGTAGGATCAAGCCACTGCCGTAGTATCGTAGCATCAGCTATGTTCGTTTAAGGTAGTTATGTCAGGAAAGCAAATCAAACTGATGTTCATGAACTTTTGGTCTATTGTAATTGAGCTATTCAGCTTTACTTCGCCAAAATGTGTATAGTTCTTATCGATAAATCTAATAAATAATGAATACTTGAAAATCGATCTTTTTACACGGCGTTTACGGGAGGGTAAGCGAAATTAATCTTTCAATCGAGAATTAACATACTTACATCAAAGATAGAGAAAACATAAAAAGTACCGCAATTTCGAAAGTTATTTGCGAATTTTAGCGTATCATAAAAAAATGAAGTCACCGGACATATGTTAAAATAAACTAATATTAAAATGCACTATTCCGGACCAGACCTAACCTGGGTGTCATCCGATTTTCGAGATGTCGTCGTAAAAGCGAAGTCAAATTCGCACTGAAAAAATAATTTACTTGCAAATAATTGTGTCAACCTAATTGCAACAAATTCTCGATTATTTTTGGTATTATCATTGTCACGGTCAAAATGCAATATATATAATAAATTTTGGATGTCATATAGATGCTGCTATCTATGACTCCGGAGTACTGACATAGCTACCTTAATTGCCACTTATCTGGCTGGGTATCTCCGATTTTTTACCAATTTTTAAAAAACTGAATTTCCGAACACCTTGTCTGGACATAAATGGTCCACTGTATAGACAATAGGTTAATAAACCACATGTATGCGTACAAAGAATTACAATTCGATGATTAAAAAAATAACGGCACGTTTACGTACAATAAAATTGTCATCGATAGTATATGTTAAAAATACGTAAATAAATCTATTTATCCACAATGTTTTATAAAGTGAAAAATATTTATAATAAAATTGTTCAGAAACGTTGAAAGATATTGTCTATTCCACCACACCTAAATTTACGTGCACATTGAAAATACCGTGAAAATTATACAGAATATACATACCCATACATACCCATGCATGCGGTATTCCACGCATAATAGGTTTTAGCCGCAGGTCCGAAAACCTTTCAACCGTCAAGATTATCATTTCCCTGTACATTTAAAAAGACTTCCATATAGTTATGAACCCCAATTAATTATTGGTGTTTGTTGGATCCTGACCAAAAAATTTTGAAAAATTTATTTTCCGTACCTATAATTGTGCATATATTGAGTGACAACAGAGCAAAAACAAAACCTGACCACTGTTTTTCAATCGAAAAAAGCGCTGTTTTCAATAATGCAAATATAATAGTAATTCAATTTGTTAAAAAATATCTACAGCCCAAAAATTAAATAAAATGTTTATTTTTTTCTGCCCCCTGGGTCTACTTAAGAATGTAGGAGCACAATGGGGTGCTCAATTTCCTGAAAAGTGAGAATTCAGAGAGAAATTCAAACACCTCGATTCTAAAAAAATGTATACGTATTTAGAAAATTTAACGAATCATTTTCATTCGAAAAAAAAGTTAGGTTGACGGATAATTTGTTCAACAATTTTTTTTTCACCTACTTATTGATAACATTTCGCAATTATTAATATGCAAAATGAATCTTTTCCGCACCTTTTGTATGCTTGATTTTTTCAGATTTTTATTCCATCGAGGAGTGTTCGAATTTCTCTCTGAATTCTCACTTTTCGGGAAGTTAAGCACCCCATCGCGCTCCTACATCCTTAATTTTGTCAAACATTTTCCCGACCATAGTTCAACATGTTATAAACGTTCGATAACATTTTTACATTACCCTTTTTGTCCTTTTTGCTGTCCATTAAATGAATTTAAAAAAAAGGCGAGCTAAAAATTCAAAAGAAGATGTTGAACTGTGTTCAGTAAAAAAGAATTTATTAAGCTATATGCAATTCAATGTACGGAAAATATTTTTTATTTCACTCGGCGCAAGAAACGCGATTTTACGCGTTTTTACATGGATAAATCGTCATTTTAACTTTTGTGAAAAAAAATTTCATATGATACTCGTGCGATAAACATTTTCTTAATTCATGTGATTTAATCACCTTTGGCTCGTTGTTTTATCGCTAACTTGTATCGTAAAGTACTATTTTTTAACTTTTTCAAATAGGTCGCAACAAAAAGAAAATCAAGAATTAATTAGGTTCCATATATGAGTCTTTTTAAATAGTAAAAAAAATTGCCGAACCCGCGGCCAATACCTGTCCCGCTATCCGTGGAATACCCCATCTGTATCCACCACCTAACGCGAAGTTACGAAAATAGCATTTACAAGCTTCGTTATTGCGCCAGGTATTACTTGGCAACCGTTTGAGTTATTTGGTTTTGAACTCTAGGCCAATGTCAGGTGACACCCGCATTCCCTCGTAGTACATGTGTCTAAGCGCTTCACTATTCCCGCCAACGGATATCCGCAATGTTATTATTCTCAATCGACGACCCTCCCAGCTTCCCGATGCTTAAAGACCAAATATCAACTCTGCCAACTCACTTCTTTGTCTAAACTTAATTCCTCTGCAATTTTACCAAAATCCAAATTGCTTCTATGTTGCGCCAAAATGTCCCGCTAACGGATATCCTCAATGTTATTGTGCTCAAACGACGACCCTCCCAGCCTCCTGATGCTTAAAGACCGAGTAATAACTGTCTGTCAACTCACCTCCTTGTCTAAACTTCATTCCTCGGCAATTGTACAAAAATACAAATCACTTCTACGTTGCGTCTGTATTTCCCGCTAATGTTACGCCGCATGTAAACAAACAACTGCCAAACCGTAAACCGATCACGCATCGACACGTCTCTTGCAGTACTAAACCTCTGACGTCGCGCCGCTGTACTAATTCATAGAGTTTGGAAATCTAAAGAAAAAAAACCGTTACCTTATGACCGCGTAAACAATAAACTGTCAAATCGTTAGACAAACGCGCATCGACATGTCTCTTGCAGTACTAAACCTCCGACGTCTCGCCGCGGTACTAATTCGTGCAGTTTGCAAATCCAAAAAAAAAAAAAAAAAACCCGTTACCCTACGGGCCGCGTAAACAATAAACTGTCAAATCGTCAGACAAACGCGCATCGACATGTCTCTTGCAATACTAAACCTCTGACGTCGCGCCGCGGTACTAATTCGCGCAGTTTGCAAATGCAAAAACAAAAAACAAAACAAACCGTTACCCTATGGCCGCGTAAACGATAAACTTTCAAATCGTTAGACAAACGCGCATCGACATGTCTCTTGCAATACTAAACTCTGACGTTGCGCCGCGGTACTAATTCGTGCAGTTTGAAAATCGAAAAAAGAAAAAATGAACCGTTACCCTATGGCCGCGTAAACAGTAAACTGTCAAATCGTTGGACGAACGTACATCGACACGTCCCTTGCAATACTAACCCTCTGATGTCACGCCATAGTACTAATTCGTGGAATTAAAAAAAAAATAAAAAAATAAGAAAAATCGTTACCCTATAAAAGGTATATGGCGGCGTGCCTAGAAATACGCACGCACGTGTTTGCGTTCCTTTCCACACGCTACGTACCGGGAAGCTCGACCTTGAAGAGGTAGACCACGCTATCATCCATAGCCGCGCACAGGCGCACTAAACTACACGAAGTGAGTGACGAGAATCGCGTGAGCGGGCGGCAGCAGCAGTAGCGCATGGCACGTCAAGACTTCGGGAGGGAGAAAAATATGGTGAGAAGTGGGAGAATCGCGCACGCGGGCAGCTGGTGAAACTCTCGTCATTCCGTAAAGTCAAACGCTGTCGCGCGGTTCATCGACGTGATTCCTCGCGTACGTTGAGTGTACAAATAGGTCCATCAGTTTATCCTCTGACAGGGAAACAAAAGGAAAGAGTGTGATTTCCTCCACGTGTCACACTGTCATCACTCACCTGTGTGATTTCAAGTTATTTTTTTAAATTAAATTTTCTCACATAATACCCGGAAAAGGATGTCGCTGGTCTACCGAAACTCGATGAAAGCTATTGGCAAAGTGGTGCCCGAGAAGCTTCAGCCTCTCTGGAATCATCCAGCAGGTGAGTCAATAAACGAGTTAATTTAGTTCAATATCCCGTTACTAGAATCGATAATATACCAAACGCTCGAGATGATGATAACTTTTTCGTAAGAGCTCTCAACACGCTTTCGCGTAACAATGATGTTGAAATCGGGTCAAGGACAGTAGACACTGCTCGAACCACGCTTGTACATTTGAGCATGGAATCAATGTTTTAAATTCGTGCTGTCACGAGGAAAGTATTGTCAGCACGATTGTATATTCTTTCTTTGTATTGCTCTAAATTCATGTGTATCGACGACTATTGAATTTATATTCGCTACTGCTTGGCATATATCCACAGTTCGTAATTTTTGGTACCTTATGCAATTCGTGAGAACGGCTGTCTGTGAATAGGGGTTTTTTTCCGTGCACGTAATAAGATCTTAAAGAATTCTATTGCAACGCTTGTATTTCAGGTCCGCAGACCATATTTTTCTGGGCACCTGCTTTTAAATGGGTAAGTCTCTTAGTATCCTCTACATTTTTCTCATTATCAAGAATCGCGGTAACGACTCGACGCCAAGTTAAAAAAGAAATTAATATAGCCTTCACACGACAATTTTCTATCTGATTAATTATTTCAGCTATAATTTAAATGTGTTTTCACTGAAAAAAAAAATGTCATTGTTTCAATAAATCCATTGTTTACGGACTGCCAAAAAAAGTATTTTTGAATTGAGTCTCTAGTTCTTATTCGTTCAATCCCATTTAACATTGAAATAATAAAATATTATTTTGCTTATTTTAGAGTTATTGTTTCGATCTCGTATGAAATTGGAGGAATCAGAATTCAAATTAAGTTGATACCGCTTGTTTTTGGCAGCCCACAAACAATGAATTTAATGAATCAATGACATTTTTTTTTCCAGTGCTGGACTTTGATGTTAGCTAATTTGGTTTGAACGAAATCTGTTCAACGCAATTTGCAACTATTTGTTTGATGTCTGTTTGAGTGGTGGTTTGGCTCTCTTCGATTTCCGCAATCTCAACGTGTCGAGACTTGGCAACTCGAGCTACTGATAACGTTGAACCGCAATCTGCCACTAGTTTCTCAATCGTTATATTTCCGCGTGTCTGATTGCACATCGATTAGAGGTCTTTCCGCGAGAAAGACCTAATAACATGTAGCTTCATTCCCTCCATCACGAGGTGTTACAACATCGCGTAAATCAAATTACAACCGAGCTCGAAATTCACATTTCTCCACTCAAATGTCGGAATTCGCCGACGATTTACCGTTGCGCAACAAATCTGCGCGGTCACGAGTCACGCACACACACACTCGCGCACGACAATGACCTGCAATTGTCGTTAACTCGTGTGCACCACGAGTTGACGGACAGTTACGCACTGAAATGCAGACGATCGACTATCCAATTACATTTCGCACGAGTGACATGTTGACTTGAACAAATGAATCTCCAAAATCCCAATTCTGATTGTATTTTTATTAAAGAACATGCTAATGATTAAAAACACTGTTAAAAATGTTGATATAATCAACATACATTTATCGGAAGATCTTATGTATAAAAAGGTATATTAAACTTACAATCATATTCTAATATTACGTTACTTTTATATTAAGCGATCATTTTTTTTAAGTGTTTAATATACCATTAATTAATTTAACATCATACCGTAAATTCAATTTAAAATATCGGTTTGGCATATTATAAAAACTTCCGATAAAACTATCCTAACTTCCATAATGCAATTTTTGACCGGGTATATGCCATTTGATCCGTAGTTTAACCGATACGACATAATAACAAGTTTTAGTAAACAACAACAAAAATGGTATTCTCAAGCAGTATAATGGCACGCATAATTCTATACTGCTTATTTATTTTTTTTTATTTTTTATTATTGATTTCTTCCGTATGCCTTCTTCAGGCTTTTACGTTTCCCCTCTCCCCTTTTCCCGTTCCTTCATAGAGACCCCTCTAGAGTGTTGTCCGCAGCCACTCATCCTAATGCACTACTGTATCGCATTTGCACGAGGGCACAGGGAAACTGCAGAAAACCTGGCCGATACAGTCGGCTTTATTTTTACTGAGTATCTACTGTATGAGAATACATTAGAAACTCAGAAAAACTACCTCCCGCTCAGCAGTTGGCGAGGAAATCAGTGCAAGGCTAAGCGGTCACCCATCCAAGTTATGACCGCAAATAATGCTGCTTAACTCTGGGGACCGCCCAAGCCACACACCGACCGCGCGTCCACTGCTGTCGGTCTATACTGCTTATTTAATTAATAGCCAAATAGTTGAAGTTACGAAAAAAAAGCAGCCCAATTTTCAAAAATACATAATATCTACCGAATTTATTAATTTAGCCATCAAATTAATAATTAATAGCTGCGATTTTAAGCATTTAGAATTTTAAATTACATTTAGCCTCCGGGAAATGTGAAAAAAAAAAAAAAAAAAAAAAAAAAAAAAATACAAGAATATGACATTCACCTTACATAATATCTAAATAATTACATCTAAAAAAAAGCTCTTTTCTCTAATAATTTATAAAACCGGTGAGCATCATATTATACACATGAATATTAACTATATACCTAACACCTTTTAGCTATTGTGTATTTTTATAGATAAGATTATTTTTACGTTACGATAAGCGTTTTTATATTTCCATCAGGGTTTGGTGCTGGCTGGAATAGGTGACTTGCAGAGGCCAGCTAACAAAATTTCCATAAGTCAATCAACCGCGCTGGGACTCACAGGCGTTATCTGGACACGATACTCTTTGGCTATAACACCGAAAAATTGGAGTCTTTTCAGCGTGAATCTTTTTGTGGCTTTCACAGCCCTTTATCAAGTAGCTCGAGCGGTCAAGTAAGTATTACTGTCATCATGCAACGTAGTTCGTTGCCGGACGGGAAAAAAAATATCATGTTAAATTTAATTACATATGTTCCGTGTGTGTGTGTGTGTGTGCGATCCGCATCAAACAATATCGTCACGACTTATCCGAACTTCCTTTGCCACGGCCAACTTATAGTCGCGGACGCATGCATAACCGGTGCCAGAAATGACCTTTTCCCACACGAGAACCGAAGCCTCGCTTTATTTTTAGACCTAACCACTTCTCGAAGCTGTTTAAGCAAAGACAAACCTGTCTTTCGATCGCTAATAAAATTTTCTCTCTAATCGTTTCAGATATCAGCGAGATCTTGATGCTGCAGCTGCCACGACGTCAACGCCCCCGAAAGATCATTGACGACGATAAATAAGCGCAACACATTCCTAGATAGCGAATATATAACATATTCTAAATATATACATATATACATATATATATATATATATATATATATTCGTCAAGGACAACTGCTGCACCCGACGCAACAATTATGTACACGGACAATTATGTTTTAGGATATCCGAATCGCTCGACAAGAACTCTGATAGACAAAATTACGAACGAATTTTCGCGTAATTATATGTTCACGTCGAACATAAGACGGGAGGAAACAACGAAACAACAAAACATTATTATAACTTTGATGAGACGCGACGAAACGCTGGCACGTTTCGCAAGTCTTGCTCATTATCACGAAAATTCAGTAGATCTGAACGAACCACTTCTCGACTCTCGATTGTCGATAGACTTAATAGGAAGATAATTAATAATTAGTTATATATTGTACTATAATGTACATTCGAGAATGAAGGAAAAGAAACTGTTGTTTATTACGATAAAGACGGTTGCGGGTAATTGAAGAATTGTTGGGGATCAAGTAAAGGAAATGTGCCAAACTGTGATAAATAAAGAGAGAGTGAGCGGCTAGTAATCGGCAGTTGATTGTTGAAATCTAGTGAAGACTATCATAAAGTAAACTCAATTTTTTTCTCTACACACAAAAGAAATTAACAAGCTCGAAGGTGATGATGTACTTTTTGAGACTCGGGCTATACACGAGGTGCATTTCCTTACGGATGTACGAACAGATTTTCAAGTGTCGCCAGAAGGAGCTACAGGGACCATCTCCTTCTGGGTTCCTCAAACACAAACTTCTACCTCTGAGCCTCAAAGTTCAACACACTCAGTAAACGCATATCACTTGTATGCGTTTACTCTGTACAGTTAAATCTCGTCGAGGAGTCGAGTAAAATCTCGAAACTGTGCTATCGCACTATAATACAATTTTAATTGAATCCTATTGTAAATCGTTCACGCGACAATCGCGAAATAAAGGCGTGATTATTTATACTATTCTGTTATTTCGACCTTTTGCCAATGACCTCGGCGAATTTTTATTTTCGCTCGTTATTTTTTATTCGGTATAAATAGTCAATTGAAATTATAGTCATTTTTCATTGGATCTATAAATATATAATATGTATTTTTTAGGCATTGTAAGCGGCAACAGCAGTTATAAATAACCATTATCATAAATTCTGAAGAAATGCATAATGAAAGAGGAATGATTAATAGACCACGGGAATTCTCTAATTTGATTTATTCATATACTTAATGAAGAAAAAATGCCTTCACAGTCATTATAGGTAAACATAGTCTATTGGTAAAATGTTTGTATATTGAAAATAGAATACTTAACAATAATAGTCCAGGATAGGATCTTGTATATCGAATGTATATGGTATACACGATATACAAAACGTTTTGCTGCATTCTATGAATATCATATTTCTTTAAGTATTTACTTATAGCACAATATATATTCTATGTCATTTTTTCAATGTTATATTACGTATGTGTCTAAAGTTTTAGGCTGGTTTGCCAGATGCTTGGATCGTAATACAGGTTTTTGAACCATAATCTTTTTAATTTCTATAAAATCCAATCTCCTCTACCGAGTTTTATCAAATTTAATAACTATCACCGGTCCATATCAGTTTTTCCTAGTAGAAAATTTATGTTGGAACGACATCAATTTTTCGAAACATTCGAAAACCCCATAAAATCCTATACGCATTATAGATTCGGCTCAAATTAAACACCGATGGCGCATTCACATTACTTAATTTGTAAATAATTATTTAGATCGATCGTTAAAAATGTAGGGCAACTGGAGTCCGCACACATACTTTTAGGGAAACAAAGAGAGGAGCTTAACACAATCGGAAAAATAAGTTTCCATAAAAGTAAAACTTTGCACATTGCTATCCACGCTATGAGAAAGTACGTAACTCAATTTCGACTTCCACATAGAGGAAACTTGATATAGTACGTCGAGCCAAAAAAATGAGGAAGCAATGTGCAAGGTTCTAAGTTTTCAATCTTTTTGTTAGGAGGCTTTTATTCGATCACAATCAATATCGTTCGATAATTCTATTCGACCAACGTGCAAAATGACAGGCAACTTACCCAAAACGGCGGAAAATTGTAAAACGTACCAAAACAAATAATCTATAAAACTTGATCTTTTTGGTGGATTCTCACTAAATTGAGTATCAAGCATCGACCCATACTGTTGGAGTTTTATGCAAAATTTTACATCAGTTGCTTGATCCGTTCGCAACTTGTAGTATTTTCAAACAAGGATGCAAAGCAGAACCTTGCATATTGCTTCCTCATTATATTTCGCTTTTTACAAAGCAACCTCTAAGAGGAAGTATGGGAATTGATTTTGGCTTCCGCATAGAGGAAGCTTTGTAAAAAGCGGAATATAATGAGGAAGCAATGTGCAAGGTTCTGCTTTACATCCTTGTTTTAAATAAATATAAATAAGCGCATACTCTCGCTTTGTGAAAATATAATAAGGACAAACGGTCTAGAAACTCCCTCGAATACTCTATCTTCTCTGGTTTTTTTTTTTTTTTTTGTAGAACACGATGGAAATCGGTGGTTTCCGAAATTTCATTGGGAAGCAAGGATATGGCTAGTTTATACGACATAAATCGCTACTTTTTGCAATATAGACTGTACAACATCGCTATGAAAATATCCTATCGTTCAACATTTTTGGGCTATATCTGACGTATTTTTCTGTTAATCATGAATTTGGTACTCATTTAACTCCCAGCTCGATATTTGATACCGAAATTTGCATCGCAGAAAAAAATCAGAAAATTTAAAAAATCAAAATCTCATAAAATTTTAACGTTTCAACCGATCTTAACCAAATTTAATAGGGATCACCGGTGTATGAAAGCTCACATATATACCAGATTTGAGCTTAATATCTCGAAAATTAAAAGAGTTATCGCGTTAACGGACATTTTTGAAAAAATTCAAAACCGCGTAAAAATTTAACGATCATGGGGATTTTAACAAAAATTGGTATAAACGATGAGAATTAACCCCTCTATTTATGGTGTAAATTTCTAGAGTTATAAAGGTTTACATTTTTCGAGTGTGTAACATACACACACATACAGGCATTTTTTCTAAATCACTTTTCTCGATGTTTTGGATCATTCTGAGTGTACTGACATGAATAGCTTGAAAAAAAAAAAAAATTTCACGAAAACAAAGCTTCCTCTATGAGGAAGCAAAAAATTATGAAAATATTAATTTTATGGAATCTAAACTAATTAATATACCAATACCAAAGATCGCATCACTTTGTTTAATTTTTTTTTTTAATCTTTGAAATCTCGTAAAATCTAAATCTCTTCAGCGATTTTCATAATATTAATACCAAAAGTAAAAATTGGCCAGTATGAAACTAAAATTTGTGCTGATTCGGTCGAGTAGTTCATAAGCTATGGTCGAGGGGCCATTCACTTCCTATTTAGATGCACACAAGATTTCAATGAGTATCTGATTTCATGCGATTTCCCGTATGATTTCATTCAGTGATTTAAAAAACTTCGTGATTTCACAAAGATAATATATTTTCGGGTGATTTCACAAGGTCTTAGTAATAGTAGTATATTTATTGACAATAATGACCGATTACGCTTTACATATATGCAAATTACAATTTTATAACTCATTGGTATCGACAGTGGTATTGACAATAGGCCATCGACCATGGCCCTTCAGCCCCAAGATCTTATTTTTTCGAATTTTGATTTCATACCAGTGGATATCAGTAAGAAAACGCTTCCATTTTCGGAAAACTCAATAGAAAATTACTTTTGCAGAGTACTCAATATGGCATCAAAAAAAAAAAAAAAAAAAAAAAAAAAACACTTGGAGCTTATAAACGGCTTTTTATTTTCTTAAAGTTAACATCATTTATAGCTAAACCTTTAGTCGTTATATCCAGAGGAGAAATAGAAATATGGTATTGG
Organism: Ephialtes manifestator; assembly: GCA_963970395.1. Classification (NCBI taxonomy): domain Eukaryota; kingdom Metazoa; phylum Arthropoda; class Insecta; order Hymenoptera; family Ichneumonidae; genus Ephialtes; species Ephialtes manifestator. The sequence goes on from OZ019980.1 coordinate 6,154,783, forward strand.
AATCGAATAACGGTCACTCATGATCACCGCTCTTTGCGGGCTTCATCGTTCAACGAAATTATCATCAACCACTACTCTATACTGGATTTCAATGTGATTTCGATTTCGCGAATTCATATGATTGTAATGTGATTCCAATTTCGTCCATTCATATGATTTCAATGTCATGTCGAGTTCGCCAATTCGTATGATTGTAATGTGATTCCAATTTCGTGCATTCATATGATTTCAATGTCATTTCGATTCCATAAATTCATATGATTTCAATGTGATTTCGAGGAAAACCCAAATCAATGATTTCCGGGCGATTTCTTACGATTTGGTTCTTAATTTCATACGAGGTGCTTCAGTGATTTCCCCAGTGAATGGCCCCGCTCCAGTTTTTAAAATACGGTATTTTAAAAACTGGAGCGGTAGGTATCCCTAGCAATGACGATAACTTCCATTTTTTCGCAAAAACAACTGTCAAAATAACCAAAAAAATAACGCCGAGTAGAAGTTGTTTTTTGCACGGAAAAAACTTTCGGTAATTGTCAAAATGACTTTCGAAACAACCAAAGAAAAATAAATCTGAAAGTTGTTTTTCCGTCGCCGGAACGAAAGAGTCACCGTCAAAACAACCTTCCTGCTAAGTTTCCGGGAAAGTTATTTTGACTCGGTGGTCACTGTCAAAACAACCTATGTAAATGTCGAAGAAAAAAATCGATTTTGCGCTTAATTTAACGGGTTAACTTGCTCTTTTAATTATACATTATTTGTTTTAGACACAATTACACAATTGTAAAAACTCATAACATGATTAGACTTTTTTTGTATTACAAATAGACAATCGAAACATGTATTCCTAAAGGTGTGAATAGCCGAGTGGTCTAAGGCGCATGGCAACAATCACAAGAGCTCTCAGGTTCGAATCCTACCAGTGACAAAAAATTTACATTCTTTGTTCATGCTCAAACGCGTATCAAATTGTTGAACAAAGTCGAATATGCAGTAAAAGAGCAAAATTTTTGTTGTTGTTTTTTCAATATCTTCATTTGTTATTTTTACGGTGACCATCAGGTCGAAACAACTTTCCCGGAGTTAGCGGGAAGGTTTTTTTGACAGTCATTCGACGGTCTCGAGCAACCCGAAAGAAAACGAAATGGACGTGGAATCTCTCATATATCCAGACACTTTTAGTGGCAAACGATCGATATAAAAATGTTGATTTTGTTAAAAATAACGATATCTCATTAACTTCGGCAAAATACAAGATATCAATCAGAAATTTAAAATATCAACAGAATAATATTTAACTATGAAAGATATATAACTTAGTGACGAACGATGAAAAATATTGATCATATGCAATTTTTAATTATTGAAAAAATTAACTTGATCGCATAAACTTCAGCAAAACTTGAGATATCAAGCTCAAATTTAGTATACAACCAAAATAGTATTCAGTCATGATACATATATATTTTAGTGACAAACAGTTGAAAATTTTGATTTTATGGAATTTCAAATTATTCAAAAAATTAATTTGAATTTTTAGTTAAATGTCTTTTGGGCTAAAACAAGCCTGCAAAATAGAACCTTGCAAATTGCTTTCTCATTACTTTTTGCTTTTTACAAAGTTTCCTGTATGAGGAAGCCAAAATAAATTAACATATTTCCTCATAGAGGTAGAGCTTTGTAAAAAGCAAAAAATAATGAGGAAGCAATTTACAAGGTTTTACCTTGCAGGCTTTTTAGTATATTGTCATGGAAATGTCGAAAAAACTGTTTTCATAAAAATAAACCTTCGTCTATGAGGAAGCAACAAAATGTAGAGCTCAGTATCCCTATGCCGCATGTAGTACCTACATACAAGAATACAAGAATTTTAATCTTCAATGTAGCAATTTTTTGGTTGTCACGAGAAAGCGACCGGAATAGGTTACGTGCGCGGACCCATTCTGCTTATTGACTTCCGGGTGGGTCCGACTGTCGCACTATAGCGATTTGTCTGTAAATGTTGTCTGCAAGCTCTCCTACGTGTCTAAAAGTTGACATTAGATTGTAGAATAAGTAACAGACAACATTCTGGCGGACAGAAATAGCCACTTGGGTTAGCACCGAAACAATTTCATCCAGATATTTATTACAACCAAATGCAAGCATTACAACTAAATTAGGAACTTGGCAGTGAAATATCGTTAATTGTTATACCGCAACAAATTACATAGTATTAGTCACTGATAAGGGTATATAATTCCTTGGACAGCAGATAATTGCATCGTATTCAAGTGTCGCGTTGTGTCCGTCGAAATATCGCTCAAGTTGTTTATCGTTTTTACCGTCTGGTGGCGTTCGCATGCTACAACGGAGTCGGCGCAAGAGTTGCGCAACGAGAAGTGGAAAGGCCGAGGAGGGCCCACGAGTTCTGTTAGATACGCAGTCCGCGGAGCTGGAGTCGTGAGTACAGACTGATTTTTCTCTCGCTCCCCGTTGTAATAATCGTCATCAGAAGCTTTCGGTTCGGCTCGTTACATTTGGTACTGCTGTAATCTTGAACTAACCGGAAGTAGCGCGTGCTCAGAGGAAGAGAGATAGAGAGAGAGAGAGGAGTAAAACATATTCGGTGAGAGATCCGAAGCGGATTATCGGTCTCTAGTGCGTTCCATAAGAATAAGATATACATATATATATCTAAATATATATATATATATATTATCAGTGGGTTATATACGAGCGTCGGAGAATCAAGAGCAGAGAGAGCGACGAAGACGACAACGATGTTCTCCGGCTTAACGAACCAGGTGTCCAATTGGATGGGCAAGAAGGGCGAGGATGGCTCGGAATTGCCACCGGAAGAAAAAGTCATGTCACCCGGCGCTGATGGAGAACTCGATCTCGAGAAAAAGGACAGCAGGTATTTCAGGGCCCATACATATATACATGTACATATAAAAGCAACTTCCCCTCTCTAAGGTCGTTAAGTATTTAAAAATTGTAATAAGTGACGAAATGTCATATTAGTGACAATCTTTCTTTTGAACTGACGAATTCCCGTGCCTGTGTTATCTCTGAATGTATTATCCTCTTTGATCGCGGAATGTGCAGACGGACTATACGATAAGCGTGCGACAGTCAAACTGTCAGCGGTAAGTACCGCGAGGCGCCCAACTATGTCAGCAGTCTAATATGTACTAAATATTTGCTCTTTACACGTTTTCTCTCGTGTATCGATCAGTTGACTTCGCGTTTTAAAAGCTCATAAAAGTCTTCTCTCGCCTTTGGCACCGTCTAACCAGCGGTACTTGCTTTATTTTCCTGGAAAAATATATAAACGTTGAACAAGTCTCGTTGACGCTCTAGCGGGACTACGATATAAGTTTCTCTAACTGTCGTCGTCGACCCGTTCCTCATGTTTCCTTTTCCTCCTCTACTCTGCAACTCTAGATGCGTACTCATTTTTTTTACACCACTATAACACCCCGAGTTCTCCTAGCACAGCCTCGTGGAACCTCGTGACAGGAAGTTGCTGATCAATAACTCTTTATGGATTTTTCGAGTTGACTCTATATAGGATCATTCGGGGTTTTACGATTAAAAGGGAACGCGTTTGCTTGCAGCTCGTGATAAACTAATACGACGCACTCGTAAAATTTTCTTTAACGTAATACAGCAATTTTTTTACTCTTTTTTTTTAATCAATAAAAATTAATGTCATTCAATAAAATTAAAATAAATTTTATAAATCAAGTACATTAAAGGATTATCGGTGTTTTAAAGAATGTACTTTAAAACATCGACCTTTTAGCTTACAAGCATTTTACAAACATATTTTTAAGCATTTTCGTTAGATTTAAGATGAGGCAAACTCCTTGTTAGTGAATGTTTCGCATTATCATCGAATGACAAGGCTAAAAAGCGGGCGTTATTTTATTTTATTTTATTTTTTTCATTTTTCAGCAAACTATTTGGGCTCACCTCGTGATATAAGCGACTTTTATCTGGTAGAACAAAGGTAGATATGCGCGTGAGCTTGCAAGCTACATATACGGGGTACCTATGTTTCCAAGCCCTGTATGGTATCGATTGGTGAGGTTCGTAAAGAGCAGCCAGAAAAAAAGTACTAATGATCCCGTAACTTCCGACTTTTGCGACGATAACGATAATGGTTTGACTTTTTTTTTTATATATTAACTTTGGTGTGCCTGTAGAAAATTCTCGACACACATTCGATTCGAGACTGCAGTGAGAGCCTTGCGGATCGATCGTTATCACAGTTTTTTCACGTGTCTTCCAATTACCTCTGCTCTCACCTTCGCTCTTCTTTTTCTTTAGCTTTTTCTCCCTATCGTAGTATCATTTTAATTAACTTACTGATCCGCCCTAAGCTCTAAGTAAATAACTCGATATCGGTTCCATCGTTAACGCTGCCTGGAGTTAAATTCAATCACGTACACTCATTTACAAACTATTCAATATTCATTTTGTTAAACCGTAATACTACGTAAACTTACAGAGGCACATAGATAGGTTTCCTTTTCGCTACCGAAAGCTTGTCTACTCGATAAGCTTTTGTTCGCTCAGCTCAGATTGTCCACACCCACAAGAGAAAATTGGTTGCCTTATCCTTTCACCTGGAATTAATTATTAATTGATATTATTATTATTATTATTATGATTATTATTTTTTTTTTTCCCTAAAGTAAATCAATAGCTTATACTGTTCCCTTTAAAATATTACGTCGCAACATAATTATACTATCATAAAATCTTACAAATGTATGAAATTGATGTATTAATTTTTTTTATTATGTCCCATAAATATACATATTTCTATGCATGGAATGTTCAAAAAATTTCATCTCTTTGTAAGTTATCAATTAGTACAATATTATTGATTTTTATGAACAGGAGAGATTCACTCGTACACTACAGACATCAAAATATTACCATTTGTGTGGCAACTCAGATGATAGATTTTTATATAAACTTGTTACATAAGTTGACATTAAGAAAACATAACAATATCTATCAATAAGGGCAGCAGACACCTCGGTCAAAGATAAATCAGAATTATTATTTTATTTGACTCCCTATACCGTTCAATCATTTCCAACATGGACAGCATATATATATATTTATTTCGCTATGATAGAAATCGCGACATTGCCTTGGGCGTCGCGAATTGGTGGAGCTGGGAACAGAGAGAGATTCGAGAGATTTCAGAGGGGTGATCCATAAACCCGACCAGAGCTTTCACTGTCTCTCTCTCTCCCTTGCAGTGATTTAACTGGCTCAAAATGCTCTTTGGCCTGGCCGGCAGACTATATTGACATCTCATTATATCGACCCGCAGTAGAGAATAGACATATTCTCGTGGTCTGTCGTACGTGGTACGCGCATATAGTACCTAGATCCGAGAGGGTCCGGAAAACACCAGCGCATCAGCGCAGCTTATCAACGTGTAGCAGTAGTACACTGTTACAAATGTTTGCGTATTTACATTACCAGAAATTTAATTAAACAGTTGATATATTAAATTTAATACTCGAGTGTAGTAAAATTACAAAAAATTTTATGTTAATTTTTCAAATTTCTTAGGATTTAGTAGTGGTACATATTGTAATTCTACATTTCACTTGCATCTCAAAGCTGATACATTAAATTTGTTTATCTGAAAATGTCTTGACGTACGGACCATTTTGTAGAAATTCCTTACAAATATATTTATTGAGAATGTTTATTGGAATATTGTTACATTTGCTCAATTAAGAACATTGCCATACTAATAGAATTTCCTAATTTTCATAGAATTTTTTTGAACATGCAGTTATTTTACATTGCATGTCAAATTCAATATACCAATTTATGTAAAAGAGCTTCCTTTTAGTGATGCGGACGAGCGAGATGAGCGAGAAATTGTCGAGATCAAGACTAAGACTCGGAATTTGACAGCTTGATTGTCATTTCAATTCGAGATTATCGACATAGCAAGATTTTTCTCTCGTTCTCGTCTTGAATTTCGCTCGAAATCTCGTCTTGACAGCTGGATATTGTTTTTCTTTATGTCCCTATTATCTTCTCTATTTTTAAATTATTTCCAATGATATTAATGTTTCAGAAAATGGATAACGCTGAGACGAATAGAGTAAATAGTGAAATTATTTATATTAAATATCTGGTGCTGTTATTCTAGCCATAAATCAATTAAATTATTAAATCATTGAAGTACATCCACCGCTACATTAAAGATGAAGGCCACGTTTTTTGTTCAATATTAAAGAAAGTTTTTTCACTTCGTAGAACTACGCTAACTTTTTGAGGTTCCAGGATGATGGTTTCTTAATGATAGACGTTTAGATCGGTTTTTAGGTAGACCTCATCATGTACAGGACACCTTTTGAGATCTAAGTCAGTTTTCAAGGATGATTCCATGTCTACGATGTCTACGATGATATCCAGAATTTCAGAACAATCCGAAGTCATCCGTAGTCCTCGTGTAATTCGAGACTGAAATCCATTTTTACGTAGTTGTCGTATTCAAACTCGACTTGAACCTTGGAATCTAAGGAGACTATATCTTCGCCAATGAAATTAAATACGTATCAGAACGTCGTTCTCATACGTATTTAATTTCATTGGTGAAGGTTTCCGTGATTCAACGGAACTTTTTCGCTCGGTGTAGTCCGTTTACACTAGACAATCAACGTTTAAAGCCCTTGGAAGCCTACACCATACCAAAGAATATGGATGTACATAGAAGTGCAGATCCTATGCTTCGCCTGAAGCTGCGCATCAGAAACTGATGGAGTACGCACCAAAAATGACGAAAATGCGTGGTACTCCAGTTTCTGCGTAGTTTCAGGAGGAGCATAGGATCTGCACTTGTATGTACATCCATATTCTTTAACCATACTTCTATGCCGACATTTTGGAAAGCTGTTAGGCACACAATTTCATTTTCGTGGTCGGTGGCAGAGCCTAACGGAGCATATCCTATCGTATCATGCGATGTTGTCGCATTCAGAACCATAACATAGCCTCTATTTTGTTGACAGTTTATCTGTCATAAGTTTCAAGATCTCGCTCGATCTCGCTTGTTATTTTAAGGTAGCTATGTCAGTACGCCGGAGTCATAGATACTAGCAACTATCGTCATCGAAGAATAAAATTATTCATTCTTTCTGCATATTCCACAATTAAATTCTAAAATAAAAAAGTATCATTCAATCATATTACGAAATTGTTTTCACGTGCGTAATTAATTTAATTATGTTATTAAAACTAATTTGACTTGTGTCTTGACTCGTCCGCCATTGGCTCTGTAAGCACACGACACATCGTGGCAACACCGCAATATCGACCGACTGTTCGACAGGCATCGTATGTTACCGACATGAAATGAGGTTAGGTTTGCGAAGTTTGTTTGGCGAATCTGCTCTGTCATGTCGAATTCTCCAAAAGAAAGACACGACGTTAGAGCGGATCGCGGAAAAAAAACGGCCAATTCATTAGGCGTAAAAGAAAAACGTGGTTCGACAACATTCAAGCAACAAAAAAGCCAGATACAGTGAAAAATCGACGCAAATGAAATTTGATCAACAAATGAAAAATTCAAGAGTATCGATAGGTTAAAAAGTTCGATTTTAGTTAATTACGTCGAATTTAGGATGCGAGCGATCATTTTCATCCATTTTCATTGCAGAACACTACGAGTATATACCGATCGATGGTAACTGTCGCGTATATAGCTGATGTGCAACGTTGCCAAACTTCGGCGCCATCTTGAACAGCTGGTAGAGATTGTTTTTGCACAACGCAAATTCTTGCAATTAACTTACAATAACTCGCTGAAATGTCCGGTGACTACTACTTTTTATGGTCGCATCGGTTACTTTAAGATCTAACGAAAACGTAGAGCTGTTTAGATGTTTTATATTTCCTTTCTGAGATGCTTTTTTCTCTGTTCAAAAGTCAATTTTTTATATTTCTCCATATAACGCCATGTATAAAACTATGTTTTAAAAAGTTATTTACTTAATTAGATATCCGGTAACGTATCTCGTAATTCCTCACAAATAAAAGATGAATACTCAGACTACAAGATATAAAGAATTCGGATGTATCTAACGTGTTTGCCTTCGCGTTATAACTACTTTAAGCAAGATCGAGCGAGACTGATTTTTTTTTCATACCGCAACCTCGAGACGAGAACTTCAGACAAATGATAAACGCAAGAAAAAACGAGCGAGATTCAAGATAATCTCGTCTCAAGTCGCATCACTACTTCCTTTACTCGCAATGAAAAAAATATTTTCAAAACTAGCATTCTTCACGAACTGTGGTACTTTGTTTGGTCGATCTCAGAGTTGTAAACTCCAATTACCGATTTTAAAAAGTGTACAGCATAATTAATTCCGATATGATTAAACCATTATAATAAGCTGGTTATCCTTATAGAAGATGTTTAAATCTTTGACAAACTGCAAAAAAAATCCTTATCGATAAAGTTTCTTAAAAAATTGTGAAAGAAATTGAGATATACAGACCTCCAATTTTCTTCAATGTATTACGTATATGTTTCTATAATTAAAGAAAAATGTTTATTATTTATGAATTTTCTTTTTTTTCTCAACAATAATTCAGAAATGTGCACATTTTTATATCAGTGCTGATGATTTTAAGCGCTTCAAGAACAATAATTACTTAAAAGATCTTTCCAGTGTGAAAACAAAAAAAAAATCGATTTTTTTTCTCATCTTGTCAATTAGTATATACGGTCAAAAACATCCTCTCAAATTTTTAAAGCAAAATTCGAAATACTTCGCTGGTATACTTTATGGACCTGGCATCGCCGATTAGTCGTAAGTACACAATTTAGGTATATGAAATTTCTACACTCGAAACTTTAAACGCGTTTTTCTCGAAACGACATTTGTCAAAACGGTGGACATTCTCCAGGGAACAATTTTTAAGCGATCGTTTTCAAATTTTAGGAGAACATTCTTCACGCTACTCTCTATCGTGCTATGGAAGCTGTTCTTTTTTTAAATCTTCCCATTTTTTTAAAAGAAAAACTCGAAAAAAACGGCTAAAATCGGTACTTTTTGTTCAAACCGCCGCCATTTTGTCAATTTTGATTTTAAAAAAAGCCTCCATAGCCAATCGCATACTAATTAATAATCCTTTGGGTTTTTTTCTTTAGATGAAATTTGCAACCCCTAGGATGTCCACCTTGAGGCTATCTATGAAAAACTCGAAAAAAACGGCTAAAATCGGTACTTTTTGTTCAAACCGCCGCCATTTTGTCAATTTTGATTTTAAAAAAAGCCTCCATAGCGCGATAGCCAATCGCATACTAATTAATAATCCTTTGGGTTTTTTTCTTTAGATGAAATTTGCAACCCCTAGGATGTCCACCTTGAGGCTATCTATGTATGTAGATAGTTTTATTTGCATAACTTTTTTAAAGTTTTTTACAAAGCTTGTAAAATCTCGTATAACGTTAACATTTCTTATGATCTCTTTTGTATTCTTATAATTCTAAACCTTACATCTGCGTCATCTCCCTTTCACGCTTTCCCACTCATTCCTCTATTCTCTCCAACTCTCATTCCATACTTCTTTTAATCCATACCTCTTCAATTTCCCTGAAATACGCACATATTTCCTTTTGAATTTTTCCCCTTAACATTTTTATTACTTCTCCAACAATGGCCCCCTCGTCAATATTTTTCATCAACTCATCCACTCCTTTTCTTGTATTTTCCTTCACTAACTCTCTGCTTTTTCTACACATCAATAAATGTTCCACAGTCTCTTCTTGTTCATCACATATTCTACACATCCAGTAGTCACTCATGCCCTTCTTGCCAGCTCTGCCTATATTTCCACTTCTTATTCTAGCCCACATTTCTTTTTCTTTGCTCTTTACTTTCTCCTACGCCCAATATCTCCATGGCATGCAATCATTCTCCACAATAAGCTTATATCTGCTATTGTAAGTTGATACCTCAATTTTCTCCCACTCTTTCTTCAACGTTTCATTTTTTTAATTTTCTAGCCCCTCCTTTATTCTGATTTCAATTTGTTCCACGTTACTCTGTTCCCTGATCATCTCTATTACATCTTGTATACCCATGTCTTCTAATACAGCTTTTAAATTCTTTGCCCACTTCGACGGTTCATTGTTTGAAATTGCCCTTATCTCCTCCATCAGACACATTTTTGGCCATCTTTTTTCTACCATTCTTATTACTTCCATAATGTATCTCAATGCCCTTTCTTTTATCACATATTTCATAGTAGGTACACCGAGCTCTCTCCTCCATATGTAATTTGGTGTTGTTCCTTTTACCCCTAACGCCATCTTGCAAAACCTACTCTGGATTCTTTCAAAAATTCCTATATCTCCCCATCCCCATATTTCTACCCCATACTGCATTCACCTGCTCTTACTATAGAGTTCAGTAAGTAAAGCCTCTCCTCCATTATGTCTCTTCCTGCCCTCCTCCACACACCCCATACTGCATTCATCGCTTTCTGTGCTTTACACGCAGTTTTTCTCTTCCATGAACCCCAATCGAATTTTTGCTTGTAAACCAATATCCTAAGTATTTGAAATTTTTAACTACCTGAATCTTTTCTCCCTTAAAATCCCATTTTTCCTCCTTCTTATTCCTTCCTCCATTTTTGAATATCATTATTTTCGTTTTCTTAGCATTAACTTTCATCATATTTTTTCCTGCCCCGTTTTCCAGATCTTTCAAAATACTTCTCAGCCCTTCAGCCGTCTCCGCCATTGCTGCCACATCATCCGCATATTTTATAGCGAAAATTTTCTCCTTCCCTATCACCACTCCTCCTTCATTTTTCCTTTCCTACTTATCTTCCAAATCATCTATATATAAATCAAACAGGACTCCACTCAACGCACACCCTTGTCTTACCCCCCCCCCCCCCCCCCCATGAGGCTATCTATTTTATCAACATTATTTTCAACAATTAAAAAATATTTAAACAATAAAAATCGTCTCATAAAAAATTATTTTCTGTCATTCATGATTACCTTAATATGTCATAAAAAATTCAGATTGATCGGCGTATAATAACCGTCCGAAAAAAATCGTGAAAATAGGCTATTTTTCGGGCCGTCACACTGGAAAGATCACTTAACCGATTATACACCGAATGTTCATGAAATTTATTAGTGGAGTTTCATAACCCTGTCGTGGATGTTAAATATTTTTGCATTCCCTCGGAGCTATGGTAATTTTTTGAAGATTTTTAACGTACCTCTTTACTGGAAACCGTTTTTCTTTCAATTTAATGTATCTTGAAAACTATTAGTCACTCAAAAATATATAGGCATATTAACGGTTCGATTATATCCCGACGCCGAACGAAGTCTGCGCTATAATTCTTCTGTCTTTTTTTTAAATTTTTATTTAAATATTTTTTTTTTACTTTCTTTCCCTCTAAATACATACGTAGTTTACACGATATATGGAGTACAATGGAAACAGGTGTCTCGTAAAATGCTGCACTGACATTTTTTTTGCAAATCACCAATGCCGTTTCCAAAATGTTTGGTTATATATGCGCCAGACGATTAATTCCCGAGCAAAAGTTTGTTCAGGCTGGGATTCGGGCCACATCCCGTGCAGAAATTAGTTCGGGCAGCCGCGATTAAATAACGGGCCTTCTTAGGTATAAACGTGGCATCCACAATAGGGAATCCACTCTAGAACCCTACTAGGCTCAACAGAGGCTGCCACGACAAAGTATACCCTTTACAAACAACTTTATAGGCCCTTTATAATTTGATTTTTTTATATTTCCGATACGTATTCCGCAATAGGTATGACAAATTATTCCCTTACTGAAACCCGTCGGAGTTAACCAGGTGATCACCCATCTAACTATTGAAGGTCAGTGTCAGCTGAGCGGTCACCCATCTATGTATTGACCATCAGTCGCCAGGCCCGCGGTCATCTATCTAAATAATTACCGTCAGGGTAGGCGGTTATCCAACCTAGTACTGAGAGTCAGAGTTAGCAAAGCGGTCTACGCATCTAAGTATTGACCATCAGTCGTGAGCCACGCGGTCACCCTACTACTAACCCTCAGATCAGTCAGACAATCGTCCACCCAAATACTAACGAACTAATGCGGGCAAACAATGAAATAAGACACTTCGTCGAATATGTATATAAATGACAAAAACGATACAATCTATCATTTTTGCTTCCTCATAGAGGAAGCTTTGTTTTCATGAAATTTTTTTTTTTCGAGATTTTCATGTCAGTATGCTTAGAATCACCTAAAACGTCGAGAAAAGTGGTTTAGAAAAAATGTCCGTATGTATGTATGTGTGTGTGTGTGTGTGTGTGTGCTGGGCTTCGAAAATTCAATCTCCTCTCACTCGGTAACCGTTCGAGCGATCCGGCTCAAATTTGGCACGCAAGTAGAGTAGCTGCCCCTCTTTGAATGTTGTGATTTTTGCCAAAATATGTGAAGTCATTAAGATTTTATGTTGATTTTAATTTGTTGAAAAAAGGGCGTGGTCGCTCTAACTTTCGTAAAAGTTCGCCGATTTGGCTAAATAGTTCTTCATAACTGAAGATACGTTCAATGTTGTATGGTATTGAATTTCGACGAAATCGGTAAAGCGCTTCGGATTTTATAGAATTTTGAATTTTTCGAAAAAAATAGATTTTGATCTAAATTACGTCGAATTTCAACAAATGAACAGAAATTTTGTACAGACGAAAAATAACATTCAGAAATGCCATGTACTAAATTTGGTGATGATCGGTAAAGTCGTTCGGATTTTACACCATTTTTCCTTTAAAAAAAAATGTAGATTTTCGCTATAACTTTCGGAAAAGTTGAGAAAGTACGACAAAAATTTGTATCTAATCAAAATTAGATGTAACGGTGTTTGCAGAGGTGATTTATAGCTGTATAAAACACCTCTGCAAAAGAGACACAAGGTATAAAAAAAAAAGATGCAAAGTAGAACCTTGCACATTGCTTCCTCATTATTTTTCGCTTTTTACAAAGCTTCCTCTATGAGGAAGCCAAAATTGAATAACATACTGCTTCCTCACAGAGGGAGCTTTGTAAAAAGCGAAAAATAATGAGGAAGCAATGTGCAAGGTTCTACTTTGCATCTTTTTTATATAACCGATTGCCGTGAAAAATAACTGAATGTGCTTCTATTATTACCACAGCAGACGCAATCATATAAATCTATAAAGTTCGGACTATATTACACGAATTTTATTTTATATTTCATATTACCGATGTTCGAATAGACAAAAAAAAATGGTATAATCATATGATATGAATGGTCGAGTGAGCTAAAGCGCAGTGCAATATCATCCGGAGGGTCCCAGGTCCGATTCCCGTCAATGTCAATAAATTTTAATATGTTTTTTCAGTGATTAATATGTACCATCATGTAGAGGAAGATGTAATATCTACTTAAAATGCAGGATTATTACTCGATTTAATAAGCAAAAATTAATATTTTTCAATAAATTTTCTTTATTATTTTAGTAGGGGCTTAATAGGGCAGCGTTTATAGGCCCTAACAGGGAAATCTATAAAGGCCCCGTACTTCGAAGCGTGACTAGCCTAGTAGGGCTGTACTTAGATTTTCATACTGGGCCCCTAATAGAATTGGGGCAAACTAGAAAGGGCCAAGTAGGAGTCCGAACTATTTTTCTGCACGGGATCAGACATGCCTTATTCGCATAGTCCGGCCCGGATAAGGCCACCTTATGAGGCCGTCATCAGGCATGTAACGGCATTTCAGATCGGGCCATGACCATGCAATTGATCCGGGCCGAAGAAGGGGGCCATGATTAGGCGATTGATCCGGGTCGGAGAAGGCGGCCAGAATACATTAATAATAACATTTTTTCTTTTAGCAGCTCGATTATATGGCGCACGATCCCAAATAATGAACATGCACAGTCTAATTCATTTAGCTGACGACGTGGTGAACATGAATTGCTCACTCACACAATTGACTGCATTTGATTTCGAGCACGCTTTAGGGAAAATGAATTCCATGATTCGTAGGGGAAACCGGCCTTTAACTCAAGTACCGCGACGAATGCACGAAAGATTTTACTCGGACTACGCATAGGACTACGCATACCTCCAAACGATTTTACGATTTTACGAGCAAGTCGCGAAAGGCCTGACGGAACACAGCCAATAAATAAATTGCAGTACAAAGGTTACAAGATCTCAAAAAGCTCGCCGAACAATGCAATATTCTTGCGCAATGGATAAATATTACGTGTATCCGTGTGATTCGTCAACATTGAACATATGGCAGGTGACAAAAACGCAAGTGTCTGAAACATGTACCATGGAATCGATTGATCGAAAAGTCATGATTCTAGACCTCACCGAAGAAGCTGTTCAAAAAATATACGCGATCGCATTTCTTCATGTGCAATAATTTTACAGCGTTACGTTTTAAAATATGCGTCTCAATTAAAAAGAAGTTATCTAAACAAGACGAATACATATTATATACAGAAAAAATATGAAATATTATTATTTTATTATTATTCTACAAATCGAGGATTCTAGCACAGTGTCCCCTGATATAGAGCGACACAGATGATATATTTCCATCAATGAAGATTAAAACGAAAAAAAATTGCATAAATGTATGCAAGCCTTATGATTACCTGATCCGGAATCGACAGCAATAATTTCAGACTGGCTAGTTTAATCCGATCAAGCATACCTTATTCTTACCCGATCAGGTCGTGATGCTAACAACTTCAGGCTAGCCTCATTAGAAATTTAATAGTAATATATTATCCGGCTCAGATAAGAGCGTGATCCGGTCATCCTGATCAGGCATGCCTTATTGTTACCTCACCCCTGAAATAACAGGCTGCCTGGACAAATTTCTGCTCGGATTGGTTAGACGAACCAAGTAATTTGTTAGGCTACCAATTTCTTGGTTGGTCTAACCAAATCACTTGGTTAGCTTACCAAGTGACTTGGTTAATCACTAGGTATGGCTTCGCAATAACCAGGTGCGTTTGATAATTCTTACCATAGGGTCTGGTAAATTTTATCAGATCGTTCTCTCCGTGTATCTAAAAAACGCCTTAATTTACGAATTCCAAAAAATTCTCAAAAATACTATGATGTGTAACAAAACGTTTGAACCATAGACCAGAGTGGGCCGAGACTTCCTGCTATTTTTTTTCCATTTTATAACACTAGTCAAACGTTTTTTAAACGTTAAATAAACAACGCTTCGATTTGAAAATCTTTTAAAGTTGCCTCTTAAAAAAGAGGCAACTTTAAACAGCAAATATATTAATAAATAGCGCCTCAGCTATTTATTATTATATTTTTATGAAAATTTACATTAGTTTAAACGCTAAATAATAAGATATCCTATTTTGTAAAGCAATAAACCTTTTATTCTCGTTAAAAAGAAATCGAAAAGGACAACCGTTCACCTGCCTCTCCCCGCTTAATAGGCAACGAAATACTACTTGGTATGGCTGTATCAATTACTTAGTTGTACTAACCAATTATTCGGCTGATGTACATATAAGACGTGGTTTTTCCTATCAGGCTTTTTTTCAATGTTAAAATATTTTTTTCCTAAGATCTGAAAATAGTAATTGATATATATTTGCATCGGACACACTGTTCCTACAAAGAGAATAGGACCTTACAAAAGCAAATTTCGGCAGCTGTAAAACCAGAATTCCACGAAAAAGAAAAATATTTGCACTGACAAACGACAAAGAAATGCCACCTATAAAAATGTTTAACTTTTCATCCATACTCAGAGGTATTTGTCAAATGAAGGTATAAAATTTCATATCTACTATTGCGGCATCATTTCATTAATATTATTATTATCATTATATTTTATTTCTTTTTTTTTTTCTTTTTCTTCTTTACCTTCTTTTTTCTGACATAGTCTCTCCCACTCTCGCCGGCCGAGTGAGTTAGACTAATGTATATATTTCTCTCTACCTTTATTCCATATTCATCATACCTTGTTCATTATATATTTTATTGCATTTATATTCATCAAATTTATTATTATTATTGTTAGTATTATTATTATTATTATTATTATTATTATTATTATTATTATCATCATCATCGTGTGACTTGTATCTCTTCATAGAAAACCGTGGGGTTTCGTACTATTAATTGGTATATTATGAGCAATATCCAAAAAGTGCACAAAAAAAAAGTAGCGCAGTTGATAAAGAATGGCTGACGTAGTAGATCTGGGAAAGTCTGACAAACAGCGAAGTAACGCAACAGCGTAGATCACCAATGAGTAACAGCAGTAGCAGTAGCATCGACAGCACAACAGCAGAGCGGTGACACGAGTCGCCATGCATCGTTGCACTTGTCGCTAATGCTGTATAGTTCTATATTGCCGCACTCGTTTCCCCGTGTAGTTACTACGGGCGAGATCCGTTGTTTAAAAACAAATTTAATTTCAGATTCGTTCGTGGAGCACCATCGAATCGATTCACCCATACCCGATCACCTACTGCTCCATTAGCAGCGTCCCTCTATATGAATTCACATGAAAATTGATCATTCCATTCCCCCTCACTTACCCATTCTGTCATGTCTACTATATTTTATATCTATACTATATAGTATCCCTACTATTTTTATTATCGGTTTCTTTCGTATGCCTTCTTCAGGTTTTTACGTTTCCCCTCTCCCCTTTTCCCCGTTCCTTCATAGAGACCCCTCTAGAGTGTTGTCCGCAGCCACTCATCCTAATGCACTACTGTATCGCATTTGCACGTGCACGGAGAGAAATGTCTGTGTTGTGACAACATAAAACGAGGACAACAAAAATCGTTGCGTTAGGCTAACAAAAAAAAATTGCTCAGCTGAACAAAAGATTTGTCAGCATAGCAAAACTGATTTGTCAGCCGAACAAAAGATTTGCCAGCCTAACGTAACGATTTTTGTTGTCCTCGTTTTATGTTATCACAACACAGAAATTTCTCTCCGTGCGGGCACATTGAAACTGCGGAAAACCTGGCCGATACAGTCGGCTTTATTTTTACTGAGATTCTGCTGTATGAGAATACATGAGAAACTCAGAAAAACTGCCTCCCGCTCAGCAGTTGGCGCGCAAACCAGTGCAAAGCTAAGCGGTCACCCATCCAAGTTATGACCGCAAATAATGCTGCTTAACTCTTGGGACCGCCGAAGCCACACACCGACCGTGCGTCCACTGATGTCGATTCTCAGTGCACGGAGAAAAAAAATGAGTTGGGCACAGTCAAAAAGTGGTTGCACGGACTCACTTTTCGTTAGTCCATATAACCACGCATTTGTGAGTTGGGACAACCACTTATTCGTTGTCTCAGCTCACCAAATGGTTATAGTCACTAAATAAATCGTTCTACCAACTCATTTATAGCCAATTCATAAAATGGGAGTTGTCCCAACTAACCTTTTTTCTCCGTGTGTACTCAAACAAAATTACATATTTTGCTTCCTCATAGAGGAAGCTTTGTTTTCGTAAAAAATAATTTTTTTGAGGTTTTCATGTTAGGATACTCAGAATGGTCCAAAACGTTCGGAAAAAAATGCGTGCGTGCGTGCGTGCGTGCGTGCGTGCGTGCGTGCGTGCGTGCGTGCGTGCGTGCGTGCGTGCGTGCGTGCGTGCGTGCGTGCGTGCGTGCGTGCGTGCGTGCGTGCGTGCGTGCGTGCGTGCGTGCGTGTGTGCGTGTGTGCGTGTGTGTGTGTGTGTGTGTGTGTGTGTGTGTGTGTGTGTGTGTGTGTGTGTGCGCGTGTGCGCGTGCGTGCGTATGTGCGTGTGTGTGGCACGCTTGTAAAATTCAAACCGCTGTATCTCGAAAACGACTTTAACAATCAAGCTGAAATTTGGCACGCTAGTAGAGGAGCAACGCGCCCCTTCCTACGTATACATTTTCGAAAAAAATTAAAAAGAAATTCCAATTTTATAAGCCTGTGAATTTTTCGAAAAATGTCTGTATGTTCTCCAGCTTCCGCAATTTTTCAGCTAATGAGCTAAATAGATCTGGACAAATAGAGAAATAAAAAATAAAGGTCGGTATTGAATTTGAGAGAAATCCATAAAGCGGTTTAGATTTTATAAAATTTTGAATTTTCGAAACAATTTTGTTTTCGTTCTTATTCAAGTTAAGTTCGGCCAAACCTGCTCAATTCTTTTGCAAGGTAAAATTAACATCCAGTTGTAGTAGATGTCGAATTTGGTGAAGATTGGTAAAGTGGTTTAGATTTTATAAGACATTGAATTTTTCAAAAATACTCGGTATGTTCTCTAGCTGCCACCATTTTTTTTTTAGATAATGAGCTTAAACCGTTTTTGACGAATAAAGCAATGAAAAATGACGATAGGCATTGAATTTAAGCGAAATACATAAAGCGGTTTAGACTTTATAGAATTTTGAATTTATGAAAATTTTTGTTTCCGTACTTTTTTAATTTGTATTTAAAATAAGGATGCAAAGTTGAACTTTACATATTGCTTCGTCAATAATTTTCATCTTTCGCAAAGCTTTCTGTGAGGAAGCCAAAAATAAAATAAAGAAACTTCCTCATAGAGACGCCGTTGCGAAAGATGGAAATTAATGAGGAAGCAATGTGCAAAGTTCAACTTTGCATCCTTATTTTAAATTGAACACGTTTATGGTAGCCTATTATCTACCACCCATAAGCATTCCTCTACCTGAATTAACATGCAAATTGTACATTTCATTCTCCCTCACTTACTCATTCCATCGTCTCTACTCCGTTTTTGCTCCCTTATTAAGAAAACTTTGCTATCGTTAAATTTCAAGAGACAATATGATAATTGAAAAAGAACAATCGTTAAAATTTGTTATAATCATTCACAAAATTCAATCGACTTTTTAAAATTCATTCATTCCAGATTTTACATCGGATATATAATGGCAAAATAATTATCGAGAGACGTTTAGACGTCAGGTATTTTTAAAAAAATAATATGTAATATTACCCAAATTAAATTACAGAGTTTTTGTTTTTATTGAAGACGTTTAAATGATTTGCATTTGCAATGGTCTCGTAATATTTTTGGACATTTAATTAATGCATCGAAAAGCTCGAAGCGTTAAATTGTCAATTTTATTAAACATCTCTCAAGAGAATGACATACTTGAAATAATAAAGATATTGTAGGTGGTCTTGTCGAGTGCCAGTACAACCAAACAGTAATGTAACGAGTTCACAAATTCCTTATCGTTTTCGCCCGGCAACGCAAAGCTCACAATTCGTACTCACCGAACGCGAATGCAATTTGGTATAGAAACTCTAGAGTCTTTTCGCGAGTGTACACGTGTGCACAATATCAAGAGGTAGCCAAGTATATGACACCGAGTAGTTCGCCCGCTACTTGAGCTCACGCGCGCTTCAAGTATCCGATATTCATGGAAAATAGGATTATTAATAAGTTAGCGTCGTTGAATCAGTGGCGCTCGGGAGGTTGATACTCTAACTATTCTCGCGTCACCAAGCCAATGTACAAATACCGTGCTGTACGTATAAGCTACGTTCGAAAAGCCATTTCTATGCAAAAAGTTATATCAACCCACGTCTAAAATAATCTACATCCAAGGTAATCGATTAAACGTCATTTTAGACTAATAACAACGATAATAAATATAATATTAAAGTACCTATTATCGGTATAATCATTTCTTCCTCTCTTTTTCATGCTCACCATGCATTGCAGATTATAGAGCTTCGCCTATAATTCATTATATTCTCGGCCTCAAAATACTGAGGAGAATAGTTAAAAGTACATTATCAACCAAAAGGTTGATTCGATTAGAATTTATGTACTTGGTGATAAATGAAAAATCTGGAATAATTAGTGTCTGTGTTGAGGATATTCAGAGCATTGATTTTTAATAATGATAATGGTAAAAAGTTGCTGATAAATCTTTTTCCTTTTTTTATGCTTAACTGATTCCATGGAAGCCTCTTTGATTACAAAATGAATTCTTTGTTGTTTTTTTTTTTTTCGAAGCTTTTTTGGAAGATGTTAACCATTTTGATTTTTTTTTGTCCTATGATTGAAAAGTGTGCAATTTAGGATATGTTATCACGCTTTCGTACAAGGAAGTTTCATGATCATTGAAAGAACATTTCCATATAAACAGGCTATGAAAAATTATCAAAGACCAAAATGACCAAATTATTAGAAGACTCGTTTTAAAAATCATTTAAATTCCTGATAAATTCTTTTGTATTGGAAGCTAGGTTGCTTTCGTCTTAAAAATTAAGGAGCTGTGACTAAATACGATTACAGTTTGCGATACGACGGGGTTTGTAATGACAGGAAGGACAATGTATCGCATCGCCTTAACTGATTTTCCTTTTTTTTTCTGAATTTTTTTCTTCTCGCTAATTACCAAAATTCTAATGAAATAAAATTTTTGCTTGGATGTATGTCTAAAGCATCTTTAAGGAGTGTCTGCCCCTTGATATGCCTGAAAAATGAACTTTTTTTATAGAGTTCATAAATCCAAGATATATCGAATATCTCTACACAATTATTAAAATGACGCATGTAAAAATAATAAATAAAAATATAAAGTGGTTTCGTCTTATTGTAGACAATGTTTTTCTTGATCCCTAATGTGACTATATATATATAGTCATTATATATGTATATAATATACAATGTAGTCTAAGAATTTTACAATGTGTTGATTTATTTATTGGTATTTGTAAAAACGACTTTTTGTGTAGTCGCCGATATTTTCCCACGTGAAAAACGTAAAAACCATGCACTACATATTATAGCCTCACACTGGGTAAAATGAATGTGGAAAACAATAAAAATGTAGTCGGTTGTGCTATGAAAATAGTTATTTGCAGCACTGTTTTTTGTAATTATCAGCCCATCATACATTTTTGTTATAACCATAAAAACATTGTTATCATCGGAGGGAAATATCTGCATAGTAGAACCAGCAGCCACACATGTTTATGAGTTCATTGTTAATGAATAATAAAGACATCTTTTTTTTTCGATGCGCCATTCCAGACACTTCAGGGTGGCTAATGTAGTTGTAGTGTCGACATTTTGAAATATTTTTGGCCGTTGTTTTTACTCAACGCGACTTAAGACACAATCGAACGTGCACTGATAAATTAAAAAATTTAGTTCGCTTTTATCAATTTTTCCGAATAATCCGACCTATCAGACAATCAAGAGGGTCAAGCCCCAATAAGATTGTGCAATATCGTAAGTCGATGCAGACTGAATTTTGCAGCAACTGCAACAACCCTACCAAGCTTTTCCTACGCGACAACAACTTTCAAGTAACCAACGCTACGTGATAAAAAACACTCAAATGCAGTATGCATGAGGCACTTTCTATGCGATACGATAAAACGTGCAACCCTTTGCTATCTCTGCATCACCGAAGGCGACTCTCAACCGCACATTCACACACGAGGGATGTAAAGAACTTTGCTAAATTATGGTCCTGGTGAATAATATATATAATTCTCCACAATTCTTGGATTTAAATCTCAGAGTAATTTATTATTATTTGTTGAAAGTTATGATTTCACTGAAAAGCTGCAACGTTTTGCCCTCTCAGCACACGTCCATTTATAAAACTTTATTTTGGACTGAACGCAATTTATGTTTTTACGGAAAATGTCATGGTGTTTTTTCTCGTAGAGAAAGAAAAAACTTTTTCTCCCTCTCGAAAAACAAATCGTTGAATCATAATATAGTGCTAAACAACAAAAAAATATATAAATAAATAAATAGGAAAGAAAAAATGAAATTTTGATGGTGGGGAATAAAAGAGCTCATCAGTAACGTTGTATAACAATTTCGAGCCGATAGAACGCTATATTCAGCTATATTCATTTCGCCAATTTCAGTTTTGCATTCAAACAGTGGTTAACGACTTTCATTGACATCATATCATTTTTTTTTTTTTTTTTTTTTTTTTTCGTTGGCCATATTGATGGACAATTATTACAAGGCAGTGTTAGTTCCCCACTAATTAAGAAGGTTGGAGCGTTACGCTCGGGGGGATAGGCGTGGAGACGCGCGCGGTGCGGGTCAGGTAGCGAGTGAGTGAGAGGTCCGCGATGTGAAAGCCCAAAGCCCTTACCAAGACGAAAGCTGGAAAAGTCCAGCTTTTCACTCGTACTATCTCAAAAACTAAACGGTCAATTATTTCGAAATTTGACGATATCTATTGTAGACATAATTTGCCCTTGCAGTTAGCACATTTTTCACATGACAATCTTTTCGCACACTTTTCAGTATCAATTTACTGTGCTATCAATGAATGACGGTTCCATAACAGCAATGTTAAATAGCCCAACTACGGTTGTCAATATCTCTGCAACTAAACGGTGAATCTATTTTTATTTCTGGATACACCGAACACAAGTGTTGTTCAATATAATATTTCTTTTTCCCTCTGGAATATTTGAAATGCTGTAACGCTCCAAGCTCCTTAAATATTTTTAAACCTATTTTTGTCCAAACGAATTGATAAATGGGGCTGAAATTTTAAGACATTACTCGGAAGTATGGCAACAAATGGACTAATCTGACGCCGCGATAGTCAAAGTCGTTTTTCAAGAGGATCGAAAAACCAAAATTAAAAGTTATATTGGTGACGAATTGCCCACGGGTGGATTACTGCCCCTTAATTGGTACTCCATATGATTATTTTTATAGTGACGCTGACTATTTTACTGTTATTGCAACTATTTTCATATTACGATAACAATTTTTTGAAAATCATATTAACAAAAACTAAATAATTGTCATATTGTGGTTGCCAGAAATTCTAACATTGAAATCGGTTAGCTCTTGATTCTCCACCATCCATTTTATCTCAGTAATTTTCAATAATACAATATGCGTTTTGCATAAAGTCTCGGAGTAGAATTCTACTGAATTTCATGACAAACAATTCCAGCTTGTAGCCACAATCGTGATGGAAGCAAAATCTAGCAGGGATGGGCATTTATTCAATGAACATGTATTTTGCATATTCGTTGTACAAGATAACTATGTTTGATTATTATGCAAAACTAAACATTTTCACATTTCTGCAATAAATATCAATAATTTTAATCACTTCTTTTTTTTTATAATGAATTCTTATATTTAATAGGCTTAATAATCCTTAACCACTTAGTGATGAAAGAAAAAAAAAAATCATTGAATTAATGTCCATCTCTGAAAACGAGACAGTCAGCTTCGTTGGGTTCACGAGAACCGTCGTCGTTTTGGTGTACGCAAAATAGCTGAATGTTTTGTATGGTTCATCAATAAATTTTTAACCAATATATTTCTTCATGAGTATACACAGGTGCTGTAAACAAGATTAAAATGTATAACTCGCCACTGATGCTTTTAGGCCTTATTTAGAAAATGTCATTTATTAATAGTATTGATAGTATTATAGCGCCATGCATGGACATTTGCGAATAGCTGAAATTCCCTTTGGTTGCCTAGCACCAAACGTGAGCACTACACGCAGTATAACAACATTATCGCAAAATAGTGTCGCAGTCAAAGTGTATCATAGAGGCTGTAGTGAATATTAGATGAATAGCACTGTAATTAAAACTCACTCTTCGGTCTTTCACTCAGTGTTATTTGTATCGCGCCGCACAACATATCTACGATATAATAATGATCGTAGAGTAGCGCTCGATGCCGTCGCGATATTTGCATAAAGTGAATCAGAGATTTATGGCCTGCGAAATGTCGGATATTCACACAGAAATGTCCAACTGTCACAACAATAATTTTTAATATTTCACCTGGGAACAATTGTCCGTTGAAAATATTTCAACTAAAAATCATTCGTGTGATGAGCTCGTTTCAGATCCTCAATGGAGACCAATTAATGTAGACATTTCAATAGCCGTTCTGATAAAATTTTAACAAATTTTTATTGACACACGAAATTATTACTATTTCATTATTAATAATTCTTTATCATATCGTTTTTATCATATCATCGTAAATTATATACGTTTAATTGACGATTTCATGCTTTTACCGCCATAATATTGTTTATTCGTCCATTCAATAAAATTTCGTAATAAAATATTAAAGGGAGACTACAGAGATGTTTCAACTTTCAATGTCTGCTACAAAACTTGCACGAAAGTTGGACACCACTCTAGTTTAACCTAAAACCTGCATTAATTTGATACTCTTCATAGTTGTTAAACCAAACTCACTTAGCAGATTTAATAAGTTGAACCTCCCCATAGTCTACCCTCAAATAGAATCGTCCTTCCACGCCCTGGGCCTATTTTGCACAAGTAGAAACGTACCCTTTGATTTTATTTGCAGCCCTACGAAAACCGGCAGCAAACTCGAGATGCTAGCTGGTGTTAAATCACAAATGACTGGTTGGCTCAGCGGCGGAATACCTGGACTAGGACGCGGAGCAGCCGAGCAAACGGAGGGTGCAGATTCACAAATCGGCGGCGAAAGCAACGATCCACTTGCATCGCGGGATACTGTCCAGGCCTCAGCGCCCGATAACGTAAAAGACGATGACGCAAGCAGGTGGGTTGCAGGGTATGTGGGTTCTATACTACACGCTACTGTACAAAAGATAAATAGAAAGACAAAATCCTATCCAGGGTTTGTTTTTGTTAGTTGAGTCCGCGAAGTTTTTCGCGATAGTGTCAGATGCTCACTAACGGTGTATTATCCCTTTGGCAGTGCCACCGGCGGTGCAGATAGCGGACCGGCGAGCCTCGAAGGCACACCAACCGATGATAAAGATGGACAACAAGCGTTTGGTGGCGGTAAGTTGAGAAAGCGTCTCAACAATCGTAGTGTCAACTAAACTTGTCTTCTTTTTCTTCTTCTTCTTCATTCTCTCCTGTCTTTCCGTGTCATCGTATTGCACTAGAGGCTAAGGTTTATTCATCTTTCGACGAGCCACTATCTTCTTTCTCATTGTACATGAACAACGCAAGCTCCACTAGACGTGATTGCAGTTTACAAAGATTATTATCGCATTATATATTTTGAGTTTGTATAAGACACTGTCTGTAAACTAGGATTATCGCACTATTGGGCAGATTTTACGGTAGCTGCTAATATAGGCATGAGTATGAGAGGTTTAGGAGGATATTGTTCGTACGATTTTCACCAGCACTTCTCTTTATCACAATTTCTTCACAAATAACGCGATCAAAAATTTCGTCTCGCTTTTATTATAAAAATGCACGTTACATACGTAGCACTTTTTATTTGGAACGTAAAAGAGTAGCGAAGGATATAAATTCATAACGCTAGGAAGATGAGAAAAACAATTTATCGTTATTTTCGCATATTCTTATTATATTGACTGTTCAATAGTTCGTAGCTTTAGAAACTTACAAATTTATTCACATATCTCCTGCACAATTGAAAAATAATTAGAATTTAGTTATCCAGCACAATCTTTTTATTCCTACGCAACGAAAAAGTAAGGGAGTCATTGATACTAAGCCGTTGTAAAGAATTTGCTATATTACTCCGTTTATTCACCCGAACTCTAATTACTCCAGGCACTATGTAGTTCGTAGTACAAACGGCATTAATTACCGATTGCACAATTAAATGGAAATTCATCGCAAATCTTTAGGCCAGCTACATGGTATTTGCTGTTAACAATACCGTGCATTCAATATTCGAATAATTGAATGGCTAGTCCGAATATAGTATTCTGTAGGTAGTAGTCAATCAGGGACGACGCATTCCCCACAGGCTAGTGTTTTGTTCTCTATATTTATGTAAATACATACATAAATAGCAGTCGCTGCTGTGGCTTAGATAGACGGCGTGGAGTGCACGTTAGCATGGAAAAGAAAACTTTTTATCTCTCATCGGACTCCTGTCAGACGTGTTTCTACCGCCTCTCTTGTCTGCTAGCGTCCTGTCGGAAAAGTTCTTTGGAACAAGTTCTCCGCAAGAGATAATCCAAAGAGCCACGAGAGAATGCGACTGATTAATGAGAGCATCAAGTGCAAAGTGCTGTATTTATTTTTCTTTCTTAATTTTTTCGTTTTTTTTTTGTTTTCATTCCTTTTACGAAGCGCAATCGGAAGAGAAATCTCGAAGCAGAACGAATATTTTATCAGCGTTCAATCTATGAGACTTTATAAGTATTCCCTTATTTCAATTTTCTCAGTCCATATGCAATTCCCTTTTTCACGCAGCGCTCTACAAATCACCGTCTCTTTCGTTGGTGCGCCGTGAATCTCTGACGGGTTCTTCTCCCTCGAGTATACGTATCAGGCACGTCTGGACTGTAAACGTCATGGTGATTTCCCACCTCTATATTTCCTCAGACTGTTCTCACACGCGTAGGCTAAAACCCCAAGAAGACAACTCTTGGGATTTCCACGACCAGGGGGATATTCAGCGCGGATAACACGACAGTCAAGACGGAAAGAAAAGCCTCGACTATCGTCGAACGTCCTCGGGAGTATCTATTTCGCACCTCGTCGAAAGATTTGATTCTCGGGAAGAAGCTAGAAAAATTACCTCGAAGAAGCTTTCGACAGTCACCAGAGGGTATATTCCCTCTCGATTTTACGGTTTGTCTCACACAAACGAGACAAAGAAAATGTGCTCAACATTTCCACTACAACTCCTCATTTACTCACTATCCTATTTTTAAGGGTAAAAAAGAGAAGCGAAAGAGAATTAATTAAGGCTCTCCAAATTTTGCACGCAATAAGAAAATCTGCATAAAACTTTCATTTACCGCAGCAAATCGTTTTTTTTTTTTTTTTTTTTTTTTCTGCAATTAAGGGTGGGGTGTCGGTGTCCCAAAATGCTGGTATTCGTTAACAGATGTCTCATCTTTTTCTCCGCTGATGATATTTAACAAAGATTGAAACAAAGATTTTTTAAGTCTATGGGAAAAATGATTTCACTATTGCAAATGAGTTATGGGAAATTTATGGGTTTTTAAACTTCTTCACACTTTCTTGAAATAGCCGATAAGTCAACAATTTCTAAAAATTGGTCAATTGTGCACAACAAAAATTCTTGAAAGTTAAAAATGGCAACATGCTACAGACGCGTGTAACTTTAAGAAATTATTTTCATAAAGAAATCGTAACTACACTAATAAAAAATAAATAAAAAATTTCATTCAGTCGGACAAATTCTTCTTACGTACAATTGATAAATTTTTCGATATTTTTTTTACTTAGTCGAGCCTGTCAAGACCTACACTAGATGAATCCGCCAGAAGAAGACAAACTGTCTTAACATCCGAGGAAGGAATATCCACCCGTCGAACGTCATAACTCAAGGAGTGAATGTGATATAGCGGTTATACATTCATCGATTGGATTCCGCTGGTTAGGCACGATAAGGCGAAGCCTTTCAGCCGGAGTTTGAGCCATTACAAGGAGATTGAGTGTGGGAACTGGAGCTTTTTCGGGTGGCAGAAATCTCTCGAGAAGCAAATCGATACATTCCCAGTGAATTTAACGGTCGGATTCGAGGCGAATGCTGAAAACCAGCAAGCAGAGCAATGGAGAGTGGCTCCCCTATCGATGCAAGAGACGAGGTTACGCCGGGGCTGTTCTCCACTGGGACGGAGTGAAAAATCGATGTATCTTTGACCTCGTCTTCCGCCCTGAGAGAAAAACGGAGCTCTTCTATCGATCTTTTGCTTTCCTCTACCGTAACATTATACAGAACATACAGAAACGACACACGGAAAACTTTGCTGCTGAAGAGAGCTGCTAAATATCCGGGATTGAAGGACTGGAAAATCTGTCGTTCGTTCGTCGTAGCGAACATATACTACGTTTCAGCCGAGTCCTTGGGGATCTAAAGTTCTGAGAAACTTATCGAAAATCTGTACCGAGTTTCCGCGAAGCAGCTTCTGGTTGAAACGAACGTCAGAGTCTTTTAGAACTACCAGAGCTACGACGCAGACTCCAGAGAAATTCGTCGAGTTAACTAATACGTCTTCTTCGTCGAGGGTGGCCAATTCGAACTCCCCGTGGAGTCAGATGGAAAAATCGATGCCACCGAGTTATCGAGATGCGAGCCAACGTCGGGACATCTCTTGAAGGAGACGCAAGTCATCGTAGCGTTGCGAAATGGGGTCGTATAATATTCGAATAAAAACAAGAGGGGAACGGGGAAGAATGGGATGAAAACGCATGCCAGAAATGAGAATACGGGGTGGTGTTTTGTGTAGGATGCGGGGTGGTCCAGTGACTTTCGCATATAATCAAGCCAGAGAACACGAGGAACGAATCTCCGCAGTCGGCGAGAGACCGTCCTCCGAGCGTCAGCGTTGCTCTCTCACACCCTCTCACGGATCAATACTACTACTCTCTGATTCGCTCTATCTCTCCCTCCCCCTCTCTCTCTCTCTCTCTCTCTCTCTCTCTCTCTCTCTCTCTCTCTCTCTCGCGCGCGCCTCTCTCAGTATATACTCTCTATACATTTGTATTTCTCTCTCTTTCTCTCACTCACACTCGTCACAAAATCAACGTCCTACCAATTTTACACTCAGTGATACAGAGTTTCTTTTCCTCGTTAGCCTCTCTAAGGATACTCCTGTATTTTCATCGAGTCGAGAGCACGTTTCTCGATGAAAGTAGCATAGGATAAAAGTCCTCAGGACTGCTCTGAGTGCACAACCCTCCGTTCAACGATACATTCACGAAGAAAGCTTTTCAACCTTCGAATGGAACTAACCTACTCTTGCTACAATCAAAGACTCTACAACATTTACTAGAAAACAAAAAAAGATTGACGGTTCATGGAGAGACTAGACATTACGCGTTCAAGATTTCCGAAGCTTTGGCCATTTATTATTCCACGATTTTCTTTCTCTTCATTTTTGGATTCATCTTCATTGTGACTTAATTAAACTGGAGATATTTTGCAGCGTTGTTCCTTCATTACAATCGGTAAACGTTCTGTAGCCTCAAGATTTTTGTCTGAGAGTTTTTCAAGTTTTAGGAAACGAATATATATTTTCGGCAAAATGTTGATGCGAACTATGCGACACTCCACCAGTCGCTCGCTGGAGGCCTCCTCCAGGGCGGCCAATCCCAAGCTACCGTCAGCGAAAACTCGACAATTTCTCCGAGGTGCATTTACGCTGAATAACCAAATTTGTTTAAATTTAAACAAAAAGTCCCGTAACTATTTACAAACATTACAAACGTTATTTAGTTTCAAATTAAATGCACGAATGCCGATATTTACTACCACGGACTTGACATATTTACATATTTTTTCAAAATGTTTAAAAACATTTTCTTTCTGTTTGCAGTTTGAACGTAAAATTTTATTTATCGAGGCTTGAATAAAAAGAATTGCTTGTTCCTTTGCGGTCGAATTTTATGTATTCCTCGTGGATGTTCAATATACCTCGACCTAATTTTCAAGCTGACTGTAAAATGAATGATGCTAAGAGAAGAGATTGTGCAGGAAGCACGTGGTGGTAAGGTCGATGAAACTACTGTCGGTAATAAGTCGAAACGACGCTGAGAAAATTGCGGAGAAAATAGAGGTCGGTAGAAGGAAGATGGTGCTCGGAGCACATGATCGTGGAATCCATGGCTTTATAAAACGTCTTCCGATTTCTGGGTCAGGGGAGGATGATCCCGAGCCTCGATTTTCTCGACTATGTGTCGCTCTATCTGTATATACATCTACTTATCAGTTTATCTATCGTTTTCCCACCCTTTTAGATGTTTTATTTTCATTTTAGCCAACAGTGCGCCCCATGCCAAAGGTAATAATACAAACGTACTCTTCTGATCTTTCCATAGTGTCGACCAAAGCCCTGGCCGGTGCGAAGAGTCTCGGTGGTTTTCTCTACAGCGCTGTGAACAAGGCCGGCAAAACTGTCGTCGAGGCTAGCGCAAAGATCAAGAAAACTGTCGAGGAAAACGTAAGTTTTAACAATAAACTTTCAATTACCATATTATTATTTTATACTTCAATACTTTCACATTTATGTACTTTCATAGAGTGTAATGCGAACATTTTGTAGCTTGCGGGAAGAAGCTTAAAGCAATCACGACGTCTTATATAATGCACGTGTTTGCCAGAGTTCAATCGCGGTGAATTCGATGCTGCGCTCTTTCCACGGTAATAGGAAACTCGACTACTACTGTCGGAATACCCGTGCCTGAGCCAATAGTGGGTTTACCTTTGAGCTCTGTGAACAACCGTTGAAATTCGAGTTCATCTCCTGTAAATTCAACACAACGAGTTTGCATGGATGCAGGAGTTTGAGAGTATTCAGAATTTCGATTCATTCTCGCGACAATACAAATTATGCGACCCAAAATTAAGAGCTAAATCATTCGAATTACCTTTTAATAGCCAATATCTTGAATATGACTGCAAATATTTGAAATTAAGAGCTAAATCATTCGAATTACCTTTTTAATAGCCAATATCTTCAATGTGACTGCTGATATTTGAATTATAAACAAATTATCGACTGTTTTTATTGAAAATGTTTAGTTAAATATTGCTATTCAATTATATTTTATTCCAATGCTATTCCTACTGTTTGACAGAGCACATCGAGCATAATGTTCGTGTAAATAGAGCTGGATATAGAAAATCGTTCCAACTGCCAATTTACACAATCTAAATTATTCCAATTACCGTTCAATAATTTGTATCTAAATTTTTGTCGCGAATCTTCGAAACATCAATGATACATCAGACATTTTTGTTTAAATTTTGAAATTGGATGTTGCTATTCGATACACTTTTCGTCAAACGCTCTCCCTCCACTTTGACAACGCACATTGAATAGAAAGTTCGTAGAAATTAAACGAAATACAGAGAATCGTTCCATCTGACAATTTTAACAATTCATAATTCGATGGAAATTCTGGTCCCATGAGATATTATTCCGTTTGACAATAATTTCAGGAGCTCGTTTGATATCGAATTGCCGATGCGTGATTATCGGTATCGGATTATATGGTTTCGTGTTTCAAACGCCAGAGAGAGGTGTGCACCTCTTTGCCGGTTTGTCGAAGCAAATTTGAGTTTGCTGCAATGTGCTCGCAAATATACGACAAACAGTGTAGCCACGACGCTGGTCATGAAACACACTGACACTCATTATTTCGCTGCACATACCTTCGTCAGCCCGGCGCACTTAAGTGGGCGGATATTCGAAACACGCATCACATTCACAGTGCACGTACATTACGGCAGCAACTTGAAAAGTTGTGCGCGTAAAACAGTGCTGCAGCGACGGTATTGCTTTACCTTTATTGACACAGTCAAGCTCCTTTTAACACTTACCTAACTTTAATACGATTTGTGATACGGGAGAGAAAAGTAAGCCGCACCAGACACGAGTAAGTTAAACAGTGAATAAATGTCCATTTTCCATTGACATAACAATTCGCCGATTAAATTAGCATCTGCACCATTTAACATTTCGTTTCTAAAAAAACAATGTCACCTTTTACTGTGGAATTAATTACCTCAAATGCATCTATTACTGAAGATTCTTATTAACATTTATTATTCAGTCGCAAATGAAATATTTCATTGAAAGTTCATTTGGAGCCTTTGCGCTGAGGATTGCTAATCATAATATTAACTGATCGAAGCAGAGAAAGATTATTAATTTAACGACTAACATAATATTGCTATTTATTCGCCAACATGAATTTTACATTAAAAGTCACGCCGTCGGAAGCGAAAAAGTATTAAAAAAAAAACAATCGTAAGTTTTCAAATAAAGCTTGCGATCATAGGACGTGGAAGAAGCATGAGGCGGCAGCCTCTGCAATATGAAAAACTATCAGACGATATAAAAAAGAAAATGCTAGGGTGCGACACGACAACAAGTGCAGAAAGAGCACACACAGCAAGTTTTAACGACAACGGAGTGGTGCACGTACAGGCGAAGAATAGGGGCAGTTCGTATTGATCCAGACGGCAGTGGCACCGTCCCCACCCTATCGTAACACCGACACAGATACTCACACACTACCACCGCAGTTACCATCTACCAAAGAGAACACAAGAGAAACTACCCCTTTAACTGTTTGTTCTGTACAAACGTGACGATAAATCAACTACAATACCCTATTTTGCATCATAGTTGAAAAATAACGTTTTCATCGAATCTCAAATGCTTCTATTCCGATAATCTATTTTCCCGTGTTCCTTACTCAAGTAACGAAACACAGCATCTGTCCAATATTTCTGTAAAATTCATAAATTCTTTAAGACAATTCCTTGTCATGAAATAATTCATTGTTAGAAATTCATTGTTTTTTTTTCTGCACAAACGCAACGATAAATCAACTACAATACCCAATTTTGCATCTTGGTTGAAAAATAACGTTTTCATCGAATCTCAAATGCTTCTACTCCGATAATTTATCTTCCCTATTTTCCCGTATTCCTTATTGAAATAACGATGCACAGCATCTGTGCAACATTTCTGTAAAATTCATAAATTCCTTAAGACTATTCCTTATCACGAAATAATTTATTGTCAGAAAGATAATCACACACTACCACCTACCAGAAAGTACTCAAGAGAAACTCCCCCTTTAACTTTTTTTCTTTTGCACAAACGCGACGATAAATCAATTACAATACCCTTTTCCATCATGGCTGAAAACTAACGTTTTCATCGAATTTCAGATGCTTCTAACCCGATAATCTATCATCCCTAGTCTCCCGTGTTCCTTACTGAAATAACGATACAGGATCTGTGCAATATATCTGTAAAACTCATAAATTCTTCAAGACTATTCCTTGGCATAAAAATAATCGTGTGAAGGCAACATTAATTTCTTTTTTAACTTGGCGTCGAGTTAAAAAAGAGTTGAAAAAGAAAAGCTACCGCGACTCTTGATTCATTGTTAGATAGATTCTCACATAGAACCACCACAGCTACCAAAGAGAACCGAAAAGAAACTACCCCTTTAACGGTTTACTCCACACAAATGTGACAATAAAAAAACACAATATTCTGTTTTGCATCATGGTTGAAAAATAATGTTTTCATCGAATCTCAAATGCTTCTATCTCGCGATAATCTATTTTCCCTATCTTTTCGGGTTTCTTATTGAACTAACGATACAGCAGCTGAGCTATATTTCTGTACAGTCCGCGAATACCTCAAAAAAAAAAAAAAAAAAAAAAAAAAAAAAAAAAAAAAAAAAAAAAAAAAAAAAAAAAAAAAAAAAAAAAAAAAAAAAATTACCATTCTTTGGAAATGAAATAATTCATTGTCATTATGCGCATTTCGCCTGTATCGTTGCATATCCTGCGAGTAATGTGAGGTCCACTAGCTTACTTCATAAAGACCCGATAAAAACGAGGAGAGGCCACTGTCGCACTCGGAGAAAAGATCGTTGGGCACAACGAAATAGAGGTTGGATACATATTAATCGCTTGAAATAAACATATTTATTTTTTTTTACATTGACGGGTATCGAACCTGGAACCCTCCGGATGGTGTTGTTGCGCTGCGCTTTAGCTCATTCGGCCATTCAAATCATATGATGCTAGTACTTTTTTTTGTCTATTTGAATATCGGTAACATGAAATATAAAATGAAATTAGTATAATACAGTCAGAACTTTATAGATTTACATGATTGCGTTTGGTCTAGTAAAAATAAAAGCACTTTCCATTATTTTTCACGGCACTCGGTTATATCGAAAAGAGTATATTGTATTGTTATTGCCATCTATAAACATACTCGACAAAGTTGCTTGTTTCATTGTTAGCGCGAATTAGTTTGTTGGTATTTGGGTGGATGACCGTCTCACTGACCTGAGGATCAGTACTAGGATGGGTGACTACCTGGCTGTCTCTGCTCGCGGTCGGTAGTTGGATAGGTGACTGTCGGGATGACTCGAAAAGTCAGTACTCGTATCTTCAAAAATAGCTTTCACACAAACGGACGTGAAGTTGAGTCAACCTTATATCTCTTAGAAACCAGTCGCACCGAGGTTCTTTCAAAAGCATAAAATAGTTCTCGTAACCATTCTGATACAGTTGCTTCATAGAAATCATTTTTCTGATTGGAATGACACGCGTGATTGCCTCAACCACACGTTACAGGCGTTTTAAGTACCGAAAAATTGTTGCCTTTACCCCTCAAGGGGTTAAGTGCATTGCCATTCGCTCAACAGCATCAATGATCAGCCAAAAGATTGTTATGTTGACACTCAATTACATGAAGTAGTTCTCTCAAAGAAATGCAGCTGCCTCGACGAATGGGTGGTTGTGTCAACCTATATTTCTTTGAGCCAAAGTAATATTTGCCAACCACCGTGCGAGGTTGTCAGGATTTCAAGTTTTCTCTCAGTGCAGCCGCACACACCGCAATAATCTCGGGTGATGAATCGATCGGGAAAGCCTTGAACTTTACGGCCTATCGCCTATCATCTCGCATCGCCACGTGCAATTACGCATCACACGTGTCTTTACTTAGAAAATTTGATGGAAAAAAAGGATTCGAATAAGAATACATGGATTGCGAAATTCAATAAATTTGCGCAATGCATTAAACTTTTGTTTTTCATCCTCTATATCTATGTTCTCTTAAAAAATTGAACTTACAGCATAAAGCTTCTATTTTACCCGTTTTCTAAGCATACTTAACAATTTATCGACCTATTATCGATAATTAATATTATTGGAACACTTTTCGTATTGCCTCAAACCTGTTTGAATTAATAGGAACGAAATTCAATTCAATTGAGTTAATCCCTTTAAACGCTTTGTACGAAATTATTACGCAAACGGTCAGTTTGTTAGTGAGGAACATAATTTTCTAGGTCCTGTCCTATAACAGCCAATTGCAAGGCTCTTTCAACTATGACGAACGTTGCCTGGATGGTCGCTTATCTAATTTTCTGAGTTTCTAGAAACCGCGAGGTGCGGTCGATACTCTCGCATTGCCCGGGACAAACGGTAAATCAATTTGCTCTGCTTTGGTGTCCAACATCGACATAATTTTCCTTGTCGTTACGCGGCCGAGGACAGATGTTCGAGAGGGTCGTGATATCGGCGTAGCCCGTACTTCCGACATCGCCTACCTCGGCAATTACGTGGACTCCGGAATGTCAGCGTTAATCGATCCGGTGTCTCGGACCTTGACCTTCCACGGTCCAGCTTCATAATGCTCTTTCTACAAAAAAATTTATCCACAATATATTCTTCCACGTGCAATTAAGCATTGATTTTTTTCCCTTCCCACTTGTTTCGTCTTTTGTGATCAACCTCTTCGCCGCTGATACATTTAAATTTGCAGAAAAAGTGATTTTCTTCCACGTCAAGAGGTAGAAATAATAGTGCACTTTATCACTAAAGAGAAGAAAAAAAGCGTTTCTCTCGAGTGTTGAATGATATTTTTCGTTGCACTTTTCTGGCTGGAGGACTGAGGTTTTCTTTTCTTTTTTTCTTTTTTTCTTTTTTCTTTTTTTTTTTTTTTTTCTTCAATGCATACAGTTATGCAATTGCGAGAAGAAGTCTAAATCGCGATTTGCAACCCCCGCTTGACATTTTATGATACGACACTTTTATTCAGTCGTCTCTCCTGTAGCAAACTCGAACTTTTTCGCTCAAGTATAGAGGCGGTTTCCTGGACAATGTGTATAACGACCCACGCACCGTTTCCGTGCGCCTCAGACTTTAGTTTTATTTATATCTGATCGGTATCGTTTCACGCAAGCACGACAGTTTGCTTTCTATAAACCCGAATCTTCTGGTTTCCTGTTTTTCTATTTTAACGCCTCGATGGAAAACAGTATTGTTTTATCAAGGAAGCAAAAAGAGTATCGAAAATGTCGAGGGTGTTTTTCCTCTTATACAAAAGGATAAAAGAGAGATGAAATGTGGCAGAATCTAGAATTTATCGCTGTCTACGATAAATATTTTAGTTAATATTACCAAATCTTTTTTTCTGGGTGTGTTAACGCCATGATCCGGGAACTGTTCAGGCCATAATTGGGGAAATTGCTCAGGCCATGATCAGGATACCTGTTCGAGCCGTGACCAGACTCGAGTAAGGCTCCTATCTGGAACAGTCCAGGCAGGAAATTCATAAATGAATTAAGACGCGTCTTATATTTTTGGTAATACTTTAAGCTTTTCAACTTAAATGAAAAAACTTTCATATTCACTGCATATTATTTTGCGAGAAATACATTTTGATAATATTAACGAAAATTATTTATTCAATATTTAATTATTTCAATCAACGAAAATTTACTTTCCCCCCAACAAATATGTATTTCATTCAATTTTTCAGTTTTTTTATTTCCAACATATTTATTTATTTGTATCAACTTTCACTGTGCAGCGGATGCTGAAAAAATATTTTATTTATTGCTACTAAATACTTTCTTAATCCGGCAAAAAGATCTAGTTAATACGACCAAATACATGTATTAGATATTTTTAAATAAAATTAATTAGAATTATCTTATAATTCAATATATATTTATTTCGTTTCATCGTTGGAGTTTATTATTATCAATATACAACATTTATCTATTTGATTTAATTCTTGTCGTATATTTATATAAAAATTATATATTCTTTAAATCGGCAGCAGTGGACGCGGTGTCGATGTGTGGCATCGACGGTTCCCAGAGTTAAGCAGCATTATTTGCGATCATAACTTGGATGGGTGACCGCTTTGTCGCGCACTGGTTTGCGCGCCAACTGCTGAACGGGAGACAATTTCTGAGCTTCTAAGGCATAGTGAGGAATATCCCAATACATTTTTTTTTTAATCAACATTTATATAACTGCTGACCGAAATAAATATTTCTTAGATTTAAATATATATTTACAATAAGTATACTAATTACAAATAAAAAAAATTCATTTGAGGTGAATGGAAGTCTAGTAGGTCGGCATCCAAATAAGAAATTTTATTTCCGATGAGTAGATTTTAGTCTCGTTAACAAGATCTTTTTTCTGGGTGTGCGATTAATTGGTGTGCCAAAATTACTCGGACCTCTCGATTGTAATGTTATCTAAAAAAAAAAAACTCGCGAAATGAATAATAAAG
Organism: Ephialtes manifestator; assembly: GCA_963970395.1. NCBI lineage: Eukaryota > Metazoa > Arthropoda > Insecta > Hymenoptera > Ichneumonidae > Ephialtes > Ephialtes manifestator. The sequence goes on from OZ019980.1 coordinate 6,191,898, forward strand.
AATCGGTACATACATCTAGTCAGGGCCGCGTACGGCTTCCTGACCAAAGTATGCACACCAGATGGCGCTCAGATATTATCAGGCACCTCTCTCCGCACAAAATCAGATCCCTGTAAGGCATTCCGTAGAAAGACAAGCCTTAAGATTTCCCGATCGCGGCCTCACTAGTCCTCAGGCACCCGTGATAGAATTTATACTCGGGTGTACGTCGGTAAATTTACATATCTGTTTCTGTAAAAGAGCTTCCTGCACAGTGTAGTCATTTTACCTTAAATATTTTTAACAGTGTATACAAAATATATTATAGGAACATTTTTTGATCGATATTACTTCATAGTATATACTTTACGTTATCTTCTGTTATTTAGACATACCTCTTGACATAACATGATACTGCTTCAACAACTTTAGTCGACTAGGTTAGGTTCCCCAGCAAATATGTTTTCTAATAAAAACATATCTTCGTCTCTGAAGAAGCAAGATTATCGAGAATTTATTTCTCCGTGAAATGCCAGGAATACGCAGTTGCCCGAGCAGTTTGTAGACTCGCAATGGCAAAACACTTTCTTCCGCCTCACGTACAGATTTTCCAGTCAATCAACCACGTCAACTTCCGCATCGAATGCTTTTCCTATTTACCGCTCCTCTCGCTACCCTTCGACTTTTTTCCGTCTCTCATTCTCGATGAACGTTCCACTGCATTCCTATTCGTATGCGGCAAAAACACAGAAAATAAAGAGGACAACATTGGAGGGATATCCCAGGAGTTTTATGATGCTTATCATTGATCATAAACACTCGATCACGCAGCGATGGCTTCTGTCGTCGATAATTACAAGCTGACGACAATTCATTTTAAGTCTATGCGACTATTTTTTTATAGTTACGATAACCATAAAAATCCAGTTGGAAAATTTTTGTAATTACTTTAATTACAACAAAAAAATGGCATGGCTTAAAAATGAATAGTCACTCTGTCACTCTGTAGTGGTAAGGCCAAGTATATTTTTTTTCAGCCCTCCATCTGAAAAAGGGCATTTTTTCCACGCTATCGCTTGTGAAAACTGCAATTTCTCATTGTTGTACTGAAACGTTTCGTTCACGAATCCGAAAAAAAAACTGTTTTTTTAGCTCGTATGATTGTACTACTCGTTTAAAAAACGACGTTTTTTCCTTCTCCCTAGTGTTGGAATGTACCATTACTCTATTGAAGTTGAGGCGCTCAAAGCGTTTGAGGAAGTTTTAAACAATTAAACGACGCCGAAACTTACTTATGGTGGGCTATTTCGCCGAGGTAGTTAGGTATACAGTACCGCCAGAACTTGCTTCCCAACCACCCGAGCACTTGTCCAGTAAATTTAATTTATTTCGGAAACCATCGAAATTCAATACATGTACCGCCGACCAGACAGCCTCTGAAAAGTTATAGCTCTGTTAAATCTGTTAAACTTTTGCGACTAATGCACTTTATGCACAACCATTCGTCCGACGCTCATTGCGAGAACTCCGAGTGCTCGCTAATGAAATTCCATTCTCCCGTGCTCCATTGAGTGCATGTGAAACGGGCTTGTTCAAACAAATTTCAATCCGTCTCCGTTTATCCTGGAATTTTATTAGTATCTGAAATAAATATTGAAAGCAGTTTCACTGATACGGTAAAAACAGAAAAATGCTTCCTGAAAATGCTTATATATATATAGATTTGTTCAGGAAGCATTTTTCTGTTTTTACCGTATCAGTGAAACTGCTTTCAATATTTATTTCAGATACTAATAAAATTCCAGGATAAACGGAGACGGATTGAAATTTGTTTGAACAAGCCCGTTTCACATGCACTCAATGGAGCACGGGAGAATGGAATCTATAAATCTATATATATATATATATATATATATATATATATATATATATATATATAGAATTTTTATTTTTCGCATTTTAAAGTTCCATGAGGAATTGCTCATATCAAATCTATATATATAGATTTGATATGAGCAATTCCTCATGGAACTTTAAAATGCGAAAAATAAAAATTTTGAAAAAAATTCGAGGCACATCCACGGGAATTTTTTTGCTAACTCCGCGGTATCATACCTACTCGATCAAATGTGTGCCATCGTGAAAAAAATGTGAACACAGCATGAAAAAAAGTAAAATAAAAAATAAAAAAAGATTGAGCTAAAAATTACTAATAAAATCCACTATTCTTCAAATAGACCGCTTTTATTTACCCTAAAATTGGGACGTTTATTAGTTATAGTAGTACAGTATGTGTAATATAATTCGCTAAATTATATTACATTAAAAATATAATTTTTAGAGGGTGATCCATATCGAATAATTAAATGTAATGTCACATAGTAATAATAATAATAATAATAAGGACAATGGAAGGGAAGAAAAAATGGGTACTAAAGATTAGTTAGAGCATAGAGTCTCTATTAGAGCGTTCCATAGGATTCACTCGTTTGAAAAAAAAAAAAAAAGATGTTGGCAAAAAAAAACATTTTTCTTTACTCATGCATGCAAAATCCTCGTTTGCCCACCATTTACTGACATGCAAAATGGCCGGTTGACGCACTAGTGCTTTTGCGCATTGGCTCCCTCATTTTGCACACTGTTCACTGGATTTTGCTCACTGCATGAAGGTGCAGCTGCTCATTTTGCATGTCTGTAAACGTCGGACAAACTCGGATTTTGCATTGCACTCGTAAAGAAAAATATGGTTCGATACACGAGGCCAAAGGATCGTTCTGCGCACTCCTCGTGTGCAAAACGCTCCTTTGGCCTCTTGTATCGAAATATACTATTTTTATATGCTCTCATAAACTCATTGTTAAATTTGACCTCCATCTAATCAAAGTTATTATATTGAAAATTACAACAACAAAAAAAGGTTCCTAAGAATATTTTCATCATACATGTGTATAATAGTGAGATTATTAATATTTTATTATTAATAAAATATTATTAATATTTGCAAACCATCTGATGTAATCGATATTAAAGAAGGCAATTTTTTTAGCGCTTCTTCATATTCACACAATGTTATTTAAGCCTTTAAAGTAGTTTTCCAAAGTCGAAACGGATTGCTGAACGTTAAGGACACGGAATTTCGGTAAATAAATTTGTGTTTACATGAAAAAAAGAGGTTAAAATGCTAGCACCACACTGCAAGTTTGCTCACACAAGAATCTCGTTGTATAGGATCTACTGGGCATCGAGGCCATCAGAAATATAGACTCCACGGAATAGTTTTTGCGTTAGATGGCAAGGACAGATAATATTAAATCTTACCCAAATTCGGACGGACTTTATTAACGGACCATCGCCCTTGAGGTATAAAAATTAACAAGCGAGTAAATTTCGTAATGTCTACTTTCGTTCAGATTAGGTGCAACCGAGAAAAATATTTATTGTACCGTGTTTGACACTGCGACCGCCCTGAAAAGTGCGCACGGTAAGGACACCAAAACTGCAGGACACACACTTATCAAATCCTATTACTGTACAAAGTCAAACACACTTAATTTGCGATTGCGTATGTTCGACAACGACCGTAACAAAAACAATAATAATTTTTTCAGAATAGTAAAGGTGCGCCACAAAAGTTTATTTGATCATTAAACAATAAATATCTGTGTCAGGGACACGGACGGTAAGGACATTTCAGTCACTTTTACCAAAATAATTTGTATATTCTCGAAATTTTGGCTTCACCAACTAGGTGCCTCTGTTCCAAGAGATAAACATCTAAATGTTAACACCAAAAATATGTAACAATTTATCGTTGATGTACTGTTAAAAGCAGAGGGACATGCTTTTTCAAGTTCCATGCGGAATTGCTAATATATATAATATATATGTATAATATTTTATGAGATTAACATGAGTAATATAGTATATTAATAATGCTTGTCAAAATTAATGAAAAACTGTCATGGAAATCAGAGGGAAAAGATTTTCCACGGGAAGAATTGGCTTGACGACGATTATTCGGTTTCCTTCCATGTCTGAAACTCGGGCCAAATGCACAAATACGCAGGTGAACAATCAGGTAAAGTTCAAGTCAAAATTTTACGCACGAAACGCTCTTTTTGTCTCGCTGTTTTGTCTCTCTCTCTCTCTCTGCCTTTTTATTTTATGCGCTGCGAATCGAGTTTTAAAAAAAGATAAAAATCGCTCCAGCTTTTTTCCTGTCGTTTCATTGTTACTCAGTTGTTTATTCATTTCTTTTCCTATCATTGCGACGGTTTTTTGTTCGTTAGGCAAACAAACGCCGCCGCAATAGTTTTTCTCGCTGTAATTAAATCCTACCTATTATCATAATAAATCGTGTAGACTCTCCCCGGAGTGAGGGAAGTTTGTAAAAGGAGGATCGAAGGATGGGTGAGTGTACACGAGAATGGAATACAAAACAAGTTCAACGATAAATTACTTCCAAGTTGTGGGTCTGAGTAACAGTCGTTTGTTGTTGGTGAAGCACCTCCGATGGAGCGAGAAGACACCTAACTCATCTAAATTGTAATTGTACGCGCCGTAACATCGCGTGGCGTGTCCAGAAAATTAAATAAAATGTCGCTTAAACACCCCTTTATTATAAACGATGTTACCGAACGTGCTTACCCGCGCAAAGAGAAAAGTATTAAAACAGTATCCCGTGAAGAAATCTTATCAGGGTTCTTCCAAGGCCCCGATTAATATTCCCTAATTCTCATAGGGGCCTTATGACAAAGCCTCATTGGGTTTCGCAAATGATAGTCACGCATTTTTCTTCGGGACCTTTAAAGGCTAAATAATGAGGGCCTTTTATTGCTGCCCTATTAAATCCTTACTAAAATAATTAAGAAATTTAATTTAAAAATATATATATTTGTTATTATTTAGTTGAGTAATGCTGCACTTTTAATTAGATATTTCGTCTTTCTCCACACGATGGTACATATTAATTGCTGAAAAAAACATATTACATTTTTTTTTTACATTGACGGGAATCGAACCTAGAACCCTCCGGATGGTGTAGTTGCGCTGCGCCTTAGCTCTCTTGGCCATACAAATCATATGAATATGCATTTTTTTTGTCTATTTGAATGACTGTAATATGAAATATGAAATAAAATTAATGTAATATAATCAGAACTTGATAGATTTATATGACTGCGACTGATGTGTAAAGATAAAAGCACATTCAGTTTTTTTTTTTTAACCGAAATTGGTTATATCGAATAGGGTACATTGTATCGTTGTTGTCATCTATAATTATAATCCACAAAATTGCTTCATTATCATTCGCGCGTATTAGTTCGTTTGTATCTAGGTGCGTGACTGTCTGACTGACCTGAGGGGCCAGTATTTGAATGGGTGACCACCTGGCTGACTTTGACGGCCATTAGTTGGATAGGCGACCACCAATTTTGCCATGGAAACCTTGGATTGCCATATAAGATCCTCATATGGCAAATTTATTATTGATTTGTTTACTTTATGCGATGGTTAAGCCTGACTGGGCCTTTAATTAATTAACTTATCAAGGCCTTATTAAACTTCACCATGGCCTTATATGAGATCCTCATGTGGCAAAATTAATTAATTTACTTGGTATCATGATGAAGCCTGACTGGGCCCTTAAATAATTACCCTATCAAGCCCTTATTAAACTTGGCCATGGAAACCTAGAGTTGCCTAAGGAGATCCTTATCTGGCAAAATTGTTATTGATTTGTTTATTTGATGCCATGATTAAGCCTGACTGGATCCTTAAGTGATTACCCTTTCAAGCCCTTATTAAACTTGGCCGTGGCAACCACGAATTGCCTTATGAGGCCCTTACGTGGCGAAATTATTATTGATTTATTTACTTGGTACTATGATTAAGCCTCACTAGGCCCTTAATTAATTGCCCTAATATAGCCCAATTATTAAATATCGGCATGAAACCCTACAGTTCCCTTAGTACGTCCCTAATTGGGAGTGATTAATGGGGGGGCCCTATCGGGACACCTTTTATGTTGTCCACATTAAAGCCCGATAGGGCCCTAAGTTATCTTAGGGCAACCCTAATATTTTTCTTCACGAGACAGTCAGAGTTACCACCAACACGGTCCAGCACTAAAACGGACTCGGCTGCCAAGCGTTGTCGATCAGTCTGTCTCGGTACTAATTGAATACTGGCCTTATTAATGCACGAGTTCAGACAGCCACTACTTTCAAGATAAAATAAACAATACTCAAGTGAGTAAGCTTGTTTTATTGTCGGCTAGCTAAAATCGTCAATATCAGCCTAACATATGGCCCTAACAATATTTGAGATTCCCACATGGGTAGTTGTGGCAATTATTAAGAAATTGGTCGTACGAACTAAAAATGAATAGTTGTCACTTTACAGTTACTAATACCAGAATTTTTCTCTCATTGTGCGAATGATTCTTATTTAACCATTTTTTATTTACCCAATTTCTTGATTAATTACACTCATTTTTTCATTCCGGAGTTTTTAAATGTTTATAATTATCGCATAATTCGACACACAGAACGAGAAATTTCTCCAAAATTGCACTTGTGTCCAAGGTCGATTGGTAATGCATTTGGGCAGAATCGACAAATCGGTTCAAATATTAGCGATTTTGATTTCTTCAAAATTTGCTTCCTCGATTTAATCCCTATAACTCGAGAATGGCTCAAAGTATTAGACCAAAACTTTACATGTTTTTGTAGACTGTTGTAGAGTCATCAATTTAATTAAAAAGAACAAAGCTATTAAAATTTTATGTAATTTAATATAAAAAAAGAAAAGTGCGTAAACATCACGTATAATGTAAATTTCAAGATTACGATGTGAAAATTTATACATAAATGGATTTATACAATTTAGTCTGGGACTGATAATGTTATATAATTTCATAATTAAAAGTTATATAATTATCATCCAGATAAAAATGAACAAAGCGATGATTACGCATAGAGGTACTTTTCTGAAATCTCGATAAGAATGAGGAAGAAATGTACATTTGTCGAAATGAATATTCCCCATAATTCCTAAATTAATAAGAAAAATGAATACGGACAAAACCGTGATTGAAACTTACGAAGAAGTATTTAGGGCCATTAATTTTCACGGATATTTTTGCGATACCAACCATAAGCGTTTGTGGTACGGTCCATAATTTTTTTTAGCTGCACTAAACAATCCCGAGACCAATATTCGATTTCGGCAGTGCTACGTCAAAAGACATAGCCAGTTTAGAGAGCCAGACTATTTGCAGTTCGAAAGAAACGGATAACCCTTAACTAAATTATTTAATCTTATTGAAAGAGAGTCATGACCGGATATACGCTCGTTAGAATGTACATCCGGTCATGTGGCTTTGACCAATTTATCCAGCAGATGGAAAGAGGTGCTCAAACAGACTTCTACAAAATCGCTCTCCTAAATTCCAACGAACGGATTCTATCCGACAAAACTCTCTCTCTCTCTCTCTCTCTCTCTGTCTCGAGAAATCTGTCCTTTTATCGCGCTATGCTTTTATAAAAACTTGGTCACCGGAGCTAGACCTGCAAATTCAATTACTCAAGCGTCCATGGTGCTTTTATTATATACATACATATATTTTTTTTATTCTAGTAACTTTTTTTTCTTTTTCTTTTTCACCCCTTTAGTGGCTGTCGCGCTTCATACAGTATTCAACCGATAAAACGATGCGACAGAAAGAAAAAAAAATAAACCAACGATAATAGAGAAAGGAATACTTCAGTGTAACGAAGATGAACGAGAAAATGTTAGACTCTATGCACCTGCACCGTAGAGTGCTCGAGGTGATAAAAAAAATTGTGGTTAAGCAACGTGCCGTAGTCAACATATGGTGGTTATGAGGTAGACGTACCATTTGTGGCCACTGCACCATTAGTAGCCACACAAAAAATGTATATATTAATTCATCATTACTTGAATCTATTGAAATTACTAAACGAGATTATTCTACATGAATCAAAGCAACTTCCGCTTTGAAAATGCAATGCTTACAATACCCAATTGTTTAATACATGATGTTCAAAGCCGTTCGCACCATTTGTGGTCATCACCGTCATTTACATGCAATAGGTATGGCCACTAATGGATCAAGATGATGGCCACATGCGGTACTAAGTTGGCCACAAACGGTCCTTCTACCCTATATCTTTTACAAGCTACAGCATTTTCAAACTCATTTTCTGCATCAATTATAAAATCGAATATAATGATTATACCTCGAGTCATAGTTAACTAATTATCACAATGTCTTTACCTAGCATAACAACGATTTTTATTCAAAGAAATTAACTGCAATTCGAGTGTTTTACTGATTCTAATGACTTACGGATGAGATAGGACTATATATGATTCATTTTATTATAATAATATTAACCAAGTCGAAGTGACTTTAAATCTATATATCTTGGTGTGCAGATACGACAACTCTGGCATTGCATATACGAAAACAATTTAAATAGGAGAAATACATATATTTTCCCTCTTCGATAATTCGTTAGACAATCCGCAGTAGCCACACACATCTTCCATACTCGATATTTTCCGATCGTTACACCAAAATCGAAAAAAAAAATGTCAGACAGGTTGACACAGCTAATCATTAAATCAGGAAGTACTTCGCAATGAACGAGAGACTCGCTACCATTTTGCACCGTTTGCCTTAACGAACCGATGTGAATAGTAAATCAACATTGAGTAACAAGAGCCCGAGGTCGATATCCACATAAAAACATAAGCGCAAATAGAATTGACTACGCAAATTACCGAGTGAATCTTACGATCCTCTTGGGTTGGTGACTTCGTTACCCATCGACCAATTACCTCGCCCGTGCGATATCGGCATAAAAATATTCTTGGTAAAAACACCAACGGAACAAAGGTCCCAGAAAAAAAAATCTGACGATAAAAAGATCATGCATAAATAAGAAACGTTATAAATAAAAACCATTGAAAAAATATACACTCAGAGAAATCGTAATAGTACAGTCAACTATAACGTGCCAACTATTAATTTTTAGTCCATGCAAGGGTTTTCATAGTTACGGTAACTATGAAAATAGTTATTATAGGTAACTATTCGATAGTTGTGCCAAGTAAAAAAAAATTTGTTAGAACGAAAATGGATGCAAAGTAGAACACCTTGCACATTGCTTCCTCATTATTTTTCGCTTTTTACAAAGCTACCTCTATGAGGAAGTATGTTAACCAATTTTGGCTTCCTCATAGAGGAAACTTTGTAAAAAGCGAAAAATAATGAGGAAGCAATGTGCAAGGTTCTACTTTGCATCCTTGTTGTATTTTATTATTATTTTCTGATGTTTTACGAAATCCAGAGCGACACCAGTGAATTTTTTTAAAATTCAAAATAACGTAAATTCCGAACCGCTTTACCGATCATCACCAAATTTGATACGTAGCAGGGCTGAATGTTATTGTTGCAGTGTAAAAAAATTCAGTTGATTCGTTAGTTGAGTGAAAATTTGTTGTCACAACCATCCGGTTGGTCAGTGTAACGACCTGGTATTAGTCACATTTACCATTACGACTTAGTTGAATTAAATAGGTCGCACAACGAATTTTATTCGTGTTTCAACTAAGTAAGATAGTTGGGGCCAAAATAGTAGTTGGCCCAACTAACTATTTAGTTCGAGCAACAATCAGAGCCAACCATCTGAAAATATTTGACCTAACCAAGAAATCGTCTGCCTCTCAGAGCACTAAGTCGCTTGGTTGGGTCCAACTACTTTTTTCGTTAACCTAACAAAGACGTTTTCTGTGCAAATCGGAAATCAATCATCACCAAATTTGGCATCTAGCATACCTGAATAATAACGGAATATTAGTTTAGGAAATTAAAAATAAATTTTTTCACACACCTTCACGTAAAGTTCGTACTCTCCTCCCCGGTGAGAGGGGCGAAAGTGAGCACTTCTCGTCGTAGGGAGTTACTTTCCGCCCTAGTGACTTACTTTCCTCCCATTCAGTCCCTTTCTTCCTCTCAAGTTTTCTGTTCCATTTAAATCAGTTTTCTTTATTCCGCATCGCTAAGAAGTGAAATTTTGATTGTATTAAGGCGTTCCTATGGAAGCCCGGTACGTGGGTGTCAGAGGGGCAGATATTAATTGTTTTCCGTGCAAGACAACCAATCAACGCGTTGGTGCGAGAGAGCGCGATAACCCGAAAATGCATGAGTCAGAGAGAGAGCAGATGCTTTCTCTGATATCTCAAAAATAAAGTAGGCAATCGACCTGAATTTTAGACGCAATTTGGGAAAGAAAATTCGCTTCTCAGCACAATCTTTTTTTTTTTACATTTCATCATCTATTCTTTCTAAGCGAGTGTAACTTATGGCCTATACTGCATGAACAATCTTGACATTGAATTATTTCCGTAGTACGGTAGGCGATCAGATTCAAATTGTGCAGAAAAATTTTTAATTTAGTGTCGAACATTCTATAAGAACGATGGCATTTAAAGTGCCTCGTCCATAGGAACACTTTAATCATTTGGTTGGGAATATAGGTGTCCTATGCTTAATTGTATTTTTGCCCCGTCTTTCAAAATTTACTAAAGATGCTATTTCAGGGAAATTTTTTGCTTTTCATTTGTAAAAGTTGATAATGTTGTCGACAATATGTTGCCGGATATTTTACAAATATTTCGATCGTTTCAAGTTATTGAAACTATAAAAGATTATATTTCTTATGATCTTTTATAGTTTACCATCGGGGCACTGCCCCTGGACCCCGCCCCCCCCCCCCCAAACGTCGCCCCCCCCCACCCCCCTCCCGTGCCACTCGAATACATTTCTCATGCGTTTGTTACAAAACATAGTATAACATACGCGTATGAGGAAGCGATCATAATGCGAAGAAGATTGTGCAGTTGATCGCGCTCGTATGACAGGCAGTACTCGCCCACAGACCTCCGGGCCGAAAGCGACAACTTTCGTTCCGCTGCGCGGAACGAAGTTCCCGATTTTCGGCTCCCTCGATGAGAAAAATAATAAGAAAGCCTCAGATCACATGTTAGTCGACCTCGGCTTCGCCTCGGCCGACAATTACATGTGATCTGAGACATTTCTTACTTTACTGCCCTAGGTGTGTAATATACTAATAACACGCTTTCTCATAGAGGTAGATTTGTAAAAGTCCAATAATAATGAGGAAGCAATTTGCAAAGTTCTACTTTTTTTTTCTCAGTGTGTGTATCGATATTGAATGGATCGATTCTTTCGTGCTCGATATTTTGTAGTTTCGATACATTTTAAAACGATTCGATACAATCCAAGTATCGATACTTTTCCGCCGATATGGCATCCCTAGCTGCTCGATCTTACCGAGAAATCGAGCTGCTCGAGCTTACCGAAAAATCGAACCGCTCGAGCTTACCAAAAAATCAAGCTGCTCGGACTTGGCAAAAAATCGAGCTGTGCGAGCTTACCGGAAACTCGAGCTGCGCGAGCTTACTGTAAACTCGAGCTGCACAAGTTTACCGGAAATTCGAGCTGCTCAAATTTACCAAAAGCTCGAGACACTCGAGCTTTACCGAGTCTACCAGAAGCTCAGCATTGCGTTCGAGTCCGCTCGAGCGGCGTTTTTTTTTTGGCCCAAATCGCGCGAGCGCTCGAGCTTTTTGATTTCGCACACATGTCCAATTCCCTGACACAGTTGAAACGAAGGGGAGGCCTTGAGGCATGTCAATCAAAGAGGCCTACATGCACCAAAGATCAGAGCCAACATCGTTGATGCGTCACTTCTCACATTCACCTCGCTTCAAGGACAAAATTTTGATGAAAAGGCTGAGTAATGCGGAAGGGAAGACTCAAAGTTGTTGAGAATTTGAGGAACGATGGCTATGTATACTGTGCACAACAGTCAACATGTTTAGAACCAGTGCTACTACCCCGTTTCTGTATACGGCGGCCGAAGCTGATGTAAAGCTACGCGGCCTTGCACAGTGTAGAAGAGTGAGCCCTGATGTAGGTCGTAGAGCTTGTCCCGACCTAGATAATGCCTATGACGTCACAACGCCGATGCCGTTGCTGCTACTTCGGAGTTACCACTCCTGCGCCACGTTTCTGAATTTTTGCCACCTCACCACCATTTAAAATTAACTATTAAACAGAATTGTAAGCCGCATCATTTTTATTTTTTTTTTCAGCTGTCCATTCGTTGTATAGTCGATTCAGGTCGGTTATTGTATTGCAGCCTTTGTGAACAAACATTAAATTTTCGTCATTTTTCCAATAGAATTGAATTTCTGGATAGAATTAATCAATAGAATGAACTTCTCCATTAAATAAATTTTTTTAAAACGCTTTCTCTAAAATAAATAGTCCATTGGGAAATAAATTGAGTAATGAGATCCTCAATTGTTTCTCACAATTTTGGATGTTGTCTTATCGAAAATCAATATTTTATGGCGTTATTCAAAAGTTCAAGCATAAGTTTATGAATTCTGCGGGTTATTATTATAAAATAATTATTATGAAATTAATTATACTATAATTGTACATTTCGTAAGGTAACTGAGCTATTCAGAATCAGAATAGCATACATTAAAATGTATGCGAAGAGAATCGCATACATTAAAATTCATTTTCTTGTTTTTTGTAAAGAAATTAATAATAAAATTATAAATTAGCTGGTCGTTACAGAATCGTACCAAAATGGGATTACGAGCTGTAGGGAGGTAAAAACGTTTTTAAGCTAGACAGGAAAATCGGGATACAATAAAATATTTTTTCTCCAAAAACTGCCTTTCCAAATTCCAAAAATCTATTTTTTTTTTTTTTTTTTTTTTTTTTTTTTTTTTTTTTTTTTTTTTTTTTTCATTTTCGAAACATAAATAATTGCACCGTTAAAGTTATTTAGTGTAAATTTCGATTACCGATAAACCAAGTTCTTTTACATAAACAGGCATATCAAATTTGATATGCAAGTGAGATGTAAAATTACAATGCTTTCTTCTCAATCCAATGAAAATTAGGAAACTTAATATACGAATTTGTAATTTTATTACCTTCCTGTACTGAATTTATTATTTATCAGCTCATAAATAATATTTGCGAAGCTGTAAATGTGCACACGATTTCAATAGTATATATAAATTTGATTTACAAGTACTGGAAGTTTTTATGCATAAACCAGTATATTAAATTTAATATACAAGCGTGATGTAAAATTAATGTATGGCACCGCAAATTCTATAGTTTACTTTTATTTTGACTGTAAAAATACTAGAATTTTAATGATTTGCTTTAATTTTATACCAAAATTGTACATTAAATTTAGATTACGAGGTTATGCATAGAAACTTGCAGTCTTTTCTAACAGTGTGGTCATCCATTCAATGAAAATGTATTTGAAATACCTTTATCGCTAAGTAATTAAGGATTATTAAGTCTATTAAATATTAGAATTCAATGTAAAAAAATAATTCATCCAAATTATTCATAATTATTGGAGAAATCGAAAAATGTTTAGGTTTGCATAATAATCAATCATCCGATACAAAAAGTATTTTAAATACAATTTCATTGAATGAACGCCCATTCGTGGGGCACATGTAAAATTTATATAAAAACAAATGAAAGCAGAGTAATTATTAATTTCACGAATTTGTTTTAACATTAAAAGTTGCATTGGTTCGGTATTACTTCTCATTTGGTGTGAACATTTGGTAAGTTGTCTGGATGTCTGGCTGACCCAATTGAAATTTTTGAGTTTCCATGCCCCCCCCCCAGTCTTCTATCGCACTCTCTACGTGCATCCTCCACTATTCTATCCGTAAAAATTGCTGTATATGCACCATTCGCGAAAACGATTCAGCTGGAAGAAGCCACTCGATCTCGCGCTAAAGCTATTCGGGTTAATCGTTGGCTGAAATGCCTACCAACTACTCGTCGGTACACGCGCTGCTGCCAGCCGGGAGCCGGGAACCTTGGCCGTAAGCCCAGAATCGAACTACTACTTTACACGGCCAAGATACCCTCTGCAGAAGGGTAGCGCACGCTTACATATATGTATATAGTTGTCATCGGATCATCGATTTTACGATTATTTAATGCCACGACGATTACACCGCTTCCTTATTAGTATCCAGGGCACGCTTTAAAACATTTATAGAAAATTCGATTAGGGTAAATGTACCTGTTATGTCCAATCCTTCCTTTTTTAAATCTTTAGGCAAATGAATATCGAAATTGCTTCGTTTTTATACAGCTTTTAATGCAACGTGGTAGAGTTTAATACCATCACCATTAAAATGTTACACCTTTCTCGAGAAGCAATAAAATAAGAGAGTAATTATCAAGTGAGTAGTTGTCAAGGTGTGACCTACTAGAATTGTCGGTATTGATAGATGGAGCGAAAATCTCCATGCAAAAAATACGCATGGATTCTACGCTTAAAAATAGCAAAACGTGGGCTACTCGTAATTCGTGTGGGTAGACAGTTCCCTACATTTTCAAAAGAATTCTGAAATTTTGCAGAACGACAAACAGCCACCGGAAGGGAGAGTCTGTCCGTAAGCCACCTCCACGCGCAGCCTGGGGAGCGCAAGCGTCTCAACATTTTGTTTTCCAATTTTGTAAAATGTTGTAAAAACGAAAAAAAAAAAAAAATCGTTGCGTTAAGATTTTTTATGAAACGAAGGGGGCGCCTCGGATCTCCGGGCCTAGGACTCTTGCACCGTTAAACCGCCCCTGTGTGTCTAATACCACATACATAGTGCACGCGAGCAGATTAACCTACGATCGGCAATCGTCAGCCAACCTAACTCAAGCCGGAACGGCGTTACATGCTCCACGCGCCGAACATTTTTACAAACAAATCTCACGCAAGCATTAAGAGAATGTGATACACCGGCTAAAATTTCTTCGCCCAATGTTAAACGCCTATAGGTCTGTCGCTCTCGCACATAGCTCTGTCTCTCTCGCACTATTTTTCTTCTAATTCTCACAACAACAAAAAACTACCGAATCGATTGAGGAGCCAGAAGCTTAGCCCAATTCAGCCGTATTTCCGTATATTCTCTCAAAATTTGAGCCCTATATCTGTCGAGTAGTTTAGGAGAAAACAGGTTTCGAAATTTTTAGTGGTGATGGGGGAAGTACCACTGTCTCTTAAGATACCGCTGCAGCATGGTGTTAAGATAATCCGGAATATCTGTTAGAACCACTGCACAATAATCAAAGTGCGGAAAAATTAAAGCGGTCACCAGACGACAACGCAGTCTAAGGCTAAAAAGGTGTCACAATATAGGTGCAGCAGGTACAAGATTGTATGAACCCCAGGTGATTGTGCTAGTCAGCAATACACCTAGGTAACGGATTTTCAAAAAATTGCTACATTTTTTAGTGCAAATCGGTGAATTTTTATTAACTAATCACAAAGTACGTTAATGTATGCTCATCAAATTATTTAGTAAAAATGACCCTAGCTGCGAAATACGGGGGTAATGTAGCCACAAATGTCACAGTGGTCGTAATCAGGACATCTGTGCTATTTGCTTGCTGTTCAAAATTTCGTCTGAAAATAGCACTTCCAGCTTCTTACCAAATTGATTTCCTCGTGTCGACCGAACAATTGGACAATTGCGTTATTCTCATAAAATCGCTTACGGATAATTTATTAGAGACTAGAATAAGGTTCATCCACCTAAATTATTGAATAATATATTTTTTAAAAGTAGTGTATGAATTCTGGTTTATCGTTTATATTCTCTTGTTGATGCTTTTGCATTTCTGTGCCTGAGATTTCAGTACGCGGCTTACGCGTAGATGAAAAAAATCTCGCCGGAAGGTACGTGGACTCGACAAAAGCTCAAGACTCTCTGACGACTGTTTTATACAAACGCCCCCTTTTACTTTGTTGTAACTACCCAGTTTATATGCATTGCTGGAGGCTTTTTCGCGATTTTATGTTGGTGTGAGCTCTCACGTCGGACTTGGACGATTGACATATCAGCTTTGAATGCTATACATACTAGTCGACACGAATACACTTATTTCATCTCACAATCAATCTACTGTTCGTTTCATGGTACACCCTGCAGATATTGCTGGAAGAGACCGTTCGGATGGTAAGTCTATTTCGCCCTTTTATACCTCAACACGTACTCTTACGCGATTTTTATCTTTCAACAATTTTGCCTCATATTCAAGTAGATGACAATAAGATGCAACCGTCGTAATTAAAAGGGATACAAAACATAAGACGCAAGTTCAAACACTCATTACAGACAATATATGAACAACTAAAATTTATAAACACAATAAAAATGACCCTAAACACCATAGTGTAATTAATTAATTGTGTACGTATAGGTTAATAACAATAATATGCGAACAACTAGGCCTATTGGGAAAATGTATGTTTTTATGTATTAAATTTGTCTCATTCTATGTATTGCCAATAAATTCACTGCTACTGATATTACTTAAGTAGATTATTTGAAACTTTGGCAGCATCGGTCATTGCTGGTCGTGAGAAAATTGAAATTATAAGTTATAGATGAATGATCCGTTTTAAACAAATTTAATTTGAGCTTCAGAATATTTCATAACAGAATAAATCTTAAATATAGAAGAGAAGAAAAATTTCCCGAGAGGCACCGAGACCCCTTCTGAAACTATAACGTAAGATTATGCCGTATGCACAGCTCGAAATATTTGCAGAGCAAACATACAGCTTATACATTTTTTCTGTCAAAAATTCATCATTAATTCATTTAATGCACGTTTAATCCCATCTAATAGTTACTTCACGTTGCATAAAACCAATTCCATCTGGGGCAAAGAATTTTCATTTCTTTATTTTTAAATTATTAATGTTAAAAATGTTAGGACGTTTTTAAGTAATACTGCGAAATGGAATGAAAAATAATACTTTCAGAAATTACCGAAATTTTAATATCTGGTATTGAAAAAATACAGAACACATAATAATTTAATAAATGAGGTTTCTTTTTTTTTTCTTCTTCTTTTTGCTTTGGGGGACATCTTAAACGCTCTACTCTACTTTCGTCTTTTGGATATTACGTCAGAGGCCCGAGAAGGGCCGGTGGGTGCCTCTTTGGCAGCCGGTTCGTCGGATCGATAGTGTACTCCTTCCTTTCCCGCCCCGGCGTCACACGGAGGTCATGCCCGTGCAACCCTCGTGCGCCGCGCTGTCGCTGCAACCCTCCTCGTTTCGTCTATATATACACCCACTGCTACTACTTTCGAGAAGAATTCAAGTCGATTCTGATGTTTCACATCCTGTACTCGTGTTCCAATCGCGTTTTCTGCACCAACTACACAACCATCACAAAAAAAATGACCTCAAACCTTCAAACTAATAAGAATTTGTCTCATGAAAACAAAAAAGAAGAAAATATAAAAAATGCTACAGTGTCACAACAAAAAGAGAATAAGCTATTCTGCATTACTTACACTGTTAAAAATGTTTGCAAATTTACATTACCGGCAATTTTATTCATCACATATGATGTATTAAATTTAATACACGAGTGTAGACAAATTAAAAAATTTTAGATCAAATTTTATAATTTTCATAGGATTTAGTAAAAACTATTGTAATTTTTTCATCTAACTTGCATATCCAATTTAACATACCAGTTTCTGTAAAAAAAAAAAATAAATAAACCTTGTTATATACGTAATGAAAATTTACAATAAATATTTCAGCGTGTACATACAAAGTTTAATCTGTTTATCGGCAATATAACATTTAAAAATTAATCTAATGTACCGAGAGAACATTTTTATTCGACAATACGTTATTTCATTTCTATTTCCTTCAATTAAATAGAGATTTTGTTAAGAATCAAATAATATGAATTTCATTTGTTAATATAAAAAAAAGTTACATAGTACAACTTTACACATTTCTTCCTCATTCGTTTCGCCAGTCATCCACAAAATCTACTCCATGATGAAGTGCTTTTCTCAATTCTGACTTCCTCAGAAAGCTTTATGGAAGACTGGCCAGAGGAATGAGGTAGCAATGAGGAAGGCTCTACTTTGAAAGTTTTTTGTGTTCTATGTCTAATTGTATTCTGACCATAATAATTATGAAATATTTGATGAGTTTTATTTTGTTTCTATAAAAATTTCATTAAAAATAGTCGAAATTTGAAAAATGAAGGATTCGAACTTATTTTCGAAAAAAAATCAAAATTTCTTAAAATCTTAATCGTTTCATAAATTTGCCTCAAATTCAACATCCATCATGCTCGAATATTATTTAAATATATTAAATATATATATTTAGTCTGATATCTCAAATTTGTGAAATCTAGAGCGATTACAGACACTTTTCGAACAATTACAAGCGCCATAGAATTTGAAGACCTGTATGAATCTTGATAAAAATAACAATAAACCGAAAGGTCGTTCGGAATTTACTTGAAGATTTGTTTATAAATGGGTTTCGTAGAGGTCCACATTTTGGAACTCAGTGGAACTGAAAACTGAAAAAGAAAAAAGAATTTCACCACGACACAGCTGTCTCCAGAGAGAAAACAAAATGCTCTGCAGTAGATAAAGAGTAGTGAAAAAATGGAATAAAAAATACTTTCAATAACGTCAACAATTCAATGATCTTCGAAGAGTAGTTTGTGACGATAGTTAAATAGTCGTTCGATGTGAAGTAAGCCGCAATTGGCACTTGAACTCACAAACTTGACGTGAATCAGCGAAAAGCTCGAACCCGTGACTGCGATGGATATACAGAGCGAAGGAGAAGACGAAAAAAACGTTAACCTGAACCCCGAAGCCGTGAACTAGGACGTTTTTATCCGCCGTTGAACGACTGGCAATATACCTACAGCCTCTACTATCGTTTCGGAGCAATTTAACGTTGTCGGGTTGTTCTCGTATCTCGTACAGAGAGCGAGAGAGAAAGAGAAGAGACACGATAACCGGGAAATTGAGGTGGGCATTCAATGCCCGATCGAGTTTCCGTCTGACGTCCTATGTACCTCCAGTTCACCCTTCATAATCGCTTTAATGGAGTTTCGGAGTACAGTAGCTTCCTATGTAAATCGCTTTCTTCACTAAGACATCAATAGTCTCTGCTGGTCATGAATTTCAAAACATCTCCCAGAACCAATCCATCCAAATACATTCCTCGATGAACTTTCAAGTACAGAATCGATTTTTACCATAGGAATTACAATAATCCTCTACAATCTCACGGAATTTTATATACGGTATATTTATTCCTTGATAAGGGGCTCAATATTCGTACTGAAATTTGCCACAACATTTAATCTCATTTGTTTTACCAGTCTTACTTTTTTTAAAAAAGGTTGGTTTTCGCCTCTTTTAAAAAACCTGGTATTCGAGACTTTTTGGACGTACTTCAATATCAGTTTATCCCGCTTCCAATTAGGGTCGTGACGGAATTTTTTTCACAGTTACTGTGTTAAAAATTTTCATTTGTTTTGGTTGGTTAATTAACTGTAATGGAATTTGGTAGAATGGACGCGCTGTTAAATTAGCCGCGCTAGAATCGCGTTCACGCGCTTGCAACTTAAGTTAGGTTGGCATAAATACCATCAAATCTGACCGTAGATGGTCGCTTAATAAAGTTGAATATGAATGTTAACAATTTCCTGTGCTGCATATATATACAAGAGACGAGCAATAAATTAATTTTTTTGAAACGTTTTCTAATATTAAAAAAAGGGTTTTGATAGTATATTATACAATAAATAAATAGACAAAAAACAAATGCATTAAAAATATTCTACAGATCTAATAACTGTGTGCATTAATTCTTTAAAAAAAAACGAAACTAGAAATCTAATCCAACTCTAAAAAATATTATTATTTTTGTTGTAAACCATTATATTCTTCAAATTTATGTTAATGAAGTCACGAGAGAGAAACAATTAGAAAATTGTACGATTAGTGAGAAAATGGTTTTTTTTTCTTTTTTTTCAGTTTTTAAGGTCGCATCAACAGCTTGGTTATCAGCGCCCATACATTAGGCTTTGCGTATTTATATCAGTTTTACATCGATTTCGTATTTTTAGAGTTCGTCGTAAACATTGGTGCGTTTGCAATACTCGATGGTTTTTTGAAATTGTTTCTTTTCTTTGAGGCACTTTTAGTATTAGTGGAATATCCACGCTTCTCTGCGAAGATATGCTACACAGTTGATTATTATGTGTTCGATGGTCAGTGGGCTCTGGCATTGAGAGCACAGCGACTTCACGAAGTGGTCGAACAAGTATTTGTCAGTGTACAAAGAGTGCCCAATTCGTAGTCTGGTTAGAACGCTCTGTTCTCTTCGATTGGTGGTGTCCGGAGGTTTGTCCCAAATATTCTCCCTGATATTTCGCAGCTTTGCCAGGGGACAAGTCATTCACATATGCTGCTATTTTGCTACGATGTTTTTATATATTGATTTTTTTAATTCTTGGCTTGATATTGCGTTTGCTTCGGTATATCTAAGATCTGTAGCCGTGGTTTTTTTTTGTGGCTGCATCTGCTTTTTCGTTCCCAGGGATTCTCATGTGGGAGGGTATCCATATAAGGGTGAGTTCCTGGTGTTTCATCTGCATCTCTGTGATCTTTTTGTTGTATCTCCTGGACGATGTAGTTAGTAAATGTACTGTCCACCAGGGCGTCTAGGGGTCTGTGAGTATAGCAGCTTGGTAAATATCGGCGTCTTTAATTGCCCCTAGCGCTTTTAAGATGGCAAATGCCTCGCATGAAAAAATCGAGAAATTGATCGGTAGTTTGTAGCTAGTTTCTAGTTTTTCGACTATCACAGCACATCCACCGCTCCCGTTCTTTATGGAGCCATCTGTGTGGCTCTTGATGTGCTCGATGTGGCTCTTGCATTTGGTTGATATGAGGTCGTTGAATCTTTTGAGGTACGGCTCCGAGGTGGTGTGCGCTTTTACAGATGTGTTCTCCGCGAGATGCCGCTCGATTTGCAGCGTGGGTGGGTTCCATGGAGGCGAAGGATTTATCATTCTAGTTTTAGTTTTTGGTATCGGGTAGTCAAGTTCTTCGGCGTATGTTTTAGCCCGAATTATGAAAGGTCTGGGTAGACGCGGTTGACTCTCGAATTTTTCTTTTAGTTTATTTCTTCTCAAAGAGTTTTTTGCGAGAGCGTTTGGAAGCTATTCATAATTTGCGAGAAAGAAGAGTGTTAGGACTCGAGCGAAAGGCCCCAATGGCCAGGCGGAGAAACAGAGGTTTGCAGCGGGTTTAGCGTTTGCAGGTCCATTTCCTTTGTAGCTCCGTAGAGTATAGTCCCGTAGTCAAGTTTCGACCTGATGATCGCCTTGTACGTATTTATTGGTACTTGGCCATCGGCGCCCCAGGTTTTCGATGATAGAGTTTTAATAATGTTTATTCTTTTTTTGCACTGGGTTTTTAGGTTCTTGATGTGTGCTCGCCATGAGAGTATGGGGATTGAAAATCATTCCCAGAATTTTTAGGGCATGCGATCTTTGGAGGTTGGAGGATCCGAGAACTATTTTGGGTTCAGGTTGTGAGGCTGGAAGTGATCTGGTGAACACCATAAATTCCGATTTGGATTTGGAAAATTTAAAACCCGTTCGTTCACTCCACTTTTCGAGAGAATTTAATGATTCTTGTATCAGTTTTTGAGTATTTGCCATGTTATTGCCGCAGAAAGCAGAGTAAAATCGTCCGCGAATAGTCGTAATAGGAGTCAGTAAATCCCCCTTTTACTGGGGGATTTAGCGAATCTATTATGTCGTTGATGGCTATGAGGAAAAGAGTTACACTTATAACTGACCCTTGGGGGGACTCCGTTTTCAATCCTGGTGACGTTCGAGTATGTACTTCCACTTCTGACTTGTATTGTCCTGACCTGCAGAAAGTTTTTCACGGAAGCAATTAAGTTGCCTTTAAACCCCATATCTTTTAACCGTTTTAGTGTTCGGTCCTTCAACACCATTTCATACGCCTTTTCGATGACAACGGAAACAGCTATAACATTGAGTCTGTTGGCAAGAGCTTCACACACGCATGCTTCTAGCTGAACGAGATGATCACATGTCGAGCGAAGTTGACGGAAGCCACTTTGGTACGAGAAGAGCAGGTTATTACATAGATTACAAGTGAGCGCTATTGGACGATAGCTTGTAGGTAAAGTGTTATCTTTACCAGGTTTCTTTATCGGGATGATCGTCACTAGTCGTCATGCATTGGGTTGATGATAGATGAATCGGAAAGTGGTCGCTGTCATTAAGATCACTGTTGACAGTCCATAGAATTTTACCACCGATTGAAGGTGAGCATATGCTTAAATCGATATTGCTCATTGAGTTAGATGAGAGATTGTAGTGGGTTGGCTCTTCGGTGTTTAGAAGGACTGGGTCTTGGTCCTCTAACAAGCGTCCGATAACACTTCCCCTATGGTCAACTTTGGAGTCCTATAGTGAGTTATGGCCATCAAAGTCACCCACAATCATGAATGGCTTGGGGAGTTGGGGTGCTAAGTCTTTCAAATCTGAGAGATTGAAGTTATAACTGTTCGGGAGATATATATTGCATATGGTTATTTTACTTGGGTCGATATTGTAACTTCGGTTACTTCGAATGGGGAGATGATAAATAATTGGTCAGGTGGAACGTTATCACGAACGAATGTTGCAACTCCGCCACTGGCGTGTGTGCAATTTTGACGATTCCTGTAAGAGGCTTTGTATCTCCTTAGTTTATACCACAATCGTTATCTTTAAAGTTCGTCCCCTGTAGACACACCACTGTAGCCGCTCTCATTTGGTCATAATCTGAATGAAGGGGAGGCGGGCGTAAAAGCCATTGACATTCCACTGTATCATACTGAAGTTCAATTTGAGTAGCATATCTTTGACTTCCGTATGGCTGCTTTCGAAGTCTGTCGCGAGCTCCTCCAGGTCATTGCTTCCCTGTGCTCTCTCCAGGAAGTTTGTTGGCTGTTGGAAGTCCAGTGGATAGTTGCTGCTTGTGTTGCTTGTTATTTCTTCATCAATCACGGTGAGAGAATTTGTTGTTTTTGTTACGGTCGGGTATTTCGCCCAACTCTTTATTAGTTTGGATTCCGTTCTTTTTTTTTTTAGGGCAAACCCGTCTTCGCCAGCTTGTGATGAGTCGGGTGGTGAGAGGGACGGAGTTCTAGTTCTTTTGGAGGAGGCTGTAGCTATCCCCTCCATTGGAATAGGACTCGCTTGCATTTCTGGCTCCTGTTCGATTATGTCGCCTCCGGCAACGCTGTGTTTGTTGATACTATGCTTTGGTTACTGTTGGGACAATTTCTGGCTAGGTGCCGTTCACTCTTGCAGATGAAATACAACGCCGAGTCCATGGATGGTTTGACGTTCGGAGAATTGAAAAACTTGTTTATCTCACTGTGCGAGATGATGGGGAGAACGCTAGAGAGAATAATACGCTTACTTCTTGCGATTAGTCGTCGTATGTGTAGTACGGTGTCTTTGATGATGATGGTTCTGTTTTTATCGATAACTTCATCGGCTATGGCTTTTGATGCTAAGGATATGCAGATGCGATTGTTGGAGATTCTGGATGCGAATCCGATCTGTGAGGGAGTCACTTTGTGAGCTAGCTTTGTTACATACTCATTAAGTTGCGTACCTTCAAGGGGGTTAATTAGTATCGCTTGGACTTTTGTTGGGAATTGTTGTGATCTTGTTGCATTTGCGTAGCTGGTTGAGGCATCGTTCGTAGGCATATTTACGGTGGAGGTCGATTGGTACGTTGTTGTGTTCTGCATATTATTCCTGGCTGAGGTCAACCTTCTGCTAAGGGCAAGGGATAGTATCACAAGCACGAATTATAAGTGGTATAGTACAGCGTGATGAAATTGCACCGTTGCTGAAGCGTGTAAACACTCCGAACTCCGACATCCGAACAGCACGAGCGTTGAATTCGAACAAAAATTGGTATTTATTTCCGACAACAGAACACGAAATATCAAAGGCCTTAACGAGTAAAGGTATTTCAGTAGTGCTGCCACGATTCTTGTACCTAGTTACAATATTCAAATTCGAGATAATCTCATTAGACCGTTCTTATCATTGTAATTGAACGTTGAGGATGCAGTTACAGTACGGGGGCAGCGGTCACATCGAGGATAGTACTTTCCTCCGTCGATCGTACGTAACATTCACAAAACAGTAGCTGCTGGTATTGTGAACGCGTGCTGGTAGCACTTGGCCAAACGTGACAACAATACACCTCGAGTTTTTCCGGTGAATGTCACGTACGGTCGGACTGGCGAGGCAAGCATTCATAACGATTTCTGTACCGCATGCAATATTTTCCTCCTGTACGTTATTTCCGCGATTTTTCTCGTACTCAAGGACCCGTCGCTATAGCAAATGTTTTCCGAGAGCAGGACCTTTGAGAATCACGGGTTACTGTGGAAATGTGGTCTAAAGAAAACTTTGAGTTGATAAATTCATTCTTACATCCCATATCATAAATCTATATACGCGTATACAGAAATGTATAGGCAATTCTGCATGTATAGATGTTTGCAGCAAAATATAGTTATAAAAAAAATTCGTTCCTATTCTTAACTAAACTTGGAAATAAATTACCGCAGGTGCTCGGAAAAAAAAGCACGGTGATTGAATTTAACTTTTAAGTGATTCACTTGAAAAAATCGAATCAGCATCTGGTTCACTTAACTTGGGTGCCCTATATATTGTAACAAAATGCGATTTCCAAAAAAGCTATTTCGCGTCGTTTTTTCTTCTAATTGACTTCTATTAGGGGCCCAGTATGGAAATCTAAGTACAGCGCTTCTAGGCTGGTCGCGCTTCGAAGTACGGGGCGCCTTTATAGATTTCCCTGTTAGGGCCTATAAACGCTGCCCTATTAAGCCCCTACTAAAATAATAAAGAAAATTGATTGAAAAACATAAATTTTTGCTTATTAAATCGAGTAATCCTGCATTTTAAGTAGATATTACATCTTCTTCTACATGATGGTACATATTAATCACTGAAAAAACATATTAAAATTTTTGACATTGACGGGAATCTAACCTGGGACCCTCCGGATGATGTTGTTGCACTGCGCTTTAGCTCACTTGGCCATTCAGATCATATGATAATACAATTTTTTTGTTGTCTATTTGAATATCGGTAATATGAAATATAAAATGAAATTCGTGTAATATAGTCCGAACTTTATAGATTTATATGATTGCGTCTGCTGTGGTAATAATAGAAGCACATTCAGTTATTTTTCACGGCAATCGGTTGTATAAAAAATGATAGATTGTATCATTTTTGTCATTTATAAACATATTCGACGAAGTTGCTTATTTCATTGTTTGCGCGCATTAGTTCGTTAGTATTTGGGTGGACGATTATCTGACTGACCTGAGGGTGACCGCGTGGCTGACGACTGATGGTCAATACTTAGAGATGCGTAGACCGCTTTGCTAACTCTGACTCTCAGTACTAGGTTGGATAACCGCCTAGCCTGACGGTAATTACTTAGATGGATGACCGCGGGGCTGGCGACTGATGGTCAATACATAGATGGGTGACCGCTTAGCTGACACTGACCTTCAATAGTTAGATGGGTGATCATCTGGTTAACTCCGACGGGTTTCAGTAAGGGAATAATTTGTCACACCTATTGCGAAATACGTATCGGAAATATAAAAAAATCAAATTATAAAGGGCCTGTAAAGTTGCCTATACAGTGCCTATAACAGTTGTTTGTAAAGGGTACCTTGGTAGGCTACGAAAAAGCTCAATATTATATGGGTGACCCTAGTGAAGGTTCCACATTTGAGCCTGATTACGCCCCGAAGTGGACATTTTTTAATATATATATTTTGTCGTGGCAGCCTCTGTTGAGCCTCGTAGGGTTCTAGAGTGGATTCCCTATTGTCGATGCCACGTTTATACCTAAGAACGCCCCTTATTTAATCGCGGCTGCCCGAACTAATTTCTGCACGGCGTAATCGAGGGACAAGTGCACAGTCTCCAAGGTAGGTTAGGCTTGGCTCGAGGTTACATCGCAGTACTGGCCCGGGACTAGGCCAATACACCAGTGCTGGGATGCAACCATCAGCCGGACTTAACCCTACTGGGGCTGGGATTCATTCTTAGACTATTGAAGTAACATCCAGTTTATGTAGTCTATTGATCTCAAGATTTTGGGAAGAAATCACAAATTCTAGGAATAAATGATAGAACGTGTCCCTCGATTGCTATACGAATTGCGAGAGAGAGAAAGAGAGATGATACACATTTTTTGCGTATCGTCTCATTTTGAGACGGCAACAACGAATTTCTTACTGCACTAAGAGAAATAATTGGTTGCCCCAACCAACTCGCATGGCTATACATATACGCTACCAGTGACTAAGGTCGCTAGGTTAACCAAATGTTTGGTTGGACCGACAAAGTAGTTCATTGTAACGTTAGTTGCCAACCAATTAATTTGCTGATCCAACAGATTTATCGCCCGAACTAATTGATTTGTTTCTGTAACCAACTAATTTATTGTCCTAACCAATTTTAATATGCTTGGAGCCTATTCGACCAATTTTTTTTTTTCCTTATTACAACATATCTCGATTCTTGACACTGTCGAGATGACGCGATTTTTCTAATAACATAGAGAGATACTTAAAGGATATTCGAAATTGTTGCTGCCATATACAACGCCGATACTTTATTCAGTCAAGGGGAAAAGACACTTTTAAAAGTATAAAATATCAGATATTTCGAGGGAAATATTTTACATTACAATCACTATCTGCCTCGATCCCCCAAGTGGAAAAAGCACATTGATCAGATTTTCTATGGCTCTTCAGCATGGTTTTCAATTGGAGGATGATCATCAACGATAACCTTGGGAGTACCAAGAATGTGGGGAAGCGTAGCGTCGATGCCTTGAAAAATCAATGGTGTCCCCGGCACAAATTCATTTAGATTAAATTTAATGAAATTCATTAATCCTATTCTCGTTGGCAGCGCATCTGCAAAAGGTGCAGAGAAATTTTTCAGTTGATTCGATACAATTTTTTCCTCGCGCAATGCAATCGTTGCTCTGAAGACTCAACCAGGTATAACGGCGTTGCGGATTTTACCGCGACCTAGTAAAACCCCTCTCAATATAGTCTCTTTTATGAACGCAGCAGCACAGAGAGCACGAGGAAATATTTCCCGATATCGCAAATCAAATTCTCACAATTCCACGGTGAATGTGCTGAGCTCGCAAAGGAATAATCTGAGTTCCTCAACAGAATGAGTTAAAAGTTCAATAAAAATTCAGAGTTCATATCGAATATGAATTGATGTTCATCATGAAACCTTTTGATAATCGTAAGGGTTTACTATTTTTGTTTGCTCGTAGCATACAATGTATCCGACATCTACACGACAAAGTCGAAACAATGAACGAAAACAAAATAATTACGGCAGTATCAAAACATATTCTTAGGAGGAGACGGAAATTAATGCACGTTTTTATAATGAAAAAATCCTTCGGCGAAGCTTCAAAAAGGCCAACAGAGGGACACAACTTTTTAAGACCGTGATGTAAATTAAAAATCTCATCAGATGAGGTGACGAGCTTTTGCATACACTTGGTGTAACAACGAAGAGCCTTAAATCAATCAACCCGATCGAATCAGCCTCATCGTTGTTCGACGCAGATACCTATTCATGAATACTAATGACCTTGGCTAGAGGGATCGATAGACATTTCTAATTCTGAGCTCGTTGACCTAATTATAAGTTGTAGCAGTTTCGTACCTCCCTCAACCTTTCTGTCAAAGAATCAGCGACAAAGTCGACGTTACACGATGCGAAGGGGGTCTGTTTTAATGCGCCGAAGCTCTGAAACCCTCAATACCCTATTCTTTGTTCTGCAAATTAATGGCTCGAACTCTTCTGCTTTCAGAGAATCATCGCTGAACTCAACAAGGAGCAGGAGGCTTTCATAGCCGGTAAGCAGAATGAGAAAGGCGAGGCCGTCGCTCCTTGGATCGGAGCACCGAACGAGGATGCCCTACGCGAGGAGTGCTTAGCTCTTTCGACCGTGAGCGAACGTTTTTACTTAATACAAGACTAATTTTTTTAAACTTTTATATTCGACAAACGAACTGAGGAAAAAAATCCACATTGATTAATGACTGGATGGTTAAATTTTTATTTCAGGATCGGCGCAACTTCGTCAGAGCTCCACCTCCCGGCGTAGAATTCGCATGGGACTTTGAGGCCGTTCAACCAATGGCACAAGCCACTCTAGCCCTCGACCCTAACCTGGAGAATATGAGGTTCGAGCTTGTCCCCAAAGTGTAAGTACCGGAGTATAACACAATCATTCAAATTTCGTATTTTCTTCTAGTTTAACGCACCACAGTTATTGGCTTTTGTTTCGGAGAATTTTGTGTCCTTCTAGAGGAAGTTTCTTTTCTCCTGACCGCGCTGAAATAACGTGATTCCATCCCTGAAAAGCGGGAGGAAAGTCGCCGATATCTGCGACCGCGAGCAGTGCGCATGTGCATCGGGCAAGATATACGTACCGCGGCGCTCGCGCTGCGAACCTCGAAGCGCACAAAAACAGGGGCCACGATGCCCGAGCACACGGCTCACGGCCAGGTATCGTCGATTTTTTCCTCTCGCTTTTCAGCGACAGAAATCAAGTCATATTTCAACGCAATCGGAAGAAAAGAATCGTTGGCTACGCGGGAGGGAGCGCAATATTCGCTCCGCGCTCTTCCCTCCCTCGTAGCATAATGTACTATTTCATGGTAAAATGGTTTGTTTTTTTTTCTATTTTTTTTTTTACATTTTCATGTCAATACACTTTGAATAATGTAAAACGTTTAGAAAAATGGTTTCGGAAATATGTCCGGATGGGTGTTTGTCTGTTTGTGTGTGTGTGTACATTTCATGGAAGAGCGAAAATTCGTACCACCATAACTCGTTAACTGTTTGAACAAATGAATTGAAAATTTAATACTATTACACAGTGTGGCCATTGTTTATTTGTTATATATACTTCATCAAAATCTCTCGAGGCATTCAGCTTTTATAAGATTTTTAATATTGTGAAAAGTAATCGTAGATGTTCTAACGCGAAGAAATTTTTAGCTATCGGACATTTGATGAGAATCCAAAAAGAAGATAATGTTTTAAAGAATTTGACATTTTTGGCGTTTTCTTCGAAAAGTCAACAATTTTCTGCCGAATAAAGTACATGACCTGTGCATACTTTGCAGGTTAATCGAACAGAAACCATTGAAGGTCTAATACCGATTATAATCAGCGTACAATAAAATTATGTCAATAAAATGTAGATCCATTGCACATTTTCCGTCAATTTTTTGTCCCGTCGGCAATAAACTGATCTCAATGAGCACGTAAAAATTGAGCACCATACTTTTTATAGAGGAATCCTTGTAGACGACGGGACAAAAAAAACGGAAGAAATGTGGAAAGATTGTACGTTGCAACCGGTTTATACCGGAAAAGCGTATAAAAAGTGTTGGATTAAAAAAGTTTATATTCTTATATGACTAGAGAAAATACATATTAATAAATCATATCTTCACCGACAAAAAATTTACTTTTGTGCTTCGTTTTGCAGGATAACCGAGGAGAACTTCTGGCGCAACTATTTCTACCGAGTATCTCTACTCCGTCAAAGTCACGAACTAAACGCAATGGCAAGCCAGGCGGAGAGCAATCCAAATGCCGCGTTAACATCCACTGGTAGCATCGATCATACTCAAGGTAAATATTTTCCCTTATTTCCTTCGCATATGAATCGCTTTTTAGAACTGTATCTCGATGTTCGTTATGTGCTTAATAATTTATTGTATTATCCATCTGTACATGGACAACGTACGCTTTATTGCACTTAATTATTTTGGAAAACACACAAAAATTTTGGCTAATTTCGCATTTCAAAAATAGCGTTCTAGTAGCTAAGGTAGCTGAAATTCATAAGCTTCAGTTGTAATATTCAGACTTAAAAAAAAAAAGCGTGCATCAATGTACCTTACAGTTTATTCGCATTAAACTGACTCTGGCTCAAGTCTTTAAACAAATACCGCATATATTTATACTTTTATTTGCACTATTATTGAAAGTCGTACTATAAATTACAATTTGGGTTCAATATATCTCCTTGTTTTTGTTTTTTTTTTTTTTTTTCTTTTCAAAACGCTTGGAAACAGTGGAATGAACTTCATTGCTCGTCGAGAAACACATAGACGTAAACTGATCGAGAAGGTTTGCAGTCAAAAATGTGTATTAATCAGAAATGTCACATTGATAGCATCAAAAGTAGCTCGACACTAGCACTACAATTTGTCGCCAATAATAACGTCCACATGCGTTTTCCCGTAGTAGTTACATGCTAGATAGTAGTCGAATGTCATACGTATAATGCACCACAGTTAAAGTCGATACGGCGAAGCCAACGACGGAGGTTACGAGAAGCGCCGAATCAAGAAGCGAATCTGCAACTCACGAGTTCATTTCCGATAGCGTGAGGCCCTCGGACACGGATATAAAGGAAGTGAGGGAGGGCATGAAAAGGCTTGGCATGCAACAGGCTAAAGGTAAGTACGCAGTTCTAACTAAGAGTGTTCCTTGAGAAATTTCCATGGAAGTAAAGCTGGCAGATTGTAGCTTTTCTGTCACCTCTTCCCGTGCCGATAACATGTTAAGAAGACTTACTCAGCAACGCAGTCTGTAAACGTCAGTTTCAAGCTCCGATACTGGGAAAGCCTTTTTTACACTAGTTTATCGTCTCTCACGGACAATCACAGATGTGGCCACATTCCTGACAATCGTGAGTATAAAACAATCGCACTAAACAGTTTGCTTAGTATTTGACAGCATGGTAACGGACCCCAGTGTGTTCTACAGTCTAAAGTTGAAAAAAAAATAGTTCTTCGGTGTTTCTCGTAGTGCGACTATCATCTAAGTCGTAGCCAGTACTCGCATCCCCAGTAGCTTAAAGAACAAAGAAAAACAGTGACCCACTGAAGCTA
Organism: Ephialtes manifestator; assembly: GCA_963970395.1. Classification (NCBI taxonomy): domain Eukaryota; kingdom Metazoa; phylum Arthropoda; class Insecta; order Hymenoptera; family Ichneumonidae; genus Ephialtes; species Ephialtes manifestator. The sequence continues at coordinate 6,222,959 of OZ019980.1, forward strand.
ATAATTGATATAATAATTCGCTCGATTCTAAGGCTACTGCAGTTAAAAAAAAACAATTTTCATTCTATTTTGTCTACAGCCTAAGAAGAGGAGAAACCCGTTAACCATTATCCAAAACACACCCAACAAAGTGACATATGTTTTTTAGCGACTAGATCGTTAAATTACGAAATTTCTCATTGATATTGTTTTGCCGATCGCGGTCTACTCCCATCGGAGATATCGCCGGCTTACCCTCGATTTACTTTACACCCTCCCGTGTTGAGAATCGCTTTATTTTTTTCGTCCATTTATTTTTCACACCAACACACAAATCATAAACGCAGAGCTTTGTTTTCACGCCGTTATTTCTGTGAGAAATATTGAAATGAAAGGCGAATCGCAACGTTCACTATATGTACTACGAGACACGATCGAGTCAGCCAGATGAAAAACTTCTAAACTGCTGAAAGTTTAGTATTACTACCTAGTCGAGCTCTCGAGAGAGAAAAAAAAACAAACAGTAATACTCCACGAGAATTTAACACTATTTAGATGAAAGCTAGCGGGAGAGAGAGAGGAAAAGAAGAATAGTGCGCGAAAGACATTGGGCGGGTGAGGGAGACGAGGCTCGATGGTTCATTTGAGATAAATACCGCAATTGACAGGAGCGAGATTTAAAAAAATTAATAAAAAAACGATGAAGCGATATATTTGACTATACTGTCTGTCTGTCTGTTTGTCTGTCGTCTGTCTGTCCGTATGTCTACGTCAACTACTTATCTTCAAATCTTTGTTCTCTCCGTGTTGTAAAAGTTGTAAGTAAACAAAAAAAAAACCGATCAACTCTATTAATAAAGAATTACAGATAAAAAAAGAAAGAACAACGGGAAAAAAACTTACTAATAGGTACCTTATTAAATTTGTTGAATGACAATACGTGTTTTACCGGATATAAAATACATTCTAACGAAAAAAAAAAAAAAAAGAGAGAGAAAAGCGCATAAGAATGGTCTCGAATACGCCCGTTCCCGAATAGTGCGCTGTCCCGTTCCGGTGTTTTACTTGAGCGGGCTGTTGTTAAGTGTAAAATATTGAAAGAGGAAAAAGAGAGAAAAAACGTGGGAAGCAGATGAATAGTTAATGGAGAAGCCGCCGGCCGGGATTGCAATACTCAGTGTAACGTAAGATAAGCGGTTGCCTTGCCGTTTTGTGTCGAATCTATTATGCACTCGAGATTGAAAGAAAACGAGCGAAAGTGATGAAAAATTATATATAATTAAAATAGCGAAGCAGGCGGGCTATCAGAAGGAGATTTAATTACGTAGGCTATCACGACGAACGAGGATTATTGTTAATGGCAAGAGGAAAGGAAATGCGAAAGAGGAATAGAAAAATCACGTGGAATCGCCAGTTAATTGTTAAAGGCTCTCGACTGGGGTCCCAGTACCGTTGTCAAACCATTAAAGCATCTTTAATGCTTCGAAATTGTCTAAACAACTTATCTCTGTGGTTTTCTTTTATTCTATTTTCTTTCATTTTTATTCTTCATTGTTGTTTGAAGTTTTTTTATTAAATTTTACGATTGTTTTGTACCCAAACGTTCCAAATTCCACTTAACAATCTATCATTACAAACACACACACACGCACACATGTACACTTCTTCCACACACGTTTTTTGTTGTTTTTTTTTCTCATTCAAATACAAAACACATCCAATGGCCAGTCTGCAAAATAGCTACAACGCCTGCTTGTGACTCTCCGCAGAAGAAGAGTGGGAAGGAGAGTTGGAAGCCGAGCTGAAGGATTTTGAGGTCGTCCCAGGACAGGAAAAAAATGCAACAGTCGCAACTGGAAAGGACGACTGGGAAGAACAGATGGACGAACTGCTAGGCGAAGACGAAGATCTCAAGTGAACAACGTTAGCGCTAACGTCCTGAGATTTTTATCAATGCGTAATTTAACAGCAAATCGAGCGAATATTGTCTCGGACAGTGTTCTCGTAAATGCTTTTGCGTCACGATATCGCGCTTTAACGATCGCACAAAATATCAAACGCGTCGTTGTTTCACGACACTGTTCGACTGTGTACGGGCTAAAGTTACGTTAATGTTGGATCGAATGTGGAATGATAATCTATGGGATGTAGAAACTGTGTGTGCGATCAGAGTGAGAGTTAGGAGCGTTGCAAAGAATTTAAACGATCTATCTTCGAAACGGTTCGTTCTTTCGCCTGCGTAAGGTCATTTAAGTTCATATTGATTCTTCTTCCATGGATGATAACAAGGGAAATATCGTTCGAATGATTATTTGCGCGTTCAATGGCGCTTTCAGTTCCAGTCGAGAGACCTACTTAAACCGGCAGGCGCTTCGACGTCACGCGAATGATTACTAATATTTAAGCAATCGGTTAATCATTAATTTTCCAGTTAATTCAGAGCTCGAAAGCCAAAGATCCGACAGTCATATCGTTTCCGAGATACCGATGTCCATTCCCATTTCCAGAATTCCCGAGACACAAACGCGCGCGATATAATTAAATACTATAATACCTTGAGGCGATAACTCTCTCCTTTACCCACTAGCGAAGTGCGAACGGCACACTAGCTAGTCGTTCCACAACTCATAAAAATGCTCTCTTGTGATCTTCGTTTCAAATATAAATCGAGAGGAGGGAAAATAAATATTAACAAAAAGAAAATAAGACAAAAATAAAAGTAAAAACGAAAAAAACACGTAGACGAGATGCTTTAATGAATTCGCAATTGTCTCAACAGGGCCTAAGGATCAGCGTTATTATAGTCGACTAATCACGAGTAGCGTGTTTAATTAAGTTTGGCCTCTTACAACAACAACAACAACAACAACAACAAAAACGCATAGTGGAATTTGCGTTTATATGTATATATACTTATATATATATGAAAACAAAACGTACTATGTAATTATCGTAATGAAAAAATCACGCTCGACGAGCGCGTGTCTATTGATTTTTACGGCATTTCTCATGGCGTTCCTTATTCAAAGATATGTTTAAAGAACAGCAATACGACGGCCAAAAAAAAACGCGTGCGGTATATTTAATGAATAAAGATATGAAGGAAAAAATATGTACACGATTTTTCGAGGACACCGGTGTCCGCTGTGACTCGCGGAAATAATCGCTATATCCTCCGATGCAATGCATTCACTCATAAAATATGAGTATACACCTGGTACTTATATGTATATACACACGTATACATATATATACATATACACATATACATATATGTTGTTGAATCCATTGAAAGTATGATAATATATTATGACTATTAATGAGAATTATAATGACGCAGCAGAATTAAATTGAAAAAAAATAAATAAATAAAATAAACACATAAAAATAAAACACTATTAAGAAAATAATAATATTATTGCGATAATGTATAATAAATATACAAGTCGTGTACCTCGTGAAAAATAAAATGAAACCGAGTACTCCTAGGAAGCGTTTTATCATTATTTATTTACCGTTATCAAAAATATTCCCTAATTCCTTCTATCTAAAAATCGAACCACCTTCAACGAGTTCTTCGTCCTATCTCAAAATGGAGCGAGATCTACATTTCTTTTTTTTTTTCAAAATTATAATTACCATTTTAGTTGGTTCAGTGAAAAGATTGCATTTTTACGGTTCAAAAGTACTAGTCAGATTTTGGTTTTGCCAGTTAAACATCTAAAGTATATGAAGTTGAACCTGTGGAACATAGATTTTCTGTTAAATTTCAAGTCTCAATGCGTTAAATCTTGAGGCAAGGTGAAACCCACACTCAGTCGGTAACAAAATCTGTAAACAACAGTATACCCACATAGCACCGAAATATTTCTAAAACATTCTCGAAATATTCCTTTGCAACAATGCAATATTGCGAAAATATTGTGAAAGATGTTTAAAACATTTATAAAATATTGTAGGAATCTTGCAATGTCCGCTCAAAACGTTGCAAATATAATATTTCAATAATATTACAGAGCAATATTGTGTTAATATTACATTTTCCGCCCAAGGCTAACTCGTAAGAAATTCTACCGTTTTCAATATAATTTTTTGATTGCGAGTTTTTAAGCAGAACCATTGGATGTCCTCGATAATAATATTATTTATTGGAAAAAAAAAAAAACAAAAAAAAATCCCGTCCAGGAATCGAACTCACAACCTCACCTATGTAGTACATCCACGTTGAATTAACGATGAGTAATTTTAAAAAGCGATCCTGCTTAAAAAATATATAACAATATTAGAGTTTCATTAACTAAATTTGTTCCAGAGGGGAATGCGGTTGAAAGAAACGTAAATTCTCGCTTCAAAGACTTACATCTACCTACCTATCAAACCTATTTAACGACTTAATGTCTATCACGCTAACCACTAGACTATCGATTACTTGTACAAACGTTATACTTTTATTGCCCATGTGTTCTGTCAACAAAGACTGATGAATTAAAAAATAAAGATTGAGCAACCTTTTAGAAGATTTCTGGTGCATAACAATCTTGTAAAAAAAATCGATTCATACCGTGCCGCGTTTTCCAATCAATTCTAATGAGGCTTCCAATTTCTGTCAGAATTTGTCCCCATTTCCACATAATTATAT